>JAVJIF010001240.1:0-517643 GCA_038442645.1 Agave tequilana
TGCCTTACTAGGTTCGAGGTCCAGAGGCGTCGAGTCCTGTAGAATGGGAGTCTCCCCAGCTTCAGCATAGCCTTCTCCACGGCGGAGTGAAAGCCTCCTCAGCTCAATGGTTGTTTCCCCTCCTGGCAAAGTGGAAGGCTCCCAAACTTCAACAGCTACCCCCTCCGAGGTTATCTCAGCGGCCGAAGCCTCAATCCCCTGGGCTGGGTCAACTCTGTTTCCATCGCCTCGACATGCGAGGAAGTTATACCTTCAGCAGGGATTATCGCCAGCGGTAACGCAGTCGATGATTCACCCCCGTATATTTTCTCCTCCGAGATGTGGAAGAATTGCTCTGATCAGGAAGAGCGGGTCATCGCCATGGTCGACTTCATCTTCAAAGTCACTTTCTCCCGATGACGAAGAAGACGATAGCGCCACACGAGGAAGCTCTGCAAAGGAGCCTTACCCCCAATCACCCCAGTGGTAGGACTAGGGTTAACTGCCCGAGGATTGGAAATAAAGACGCTAGGAGACCCCGGCTGCTGTACCTCGTCTCTCCCTTCATGAGCAGGAGGAAATTCGGGCTGAGTTGAGATTCCTGGAATCTCGACATCCTCTTCGCGCCCATTATGTCAATCTCCGGTGACTCAGCATCACCAGCAATAAGGGGTCGCTCACAAGCTCCTCTTCCTCCACGGTCTCGCTGCGTGACCTAGAGCACGGACCAAGCTTGGAAAATCTTCATCTTCCAGCGGCTCCTCAACTCTAACAGGGACACCTTCAGGAGGAACCTCAACTCCAGCAGAGATAGCTCTGGATTGAGAGACTTCAGCCGTTAAGTCCCCTCCGAGCCTTCTTTGGGACAGGCTCAACTACAGAAGCAGAGCGTCGACGACGCTTCCTCGCCAATTGCTTCGACCTCCTTGCCGGTCGCGGCTCCAACTCTCATTGCTGGTGGCTCCGCCCTCGTCGCTTGCGGCTTTGCCCTTGCGGTCGCGGTGCCGCCCTCACTACTGGGGGCTCCCTCCTCGATCGTTTCTCGACCTCCCTCTGAGCTTTCAGGTACTGGTCGAGGAGTTTAGTACGTTTACTGGATTCAGACCTCTCCTCGAGACTGGCATTGATACTCTCAAGACATGAAGACTCCGGAATAAGATCTGGCGTCTGGCCGGCTTGGGAGTACCAAATACAGAAGCTGAAGCTCATACGGCACTTAGGCGCCTCGTCGGGTAGATGGAACGTTGCTCCCGTCCCTCCAGCCACACTGTAATACCAAGCCCGAGCGCCTTCGAACAGGTTCCCGTCAAAGGCAAGTTGAGCATTGGGATTCCCGACGTAAAGCTGATCATAGCAAATTGTCGGGCAAAACGACTTGGCATATACGGCTCGATAGTGCAGGAAGTTCCTTGGCGAAACAGCACATCCTGGTCGTATATTGATCAACCAACAGAAGGCTCCAGCAGGCAATTGCGAGAAGTCATCCCGCCCAGCGACATCCGTGAACAGCTCCCCGGGGGCTGCACCTTGAACCTCTGGAAAGCAGCGGTTGAGCTGGTAATTGGCGGCACAGGAAAGACGCTTCCTAATGTAATACAGGTAGGTGTCATGCCACTCTGAACGTTCCAGCCGCTGCACAAATGGGATATGATCCATGCTCCCACGCGCCGCCGTCGTTAGAGATGGGCAATGCATCACGTACCAAGCCATGAGGTACGTGTAAGGCAGCTCAATTCGCGGGTTGGGGTGCCTCACGTCGGGTTCCCCTCTGAGTCGGTATACGGCTCCCCACGAGAATTAGCAGTCTTTGGGGGTCCGCAGAAGCTCTTGGTCAACACCCGCAGCCCGCTTTGAATACCAGCCACCACGGCGGGAAGAAGGGCTATGGGGTGGCCATGAGCCAAGAGTACCGCCGGGTACACCACATCTGCCACAATAACTTCATGTGGTAGCGTGGGCACCACACACCTCTTCAGCCACAACATCAGGAAGCCCGCCAACAGCGCCTGATCAGAAATAGGGGTCCGGGCTTGATGGTGAAAGCTCTCAAAGACCAAGTCAGGGTCGAAGCCGTCCTCGTTCGACTCCGTGGTGTAGAACTTGTCAGAAGCTGCGTCGATCCTGTCTTCAACTTCCCCACCAGAACTAGGAGCTAGTCGGATTACTGGGAGATCTTTATTGCTGACATTTAAACAGATAATCAGCCCAGGATAGTTGCTTGACGCCTCCTGACCTCCAGGCAGTTGTCTGACCGCAGATGTAGAAATGGCACATTACCTCCCAGTAGGTCTCATACACTTGAGGAGATTCTTTTTCCAAAGGCACAGCTCCCTGGTGGTTGGGACAAATTCCTCGTAAGGAATATCCCCTGACGACAACCCGGAGACCTCATACAATTCGTGCAGTGCAAGGCCCATTTCTCCAACCGGGGTAAAGAATGTCCCCGTCTGAGGGGTTGTAGCGCTCCAAGATCCCGAAGAAGTTGTGAGAGCTCATGGGGATGCCCCATTGTACGGCCCTGACTGCTGAGTATAATCCCACGTGCTCAAGCAGATCTCCAAGATCGGAGAGGGCGAAACCCACCATCCTGCCCCACCAAGAATTCTCCGTGGAGTGGACCCATCCTGGCAAATGGAACTTGGCCGGATAATCACCCTCTGCTTCTATGAACGAGTTGAGGAAGGTGGTGGCAAGCTGCGGGATCTCTCCGACTGGAAGCTCAGACTTGCGTGACCCGGGAAACAAGCCGAGGACCGCCCGGTCATGGCAATCATGACGGTATACGTTCTGGGATTTGAAATTCCCAAGGGTAATCAGAGATATCCCGGGACACGTCCCACTTCATCTTCCGAAGGACGGACAGATGTTGGAGATAAGACAACGGGAGCATCTCTCCATGGCTGGAAGGAAGTATCTCTCTCCCCTATCTGACGGAGCCACCTGTAATTCCCGTCATACATTGGGTTGCCACCGTCGCTGACATGATCTCCAAAGAAGAAAGCAGGCTTCTCCAGCTTGATGTGGGTATCCGTTGCGAAGACTGCATCGGTCATGAGCACCCGAGAAGTCCTCTCATTAACATGGGCAATCATTTCCCTGCGAACTGGCGACCTGTCAGCAGTCACAGGTATGGTCCTTCGCAGTGCAAAAGTCAGACGGTGGTCGGCACCACCCACGCGGCCAAAATGGTGCATCTTGGCAAGTGAACCTGAAACATGCGGCACTGCAAAAGAAAAAGACACTTGGTCAGATACTTTGCCAAAAATAAGGGAAGACGCTAAGTGTTCATAATTCAAAACGCAGCCGAGACATTGGACGCAGGAGTTATCATCCGCGTCCAGACCTGCGAACTTGCACCAAAACGCAGAAGAGATACTGGACGCAGGAATTTTTTGAACGGCGAGACAGCAGCGGCTTCTCCGCAACCAGCCGTGGAACCAGCCAAGCCCTCCTCTAAACAGCCTGGGGAGAAACAGAAAGAAACTCGGTTTTCTCGAGTTCTTGCGAAAGGTGTAACGGAAGGATCCTCGACACCTTACCGCTTCGACGTCTTGGCTCAACTAGCCAACATCCCGGCACGCATCACCTTGTATGAACTCCTGAGGCTATCAAAGTCAACCAGAGAGGCTCTACAAGAAGGTTTGGCAAATGCTGAGGTCTTTATGACCCGCGTGCCAAGGGAGGAAGATGTAGAGGATTGCCTCCACGCCTCCCCAAATACTCCCTGCATCACCTTCACAACAGACGACATGCAGGTTAAAGGGAAGCATGACCGACCCCTATACTTCACAGAGTATATTGGGTCATCCGAGGTGAACCGCATCCAGGTAGACCCAGGGTCTGCGCTAAGCATCATACCTCGCCGGGTTATGCAATTTCTAGGCATTCCTACCCATCGTCTGAGCCTACCCAGACGACTATTTACGGGTTTAATGCCAACAGCTCCCGCCCGATGGGGAAGATCAAGCTCAAATGCCAGATCGGGAGCCTCAAATCGGAAGTGACGTGTTACGTCATTGACGCGGACACTTCCTACAACCTGTTGCTGGGACGACCATGGATTCACCGCAATTCCATCGTTCCCTCTACTCTCCACCAAGTCATGAAATACATTGACGAGAGTGGACAGGTCCGAACGTTGATTGCCGAAAGCATCCGTTTAAAGGGGTTGAAAATTATTTCACGGACTCCCTCTTATATCAGGATCCGGAGGAGACTAATGAAACCCCACAACCAGAGGAGCCAGACTCTGGTAATGAAGCTGACATTGAGCCTGAGAAAGAAGAGTGCCTGTGGGAATTGGAGCCCATTGTAAAGAGCACTAATAAGCTCGATGTTGATACCACCGACGATGCAGGCGGTTGGTATATTAATGAAGATTTAGATTTCGCGTATTTCCCTGCGTGTGAGTCTGATTCAATACCGTCGGATACTAGTACCGACGTAGATGAGGATGTCTGGTCGGCAATGGATGCTTTGACATCATTGCATGTACCAATAAAATCATCCTTCGGGACGTACCAGGATAATGGAGACGCGCAAGAGTCTGTATTCATGGTTCCAGCCAGACGAAAAGGCCAAAGACCAATACTTTTTGGGCGAATCGCGTCTGAATCAATGCCCCACGAAGAATCGGAAGTGAGGATGATCTGCGCCTTGAATATTCAAGGTCACGGACCCCGGCAGTGATCTGCGCCTCCGCCTCCTGTCGCTCCCGTCCTGAGCAGCTAGGAGCCTAGTCAGGATGGCCTGGGCCTCACCGGAAGAACCAGCATCTTCCAAAGATTCCAGCTCCCGCAGGTTATCTCCAAGTTGCTCTACCACCTGCAGGCATGCTCTGGCAAGTGAAGGGCCTCCCGCCAATTCGACGCTCACGGCCATATTTTCAAGAAGCCTCTGGGCGAACTGGAAGGTGCTGTGTCCACGGAAGATGAGATCAATACATGATCCCATCGAGGTGAAGAATTGTTGCACCATCTGACGTGCCAGCTCCCCCATGTCTTCACCACCTAAGAAGCTTCCCGACCCTTTTTCTGTCACGGGATAAGGGATATAGGGCGGGTCTTCTCGCACAAGAGCCGTGCCGGCCGTCGATGTGGCAAGAGCAAGACTGCCCACTGGCGCTTCCTGGAGCGCCGCCTCTGCAGGAGCCTCCACGACCAAGGAAGGAGTTGTAAGCACAACCTCTTCAGAAACTTCCACCGCGGATTGAGCTGTGTGGCCTTCAGGAAGGGTGTCGATCGTCAGACTCCCCACCTGAGCCCCCTCAGTCAGAGCTGCCTTACTAGGTTCGAGGTCCAGAGGCGTCGAGTCCTGTAGAATGGGAGTCTCCCCAGCTTCAGCAGTAGCCTTCTCCACCGGCGGAGTGAAAGCCTCCTCAGCCTCAATGGTTGTTTCCCCTCCTGGCAAAGTGGAAGGCTCCCCAACTTCAACAGCTACCCCCTCCGAGGTTATCTCAGCGGCCGAAGCCTCAATCCCCTTGGGCTGGGTCAACTCTGTTTCCATCGCCTCGACATGCGAGGAAGTTATACCTTCAGCAGGGATTATCGCCAGCGGTAACGCAGTCGATGATTCACCCCGTATATTTTCTCCTCCGAGATGTGGAAGAAATTGCTCTGATCAGGAAGAGCGGGTTCATCGCCATGGTCGACTTCATCTTCAAAGTCACTTTCTCCCGATGACGAAGAAGACGATAGCGCCACACGAGGAAGCTCTGCAACAGGAGCCTTACCCCCAATCACCCCAGTGGTAGGACTAGGGTCAACTGCCCGAGGATTGGAAATAAAGACGCTAGGAGACCCCGGCTGCTGTACCTCGTCTCTCCTTCATGAGCAGGAGGAAATTCGGGCTGAGTTGAGATTCCTGGAATCTCGACATCCTCTTCGCCCATTATGTCAATCTCCGGTGACTCAGCATCACCAGCAATAAGGGGTCGCTCAACAAGCTCCCCTTCCTCCACGGTCTCGCTGCGTGACCTAGGAGCACGGACCAAGCTTGGAAAATCTTCATCTTCCAGCGGCTCCTCAACTCTAACAGGGACACCTTCAGGAGGAACCTCAACTCCAGCAGAGATAGCTCTGGATTGAGAGACTTCAGCCGTTAAGTCCCTCCGAGCCTTCTTTGGGGCAGGCTCAACTACAGAAGCAGAGCGTCGACGGCTTCCTCGCCAATTGCTTCGACCTCCTTGCCTTTGGTCGCGGCTCCACTCTCATTGCTGGTGGCTCCGCCCTCGTCGCTTGCGGCTTTGCCCTTGCCGGTCGCGGTGCCGCCCTCACTACTGGGGGCTCCCTCCTCGATCGTTTCTCGACCTCCCTCTGAGCTTTCAGGTACTGGTCGAGGAGTTTAGTACATTTACTGGATTCAGACCTCTCCTCGAGACTGGCATTGATACTCTCAAGACATGAAGACTCCGGAATAAGATCTGGCGTCTGGCCGGCTTGGGAGTACCAAATACAGAAGCTGAAGCCATACGGCACTTAGGCGCCTCGTCGGGTAGATGGAACGTTGCTCCCGTCCCTCCAGCCACACTGTAATACCAAGCCCGAGCGCCTTCGAACAGGTTCCCGTCAAAGGCAAGTTGAGCATTGGGATTCCCGACGTAAAGCTGATCATAGCCAAATTGTCGGGCAAAACGACTTGGCATATACGGCTCGATAGTGCAGGAAGTTCCTTGGCGAAACAGCACATATCCTGGTCGTATATTGATCAACCACCAGAAGGCTCCAGCAGGCAATTGCGAGAAGTCATCCCGCCCAGCGACATCCGTGAACAGCTCCCCGGGGGCTGCACCTTGAACCTCTGGAAAGCAGCGGTTGAGCTGGTAATTGGCGGCACAGGAAAGACGCTTCCTAATGTAATACAGGTAGGTGTCATGCCACTCTGAACGTTCCAGCCGCTGCACAAATGGGATATGATCCACGCTCCCACGCGCCGCCGTCGTTAGAGAGGCATGCATCACGTATCCAAGCCATGAGGTACGTGTAAGGCAGCTCAATTCGCGGGTGGGGTGCCTCACCGTCGGGTTTCCCTCTGAGTCGGTATACGACTCCCCACGAGAATTAGCAGTCTTTGGGGGTCCGCAGAAGCTCTTGGTCAACACCCGCAGCCCGCTTTGAATACCAGCCACCACGGCGGGAAGAAGGGCTATGGGGTGGCCATGAGCCAAGAGTACCGCCGGGTACACCACATCTGCCACAATAACTTCATGTGGTAGCGTGGGCACCACACACCTCTTCAGCCACAACATCAGGAAGCCCGCCAACAGCGCCTGATCAGAAATAGGGGTCCGGGCTTGATGGTGAAAGCTCTCAAAGACCAAGTCAGGGTCGAAGCCGTCCTCGTTCGACTCCGTGGTGTAGAACTTGTCAGAAGCTGCGTCGACTGTCTTCAACTTCCCCACCAGAACTAGGAGCTAGTCGGATTACTGGGAGATCTTTATTGCTGACATTATTAAACAGATAATCAGCCCAGGATAGTTGCTTGACGCCTCCTGACCTCCAGGCAGTTGTTGACCGCAGATGTAGAAATGGCACATTACCTCCCAGTAGGTCTCATACACTTGAGGAGATTCTTTTTCCAAAAGGCGCAGCTCCCTGTGGTGGTTGGGACAAATTCCTCGTAAGGAATATCCCCTGACGACAACCCGGAGACCTCATACAATTCGTGCAGTGCAAGGCCCATTTCTCCAACCGGGGTAAAGAATGTCCCCGTCTGAGGGTTGTAGCGCTCCAAGATCCCGAAGAAGTTGTGAGAGCTCATTGGGATGCCCCATTGTACGGCCCTGACTGCTGAGTATAATCCCACGTGCTCAAGCAGATCTCCAAGATCGGAGAGGGCGAAACCCACCATCCTGCCCCCACCAAGAATTCTCCGTGGATGGACCCATCCTGGCAAATGGAACTTGGCCGGATAATCACCCTCTGCTTCTATGAACGAGTTGAGGAAGGTGGTGGCAAGCTGCGGGATCTCTCCGACTGGAAGCTCAGACTTGCGTGACCCGGGAAACAAGCCGAGGACCGCCCCGGTCATGGCAATCATGACGGTATAACGTTCTGGGATTTGAAATTCCCAAGGGTAATCTCAGAGATATCCCGGGACACGTCCCACTTCATCTTCCGAAGGACGGACAGATGTTGGAGATAAGACAACGGGAGCATCCTCTCCATGGCTGGAAGGAAGTATCTCCTCTCCCCTATCTGACGGAGCCACCTGTAATCCCGTCATACATTGGGTTGCCACCGTCGCTGACATGATCTCCAAAGAAGAAAGCAGGCTTCTCCAGCTTGATGTGGGTATCCGTTGCGAAGACTGCATCGGTCATGAGCACCCGAGAAGTCCTCTCATTAACATGGGCAATCATTTCCCTGCGAACTGGCGACCTGTCAGCAGTCACAGGTATGGTCCTTCACAGTGCAAAAGTCAGACGGTGGTCGGCACCACCCACGCGGCCAAAATGGTGCATCTTGGCAAGTGAACCTGAAACATGCGGCACTGCAAAAGAAAAAGACACTTGGTCAGATACTTTGCCAAAAATAAGGGAAGACGCTAAGTGTTCATAATTCAAAACGCAGCCGAGACATTGGACGCAGGAGTTATCATCCGCGTCCAGACCTGCGAACTTGCACCAAAACGCAGAAGAGATACTGGACGCAGGAATTTTTCGAATCCGCGTCCAGACCTGCAAAGCTGCGTTCTGCAAACCAAGACTTATGAAAATTCGAAGTACTTGGACTCAAACGCCAGATTCTACAAAATCGGCGGTTGAAGACACAGAACGCAAGGATCAAATCCGCGTTCTGCAAACCAAGACTTGTGAAATTTCAAAGTGCTTGGACTCGGACGCCAGCGCCTGATGGCACAAACGCGGCACAGAACGCATGGATCAAATCCGCGTTCTGCAAATCGCGTCCAGAGACCTTCACAATTAGAAATATTCTAAGTGAAGGACCCAGAGTGCAGAGTTCACCAGCGTCGGATCATCAGGCCCGCGCCCCGGTTATCATCTCAAGGACAGCGTCCGAGAATCAAACACGATCTTGTGTTAAAGGTCCTTAGGGTTCTATGAACATGTTTTAATGGCGGAACCCACACCGAAGGTACATTTTTACCTCGGAAAACACCCTCCTGCGCAGAGGAAGCATCTCTCTCAGCCTCGGCGACGGTTCGCCCTTGAGGTCGATGCAGTCGGTTTTGTCTTGGGAGCCATTGAAGATCAAGAAATCCGAGCGAGGAGATGAATAGTTGAACAGAGAAGGAAGTCTTTTTTCTCAGAGAATGCGGTTCGTTCGGAGAAGAAGATACATCTCTCCAACTGTTGCCTTTTATAGGCACGGAGATTCGCGAAGATACGCAGCGTTTGGCCCAATAAACGCTGCAGCGAATCGCTGCCTGACGCGTGGAGCCAAATCATTGTTTTGAACAGGGAAGATCATGCGTCGCGACCCCGCCACAAGTCAGAAGTTGACACGTGGAGCAGTTCATTTAATGAACCGGGGGATCCGCGCGCCAAAAGGCGAAATCTCGCCGTTTCCCCAGGCCAGCTGGCGGCGTAATCATGACATGGCACAGGTGCGCGCCCCAAAGTACGCGGCTCTTCGGTGGACATGCCCCGTCAGCATCATCATAAATGCACCCAGAAAATCGCGTCTGCATTTCAAGAGATGCGTCTCTCCAAAGTCCCGCGTCCCCTCAAACAGGCCAAACATCGCGTCTCGCTAAGAAGTCGTGTCTTTAAAGCAGTCTCTGCTTTTTCAAAAGGGAACCTGCGTCCAGTCTCCTGCTTCTGCAAGTCAGTTCAACAGTACACTGACGCAAACAGACAACCAACCACTCCCGGCCAAAAAGCGCACCGTGACAGACTAAAAGCAATCGGGGAGGTCTAGACTGTGTATCTAGACACTCAACACGATCAACTCTGACGGCTTCAAAGAGTTCAACAGTACACTCACGAAGACCAATTCCAGATAAGATCAAACCCGAAGCATCAACAGTCCAGTCATAAACGCGAACACGGCTAAGATCCAAAGTATTCCGAAATCCGTCCATTCAACTGCGGAATATCAGAAACTTTGGAGGGGGTTCTGTAGGCTGTCTAAAAATGACTAACAGACCAGCCATTAAGGAAGCAGAGTCTCAAGCTCTAGACGCGAGGAATCGATGCTCGCGTCTCAGCATTAAGACGCGTTGGCTCTACACCCGCGTCTCAACGTTCAGACGCGTCGGCCCGAAGCCCGCGTCTCAGCATCAAGGCGCGTCGGCCCGACGCCCGCGCCTCAGCATCCAGACGTGAAGGCCTGAAGCCCGCGTCTCAAACTTCAAGGCGCGTTTGGCCCAACGCCCGCGTCTCAGTTGCAACTGCCCTGATTGCGGGGCCAGTCACCGCGCATGTAGCGGGTAGTGGCCCCTCATTCGGGAGCGTTTTCAGGAGGCACCTTCACCCCCTGAGACCCCTATAAATAGTCTTGTTTGCTATGAGGAGGGGGAGAAAAAAAAAGATCGGAGTTTTGAAGGGAGAGAGCTTTGAGATAAGGCATCATCAAAATCGATCCAGGCAAGAGGATCATCAAGAGGGAAGCACGACTCTTCAGCGAGCTTACTGAGTACTAGCCGCTCTTCGCCTACCTCCTCTTTGAGAGTTTTGGTAGACGGAGCTGAGTTACTCTTTCTACCGACCGAAGAGAAGACCCCCGACGGTCCAGGACGGTCATCTGGTCAACGGAGAACAAGATTCACTCTCCATCGCCACACGAAGAACCCAGCTTTAAACAAAGGGAAGATTCAGACATCCTCCCTCCCTTGTAACTGGAAAAGAGGGAAGAGTAGTTCTTTTGGTTGTAATCGTTTCGCTTGAATCAAGGAAATCTTTTACAGCTAAAACCACTTTCTCCGACCACCAAATTTTCTGGCCCCTACAGATACGATAGATAGAATCAAGAAATAACATGAAAAAGAGCAGGAATACCTATAATCAAAAGAGAGAGACTCCAGCTCCTCGCAACATGTCCAGTCTCATCGAACACCTGATCAATAACGTGAAACATCCAGTATCTTGACGTGCAATCCAGGATCGTCAGAAGCGACCTAATGAGTGTATAAGAAAAGGAGAAGTGCTCGTGCATATAAACAGTGTGTACAAAATAACAATAGGTCTAAAGATGAAAATAAAAGATAACTGAATAACAATAATATGAATAAGTCTGCAGATAAAAGACGACTAATACAATTGTAACAAACAATCATGTCAAGATATGTAACCTAGCATATGTCACTAGTCTGGTATACAATTGGTCATGTGTACAATTATATGTCTATCTAACTTATATGGTATTCAGTCAGGTAAGTACAGTCCATTATAGTAGATAATAACAGTTTATCAATATTAATTGTGTTAGCGAACACCAATTGCCACTTGTAATAGACGCATCCCATACTACGCCTACTACACGTGTCAATCAGGGTCCTAAGTTATTGAAACCGATCAGTTGAAAATATTGTCCATGCTTTAGGTGGGTCCCATACATACCCGGGACCACGGCCCAGATGCTTGGCGCTGAACCAGGCCCTACTGCTAGGTAGTCAGTAATAATAATAGTACTCACAGTATCACTGTGAAACAATACTCACAGTAACACTGTGGAACAATAAACAGATGTGATATCGGTTATCCCCGAAACCCTGCAGTGGAACCGTAAGTCAGCTGCGCAGCCTGTATCCTAGGTCCACCAAAATACAGACGCTGTCTCCTCCACAAAATTTTTTTAATCCAAGTATAAGTTGTCTATTTACATTATTATTTAATTTAGTCATGACAATCAATATCCACGTTATTTATAATGCTAGGACGATACGTTGACGGTGTTGGCCCAAAGGCCTATCACCCTAGTTTTGATGATGATCAACTCATGAAGTTATGATTACTAATGATCTTGTGTTTAATTAGTGACAGATTCCTTATCAAGATCTTAGTAGGTGTGGAGCTTCAACAAGGATTTAAAATCAAGTTGGAAGCTAGCACCGGTCGATTCACGAGCCTATGCATCAGACCACATCTAGAGATGAGCTCGGTGGATTGCATGTGGACCAAGTCAAGAAGATGAGAAGCCTTCAAGTGAAGACTTCAAGAAGATGAAGACTTGTGTCTAGGTATAAGATTTTGTTTTTGTTTTAGAAAAAATGTAAAGGATAGATAGATTGGTGGATTGCTCAAGTCTATATCACACACACACTCTTGATAGAACTCTTGATAGAATGATTTTCATAAAAGATTTTCCTAGTTAAGAAAAGATTTTTATTTGTGATAAAATACAATTTGGTTTTTGGTATTTCATAGTTTACATATCTTATATCCAAAACCATGCTTAGAGCCTATTGTCAAAACTAGATATTTCATCTTGATTGTGTAGTGGATCATATCTATACACACTATGCTTTTAGAGTATATCTTGTTTTTGTATTTGATGAAAGTTTGGAAAAACATATTTCAAAACCAAGTTTAGTGCTTTGTGTCAAAAACTAGATATGTCATCTTGATTGTGTAGTGGATCATATCCACACACACTATGCTTTAAAGTGTATCTTGTTTTTGTATTTGATGGAAATTTGGAAAAACATGTTGTTTTAGAAAAACAGTTTTTATTATGAGCCAATATTTCCAAGTTACAAAAATAGTCAAATCTTCAATAACATGCCTTGATTTTGTGCAAGCATGTTTCTATATCATAAACTATTTTTGTAGAATTTCTAAGTATTTGTGGGATTTTTATTAAGCCAAAAAGACCTATCCTTAATCCCAAATTTTCAGGTTCTGGCAGTTCTGATTTTTCAGAACTGACAGTGGCCGGTCGACCGGGTCGGTCGACCGACGTGCACAGCGTGCACGCCTGTGTGCACTGGAGGACGGTCGACCGGACCGGTCGACCGCTTAAGAGAGCTTTGCTCTCGGGAATTATCGGTCGACCGGGCCGGTCGACCGACAGAGAGTTTTCTCTCTTCTCCAGTTGCGCGGTCGACCGGGCCGGTCGACCGGAGGCTGCAACGGTCGGATTTTTGACCGTTGCCGGTCGACCGGACCGGTCGACCGGTAGCTCTGACAGAGCCCAACGGTCAGATTTTTTGGCCTCTATAAAAGGGGGTTTTGTCATTGTTTGAAGCTAAGATTTTGAGGACTTCTTGAGCCAGTTTTTCCAAGTGATTTCAGAAGTTTTCTCCACAAAATAGAGTGCCAATATTTCCTATCAAAAGGGATTTTATCAAGAGAGTGTTTATTGTGATTTCTTGAGTTTTCCATCAAAAGTTCTTTCCTTGATTTCTCACACTACACTTGAGCATCCATTGAGCTATTCATCCTATAGGAGAGTTGTAGTGAGAGTTTGTAATTGGTGATCAAGTGTTTAGATCACCAAGAGATCATTTCTTGTTCTTTGAGAAGGCGGAGGTTTTGTTCGCGGTTTGATTGAGGGTCCTAGTGAGGACTTGGTGTTGTTGGGTCCTAGTGAGGACTTGTAGCTTGAGGTGCGGCCTCGACGAGCCGGTGGGCTTGTGTGTGTAAGGGACTAGAGAGTCCGAGGGCTTGTAGGTGTTGCGGCACCGAGGAGAGATCCGGTGGGATCTTGCATAGTGGAAATCCTTCGTGTGTCGAAGGCGGGGATGTAGAGCAAGTGTGCTCGAACCTCGAAACAAACCCTTTGTGTTTGCGATTGCTCACTCTTGCTCTCTTTCTCTTTTTGTCTCTATTTTATATCTTGCATTCAATTTATTGTGTTCATCTTATATATGCATGATATATTCCCTTGTGCTCATAATTGATATACATACTTGCTTGGGATTGTTGTTAACACTAGTATTCAACCAAGAGAGCCAACGCGGCACCTCAACCCATTCAAGGGGAATCTAGAGGAGTTTGTCTAGAGCCTCGCAAGGGAATTCGGCAACACTCTTGTGTTATACATAAGTGTTTAATTAAAAGAAGTTTTATTTGGTCAACTTAGTTTTAATTCCGCATTATTTGTTCATAAGTGACCATTAGATTAGCCATCACCTATTCACCCCCCCTCTAGGTGATCTTACAATTGGTATCAGAGCCAAGTGCTCTTGATATTGGGTCTAACAACCTAGAGTTAAAGATCCTCTTTTAGGCTAATCACAATATTTTGTACACACACCATGGACTTCATGTCACCACCCACCTTTGACATCCTTAACATCCAAATTTGGAAGGTTAAGATGTCATTGTACCTCAAAGCCTTAGGATTTCATGTCTATCTTGCCACTACTAATAATGCTTATTCTTTAGATGGTAAGAACATTGAGGCTAATGCAAAAGCCCTTCATGCTATCAAGTCAACCCTAAATGATGATTATTTATCTAGGGTTTCTAATGTTGAATCGGCTTTTGTAGTATGGAACATCATCACCTCCCTCGGCGAAAAAGATCTATACTATGCGGGGAGTGACTCGGACGTTGGAAGCGACATCTCCAACGTATGCTATATGGTCCAAGGGGATAACCCCCTTGAGGTAACTACCGAATCCGAGGATGAGGATGTTAATATGTCATATGATGAGCTTAATACATTTTGCCAATTATTGCTTGAGAAATATGACATGATTAAAAAGAATAATAAAAATTTGAAAAAGGAAATTGCTTGCATGCATAAGGAGCATGACTCATATAGAAATAACATTGCATGCTTAGAAAAAGATAACAAGAATTTGAAAAAGAATTTTGATTGCATGCATGTAGAAAATGATTCTTTTAGAAATAAACTTGCATGTTTAGAAAAAGAAAATGAGGATTTGAAAAATGAGAATATTTCCTTAATGTCTAAATTGAATATTTTATGTGAAGGAAATATGATTTTGAAAAATAAGATTGATTTGGTGGAAAAACAAAAAGAAGTTGTTTTTCAAGAAAATAAGTCTTTGAAAAGAAAAATTTGTGAAAAAGAAAAGGATTTTGTTTCGAAAAAGAAAAGAAAAATGATCATATATCTCACCATGCTTTACATGCCACCTCTAGTGAGATTAATGGTTTGAAAAATAAAATAAATGATTTGAGTTCAACTTTGAACTCTTGTGCATTCAATCATACTAGATTGGAATCTTTGTTTCAAAAGAAACAAGTTCCCCATGCTCATGCACATACACATCATGCTCATGCTTATGTTGCACAACATGATCACACTCCTACACATAAGCATACTAAGGTGTACGTTTGTACACATTGTGGCCGCAAAGGTCATTTAGCAAAATACTGTTTTGATAAGAAACCTCATTTATATTTTGCTAAGTATAAAAGATTTTGGGATCCTTATAATAAAGCTAACCCCAAAGGACCCAAGAAAGTATGGGTACCAAAACCCCCACCTTTTGGTTTTGATGAAGGTGAGGGCTCTCACAAAACGTGAGAGGATTGGTGCCTTGGTAGCCGATGCAATGGTCATGATGGACAAACTTTTGGATGCATTGCTATCAAGGAGATTTTGGTGGGAAAGACCACCATGCTTGGAGCTTTGGAGTTGGTAACAACCTCTAAACTTTCAATTTATTTATGTACATGCTCTTTACTTTTATCATATAGCATGTTCATATTTTGTTTTAAGATTTTATGTGCTTCATGTGGTAATTACATGCTTAGATGTAGAATGTATCAAACTTATATTATACACATATGAATAGTGAACTACAATTGACTCATATATATAGTTGAACTTCATGCTCATTTGTATCCACTATATGCATGTGTATAATCTAATTTTGATGATTCTCCTTCATACATGTTTTTGCCTATTTTAGTGATTTACTTCATGTATATGCATTTTGAATTCAAATCTAATAAATATACATGTATACCCGTGAGTCTCTTTCTTTCATGCAAATACATTTAATAGACTCTTTTAGATTTGGGATATGTATGCATATTGTTAGAATTGGATAAATCATACATATACCATGAAGATTAGTATTTTAAATAAATAATAAAAAATTGATGATTTTTCATGTTTTTGATTTGTATTAAAGATTAAAACATGTGTAAAACAAAATGTGATTTATGATCTTTTTGAGCTTGAATGACTACTTTCATGAAAATGCTATTTACATAACCTTGAACACTCATCTTTTATTCAAAAATATATTTATGAGCTTTATGGACTATGAGTGCTTGGATTTTTTATGTACTTAGTCTCATTCATGAAAAACATATGATTTGACATATTTGAAGGATCTTTAACTAGTTTTCAAAAACAATTTATACTAGTTATGTATTCTTCAAATAGTTTTTGAGATTGTCACATGATTCAATTTTTCTTAAAATTTAATGCTTCATGATTTGAATATTAGTTTATATGTTAGTTTTTGTCAACACTAGGATTTATACTTGAACATATCATGGGCCTCAAAAAGATCTATTAGTAAGTGTGCTTAAATGCTTATTTGAACCCTTGAAATGTACTTGTATTGCTTAGCTTTGATGATTCATACATATTTAAACTTATGTTCACCTTTTGGATTTGATTTATGATCATGTGCCTTTTATTTCATGTATATGTGTATTTTGCCAAACCTTAAAATATACATGTATAACTCTTGAGTCTTTTGCCTTCAATGCAAATTCATTCATATAGACTCACTTGAGTTTAAGAGATATGTATGTATATTTCATGTATTGTCAAAACATACATATATCTTGACATATAGATTTTGTTTTCAATGATTTAATAAAAAAATGTGAGATGATTTTGATGTTTATGATTTTCTAAGGAATATTGTACCTTATTGCCATTTTCATGATGCCATGTTTCACATAACATTAGTACACTCACTTCTTTTGAAACTATTTGGACTTTATAGATTAGAGTGTTTTGTGTTTCATTGCTATTTCATGAAAATCCTTAGATTTATTCCTTGATAGAAGGATTTCGTACTAGTTGTTAAACACTCTCATTTAACTAGTTCGAATTCTTCATGTGTTGTTAATGCTAAGCTTAATTCAAATCTTATTTTTCAAGCTTATGCATTAGATTTTAAAATGGTATCAATATTTTTTATTTGATATCAAAGAGAAAATTCAAAATTTGTTTTGATAAAATAGAATTAATGATTTTGTTTTGATGAGAAAAATTCAAAATTTTTGATTTGTATTGCCCCTCCTTGACTTCTTTATTTTTGACATAAAGGGGGAGAAAATTTGTTGATTTGATTTTACTTTGAACCCTTTGTTGATGATTGACAAAAAGGGGAGAAGTATTTGTGTTTTTGTTTTGATATATATGCATGATTTCCTTGCTTAAGGGGGAGAAGTATTTGTCCTTCTTACTTAAGGGGAATTAAGATTTGTATTTATGCATATGTGTTTTGATTTATGCAAATAGGAGTAAAAAGATTTTGATTTATGCTTGTTGCATCTCCATATTTGCATCCATATTCATGTGCTTCATGATCATATTTATTATTTATTTTGTATGCATGAGTTAAGGGGGGGCTTCTTTGAAGCTTTACTTTAATCCATGCATATATAACGTCATGAGTTTTGTCATCATAAAAAAGGGGGAGATTGTTGGCCCAAAGGCCAATCACCCTAGTTTTGATGATGATCAACTCATGAAGTTATGATTACTAATGATCTTGTGTTTAATTAGTGACAGATTCCTTATCAAGATCTTAGTAGGTGTGGAGCTTCAACAAAGGATTTAAAGTCAAGTTGGAAGCTAGCACCGGTCGATTCACGAGCCTATGCATCAAGACCACATCTAGAGATGAGCTCGGTGGATTGCATGTGGACCAAGTCAAGAAGATGAGAAGCCTTCAAGTGAAGACTTCAAGAAGATGAAGACTTGTGTCTAGGTATAAAATTT
Organism: Agave tequilana; assembly: GCA_038442645.1. NCBI lineage: Eukaryota > Viridiplantae > Streptophyta > Magnoliopsida > Asparagales > Asparagaceae > Agave > Agave tequilana. The sequence continues at coordinate 17,832 of JAVJIF010001240.1, forward strand.
TGTTTTTGTTTTAGAAAAAATGTAAAGGATAGATAGATTGGTGGATTGCTCAAGTCTATATCACACACACACTCTTGATAGAACTCTTGATAGAATGATTTTCATAAAAGATTTTCCTAGTTAAGAAAAGATTTTTATTTGTGATAAAATACAATTTGGTTTTTGGTATTTCATAGTTTACATATCTTATATCCAAAACCATGCTTAGAGCCTATTGTCAAAAACTAGATATTTCATCTTGATTGTGTAGTGGATCATATCCATACACACTATGCTTTTAGAGTATATCTTGTTTTTGTATTTGATGAAAGTTTGGAAAAACATATTTCAAAACCAAGTTTAGTGCTTTGTGTCAAAAACTAGATATGTCATCTTGATTGTGTAGTGGATCATATCCACACACACTATGCTTTAAAGTGTATCTTGTTTTTGTATTTGATGGAAATTTGGAAAAACATGTTGTTTTATAAAAACAGTTTTTATTATGAGCCAATATTTCCAAGTTACAAAAATAGTCAAATCTTCAATAACATGCCTTGATTTTGTGCAAGCATGTTTCTATATCATAAAACTATTTTTGTAGAATTTCTAAGTATTTGTGGGATTTTTATTAAGCCAAAAAGACCTATCCTTAATCCCAAATTTTCAGGTTCTGGCAGTTCTGATTTTTCAGAACTGACAGTGGCCGGTCGACCGGGTCGGTCGACCGGACGTGCACAGCGTGCACGCCTGTGTGCACTGGAGGACGGTCGACCGGACCGGTCGACCGCTTAAGAGAGCTTTGCTCTCGGGAATTATCGGTCGACCGGGCCGGTCAACCGACAGAGAGTTTTCTCTCTTCTCCAGTTGCGCGGTCGACCGGGCCGGTCGACCGGAGGCTGCAACGGTCGGATTTTTGACCGTTGCCGGTCGACCGGACCGGTCGACCGGTAGCTCTGACAGAGCCCAACGGTCAGATTTTTCTGGCCTCTATAAAAGGGGGTTTTGTCATTGTTTGAAGCTAAGATTTTGAGGACTTCTTGAGCCAGTTTTTCCAAGTGATTTCAGAAGTTTTCTCCACAAAATAGAGTGCCAATATTTCCTATCAAAAGAGATTTTATCAAGAGAGTGTTTATTGTGATTTCTTGAGTTTTCCATCAAAAGTTCTTTCCTTGATTTCTCACACTACACTTGAGCATCCATTGAGCTATTCATCCTATAGGAGAGTTGTAGTGAGAGTTTGTAATTGGTGATCAAGTGTTTAGATCACCAAGAGATCATTTCTTGTTCTTTGAGAAGGCGGACGGTTGTGTTCGCGGTTTGATTGAGGGTCCTAGTGAGGACTTGGTGTTGTTGGGTCCTAGTGAGGACTTGTAGCTTGAGGTGCGGCCTCGACGAGCCGGTGGGCTTGTGGTCTGTAAGGGACTAGAGAGTCCGAGGGCTTGTAGGTGTTGCGGCACCGAGGAGAGATCCGGTGGGATCTTGCATAGTGGAAATCCTTCGTGTGTCGAAGGTGGGGATGTAGAGCAAGTGTGCTCGAACCTCGAAACAAACCCTTTGTGTTTGCGATTGCTCACTCTTGCTCTCTTTCTCTTTTTGTCTCTATTTTATATCTTGCATTCAATTTATTGTGTTCATCTTATATATGCATGATATATTCCCTTGTGCTTATAATTGATATACATACTTGCTTGGGATTGTTGTTAACACTAGTATTCAACCAAGAGAGCCAACGCGGCACCTCAACCCATTCAAGGGGAATCTAGAGGAGTTTGTCCAGAGCCTCGCAAGGGGAATTCGGCAACACTCTTGTGTTATACATAAGTGTTTAATTAAAAGAAGTTTTATTTGGTCAACTTAGTTTTAATTCCGCATTATTTGTTCATAAGTGACCATTAGATTAGCCATCACCTATTCACCCCCCCTCTAGGTGATCTTACAGACGGTACGGTACAGTATAACAGTCAACAGTAATCATATACACGGTGAACAATATCAGTAACAATGAACGGTAATAGTAACCATCTATACGATGAAAAATAGGACTGTACAAGGTGTTACGGTTAAAAAATCCTTTCCCAGTAACTTCAGTAACATGAATTTATATAGTAACAGTCTTGCACCTCTAGTCAATGTACAATCTCACATATAACTGATCAAAATCTCATCCACCTGTACTGAATACAACACTAATGAATCCGTTAACTCATAATCTATATAGTCATCATGAACATCAAGTGCTAAGTCTATAACATATACATGTACTGTAAATCACAAGTCCAATAAGCCAATAATCAGTTCTCTCATCATTACCAATTTGTTCTAATCCTCTAATCACCAATAACTGAGATCAAACACATGACTGCTATCAACTCTGAAGTACAAGATCATTGATACCAACAAAATCAATCACACGATAACTATATCTCTATAACTGAATAAATCAAGTACCAATCATGAAAAAGTAGTCTACTGATTATCCTCGATCAATTTAAATCAATAAATACCAAATCATAAACAAAAAGTAGAACATCCTCAATCATTATGAAATATAGAATATCCTTACATCTTATAATCAACATCGATAAGATCATCAATATTCTGGCAACTAATTAGTGAATCCGAAAACACTTACAACTATTAATCTGACTAAAAAAATCATATCCAAATACTAACTAAGATCCAATAACAAGAATGTAAATTCTGTATCAACTCAGATTCTAACTAAGTCCGTATATTGATCCAAGCATCAAGAAATTTAAATCTCTTAGTAAAGTAACATCACATCTAATATGTCCTCAAATACCCGAATGAATTCTTGACTGAACTATTGCCGAATAAAGGAATATCAAGACTGATAATTATTCAGATAAAATATAGATCTTAAATCACAATCACGAACAAATCCAACATAAGATCAATTTAGTATACAATCTAAGTTTCTTTACAACTAGTCCGAGTCCAAAACGGTAATCGTCTGTACATTAAATGATATAAGTTTAGTATCTTCATATGCAAATACAAGGTTCATATACATCTGACCTTAAAAATGAACTAAACCAGCCAATCAATAAATCGAATCGAGTCACAGTCCAAGGTGTTCCAATACTAGGCCTAGGCCAACAATAACGAACTACATACACATGAAATGATACTGATACAAACTCATATCAACTACACAAATAAGGTGAACAATCACTAATGTCTCATGAAGTGATACAGGTAATCACACTGGTAAAATACATCAAATAGTCACATGAAATGATAAAAGAAAAAAATACAAATACCTATTTACAACGGTAACTAAGGAAATAAGACATAAGCAAACACTCACATGGAATCACCGTTTGGTCTCCACTGCATGAATTAGTATGAATCTCCGGATCATCCCATGGGTCAGTTTTCGAATCGCATGTGTATCGGATCCATAACAAGTACAACTCCGAATCTCCTGTAACCGGTCCGGATCGCACGAACGTGTCTGAAATCACTGCAACATGCATCCAAACACATGAACTCACACCCTTACAATTATACATATACACCCCGTACACATACACTCCACATACATACGCGTACACTCTTATACATATAATATACATGTCGTTACTGACATACATATATATACATTTATACATACCCATAATTATGTATACATACACACACACACACATATATATATACACATGCAAACACCCAAATACTAATATATACAAATATAAATACATACACACATGCATGCATACCACCACCACACTCTCACGCACACATCCATACACAATTAAACACACTTTCACATTATTACATATTTATCCCTACACATATTAATGCACTTATATTTACATACATGTGTGTGTGTGTAATTATTAAAAGCATGCAAAATTATAAAGAGAAGGAAAAGAGACAAGGAAGACTCACACATTGGGGTGACTTGCGGCGCGCTGATGAAGGCTCCGGCGGAGGCGGCGGGGGTCGCGGAGGAGGTCGACGGATAGAGGATCTCGCCGAGAAGGGCGCGGGTAGATTCGCGCTCGCTGACGGCGATCCACAGAGAGGTGAAAGATGCCATCCTACACTATAGATTTACAGCACGAAAAAAGAAAGAAACGACATGGTTCGCGGCCCGCCGATGGAGGCTCCGGCGGAGGCGGTGGAGGCCACGGAGGATATCGACGGATAGAGGATCTCGCCGGGAAGGGCGCGGGTGCATTCGCGCTCGCCGACAGCGATCAACGGTGACTCACGAGAGATGGAAAAGGGGGTTCGGCCTAGGGAGGAGAAGTGGAGAAGTGATGGTGCCTTGTTGTGGGGGTTGCTGTGGTATACTTGCGCAGATGGGCTGTGCTGCAGGGGTGATCGACCATGGCGCAGATGGGGGTGCGCTTGACTGTGGAGGACGAAATGTGGATGGAGGTGGGAGCCCATAGGGGGCTGGGTTCCATTCTGGCTTGCAGGCTGCAGGAGAGGTGGTTGCTTAAGTGTGCTCTGTCGTATGTTGGAGAGGAGGTACGGTGGGGGTAATGCATGGCTACAGCCTCAGAACCTCGCTGGAGAAGCAGCGAGGTAGCCATAGGGAGATCACGACAGCCATGGGATGGAGGCGTTGCACAAGGAGGTAGGGGGTGTTGCCGGCCAAGGGGAGAACAGGCCGGGGTGTGCTGGGCTGTCACGGCCAGGTGGGAAGGTGGCTCCGGCGACTGTGCTGCCATGGAGTGGATTTGCAGAGGTGTTGTATTGGGGCTCGTGTGTGCGGGGTCAAGGGGAAGGAGCAGTAAGGGAAATTCGACCATGGGGAGGCCTGGATGGGGTTGGGATATGGGGGTGCTGTGGTGGCTCGGAGGCTTAGCACGGTGGAGGTTGGCACAAGTTGCCGGCCAAAGAGCTTGGTCACGGTGCAAGGCGCTAGGGGCAGCTACGACCATGGAGAGAGGGAAGCCAGGGAGATGAGGAACCCAGGCTCGTAGCTGCGGACGTTAGTGGTGGATCTCCGGCTCAACGAAGGGAGGAGCTCCGGGGTTGGCTCTGTCATAGGGAGGGGTTTAGATTAGATAGAAAGAAGAATATGGATGAAGGGGAATATGGGTTAGAGTTGATATTAGGATTAGAAGACAATAATAGAGATTAGGTGGTTAGTTTAGATTTAAGATTTGATTTTTTAGGATATTGGGTTTGGTTAGTTATGATTAGGATAATGGGTCAACAGGTTATGGGCTATGGGTTTAGGAATAGGAAATGGGTTGGGTCTAATGAGCTAACGGGTTCGGGTATGGGTAATGGGCACATGGGTAGAAATGGGGATGGGCTATAGGGTTAAAGCCATGGCTAATGGATAAGGGAAAAATGAGATCAAATAATAATAATACTAATCAAATACAAATAACAATAATACTTAATAAACATTAGATATTAGTAACAATCATAATTAATTAGTAATAATAATAGTAATTAGTAACACTGATAAAATAATAATAATAATAAGGGTAATAAGAAAGACTAATAGCAATTAACAATAACCATAATTAATATTAATTATCCATATAATAATATTAATAAATACTAATAATAATAATTAACAATAAATATAATAATACCAATAGTAATAGTATTTAATCATAGTAATATTAATAATAAATATAAATAATAATTATTAATAATAATGGAAAAAATAATAACAATAATTATAATAACAACAACTACAATAATAATAATAGTAAATAATAAGAATGATACTAGAAGTAATATTAATAAGGAACTAAAAATACGGTTAAGAAATAATGGTAATAATATATAAAGCTAAAATACCATTTACTATCTTAAAAATAATTTGTATAATTAATATAATATTAATTACATGAAGAAGCAACAAATTAAGTTAAACAATAATCTTAATAAAAGAATCAGTAAAGCAGAATAAATACTGTAGGACAATAAAAATATGATATTACTAAGTAGGGATATTACAAAGACAATCACCTCTCCTTTTGCAGGTCACTTCAAATTATCCTCCAAGCAGTGTCCACAATCACCAAAAGTGGAGGAAGAGATGTCTCGAGTACCATATGCTAGTGCGACGGGATACTCATGTATGCTATGGTCTGCACTAGGCCTGACTTAGCCCATGCAGTTAGTACATTAAGTCAGCTCATGTCAAATCTAGGAAAGCAACATTAGAAAGTAATGAAGTGGGTGTTACGATATCTGCGAGGGACTGTGAGACTAGACTTGGTGTTTCAGAGATTAGAAATGGGAAAGCCTAAGTTACTACAAGACTATGTTGATGCAGATTATGCAGGAGATCTTGATCACGAAGATCTACGACGCGCTATGTGTTCACAATAGCTGAGTGCGTCATTAGTTGGAAAGCAGTGTTGTAAGATACAATTGCTCTTTCAATGACAGAGGCTGAGTACATGGCTGCAGTTGAGACATCAAAGGAAGCTTTATGATTGAAAGGATTGGTTGAGATGTTTAGTATCACACAGGATTCAGTTCGGGTTCATTGCGATAACCAGAGTTCTATTCATCTCACTAAGGATCACATGTATCATAAGCGGACGAAGCACATTGATGTGAAGTATCACGAGATACGTCAGTGGGTCGTGGATGATAAGGTGATTGATTTGATAAAGATCAGCACGAAGAAGAATCCAGCAGATATGATGATGAAGACCATCCCGGTGGAGAAGTTTAGAGCATCTCTGAACTTCATCACGGTTCTCTAAAGGTAAAGTGGTGAACAAGCTCTTGGGAGGGAGCCATGTGAAGTCACAAAAGGGGAGAGAAAGGAAGGCGAATGAAGAAGATGCCAATTCCTACGGAGGAACTCAATGAACATGAGTCAAGGTGGAGATTATTAGTATTTGGAGTGCCTCATATTCATTGGAAAAGAATTCAGGTTCTGACAGTTTTCTAATACGGATCTGTCCTCATATTCATTGGAGAAGAATTCAGGTTTGGGCTGTTTTCTAATACGGATCTGTCTCTTGTTTTGTTTTGGATACGAATTTCCTATTTCTCTGAGGAGGTATTGATTTGAGTTCATGTTAGACTAAGATCATCCTAAGTGCCCATATAAACCCCTTGGGGGTGGCCTTTTGAAGGTGTGTCAAGAAGTGTTAGGAATTCAAGAGAAATTCTATTTTTCACCATTGAGAGTTGTGTGTGAGAGAGAGATCTTCTTGTAACTCTTTTATTTTCTTCTTTGTTTTCAACGTCTCTACCTAAAATTCTTCTGATATGTCAGCATGTAATCTGATACTACGGCCACGCTCTGTAAGCGTCTGATTCATGTGCTCTGCTACTCTGTTTTGTTCTGATTGCCCTGGAATACTTAGCTAGTGTTTGACCATCCCTATGTCTAGCCGATGTGGGACTATTTGTTCAACCCATTTTTAATTTCATATACAATTACTTCTTTTGAGTAGTGACTGACTTGAGTGTTGGAGAGGGATCGCCAGAGTGATTTGGCCCTTGTTGACCATGTTCTACCTTGCAGATCCCTTGATGAGGCTCTTGCAGAGTTGATAAATACATCATTGGTGTTTTCATTGTGATTTTAGATCTCTCTACAGTGCAAATATCAACTATGTGACCCAAATTTAACTTCCAGCGATCGAATTTGATCCTGCAAGATTGCTAAGGCTTCGAGTGAATTTTCTACCATGAGAAATCAAGAATCAACCGTAGCAACAGACGATCCAAGGCATCTAAGAAAGAAAAGAATCAAGAGGCGTGAGAAGCACCATGAGACTTTATCATGCTGACAAAAATTAATCAAGAAGCGCGAGAGGTGCCAGGAGAATTCATTACACAAACAATAATAAAGTTCTCAGATTTTGAAGGAGCAAATGCGAAAGAACATCTAAGTTATATCCTATGGGTGACGATTTTTCTACGATTAGAAGAGAAGCAAAACAAGCAACTATTTCCTCTCACCATAGGGCCATTGCAACAACTAAAATGCTTCTCATTGCACTATTTTTACTGGTATAAATTTGGGCAAGCAATAAAATACAAAGGGAGGAGAGGTCATGCATGGGAAAATGGGGTGTTCAATCACTGGTATCATCATCCCCGCAACTTTATGGACCAGAAATGTCTTATATGTTGTGCCTTTCGGAGGAATCCAAAACACCAATCACCAATATCAGCTTAACAATGCCGAGTCAATTACAAACCAATATAGCACGAACACAAATACAAAGAGAGAAAGCGAGAATAAATAATTTAACGAGGTTTGGCAACTTGACTGCATTCTCGGGACAGAAGGGAGAAGATCTTATTCAATCAACAGCGTTACAACGGTTACAAATTGATCCGAAAATCCAACTGATCAAAACTGATCCAAATAGAGAAGAATTCTCTCAAACAACTAACCCTAAAACTCTCAATACAAATCACCTCTCTAGGTTACAATTAATGGTACAACTATCTCTAATATATAGCCAGAGAATCTACAAAAAAAAGAAATCCAAAACTCTAAAATCAGATCAGAATCCAAATCAAAAACCAATCAGAAAAATATCAGAATACCGTAGTTGTCGACAGCTCCAAGAGGCATGTCGATAGACTAAAATGACCAAACTCTTTGTTGGTTCTCCTGTGGACAGACTGAGCTTCATCTATTGATCGCAATACAAATGCCTGTCGATAGATGAATATCAACTGTCGACAGACTAACAAACTCCAAGTTTATATTGGCGTATCCATGTATCCGCTGTCGACTGACTTCATGCGCCTATCAACAGATGTCTGTTCCTTTCTTCTTTTCACTATGCTCCTTGTGCACTTCAAACTCCAAATCTCTTTGAGCTATCCAATTGAGTTTGAAAACTCCAATTTTCATCTTCTCTCCACAATTCTCCACCTCGGTGAAATTTCTCAAATTTGAGCCGAATACCATGAATAACCAATTTCAGCTCAGCAAACGGCTACACCATTGCAGCTGCCTACGTATCCCCTGCCCAAGGGATCAAGCCACATGTAGTTCATCCAAACGAGTTCTGAAAAGCTCAACCATCAATTGAAATCAAATTACAGCAACAAATCCAACTAGATGAGTCATATGAATCTCCTCATCACGATTGTCATGGAGAACAACGGTCTTCAACTTGAACTGACCTAGCTCACTAACTTGAGATTCATGCTTCTTCACCCACTTTCGTGAATTCAACTTGGCTCCTTTAGCTGCAAGCAAATTAACTTTTTGTTCAACATGTTCAGCATCAAAAATGGTTACACGATCTCCATCCAGTGTCACATCCGGTGAAATCTCAACTGATACTGAACCAACTGGAGATGATAGAGTAGCATCAATCTCCTCACGCTGTGATACATCTTTGGCCTTTATTATCTCCACTTGCTGAGAGACGGTACTTTCAGTAATGAAGCCTCATCAAATGTGACATATCTGCTCAACACGATCTTTTTAATTTTGGAGTCACATAGTTTGTATCCTTTCAAATTTCTTTTGACACCCAAAAATACAAATCTTTTTGCTCGTGGATTCAACTTATCATTCTTGACTCCAAAGTAGGCCATATATTCAAATGCCCATAGCAAACTATAGTCTTGAGAAACTCCATCTAACCAAATATCCAACAGAGTTTTACCTCCTATCGCAGTCGACGTAAACATATTCATGAGATGGCTAGATACACAAAAACTCAGCTCTAAATGACTTGTCTAATTGTGCATTACATAACAAACACCGAACCTTCTCCAGTGAGGCACGGTTCAACTTTTTAGCCACCCCAATCTGTTTTCAAATTGTGGAGTGTATACCAATATTATTGTTTTGGGCAAATTGTAGGAATTGATCCCTATTGTACTCCCTAACATTATCAAATTGGAATACTTTGATCTTTCTGTCAGTCTGTTAATCTATCAACTTCTTCCACTTCACGAACAAATCTAAGACTTCAAACTTTTGTCTCATAGGGTATTCCCAATAACGCCTAGATAAATCATCAACAAAAGAAGCAAAGTACTGATGACCTCTAAGGGATGTCGTGTTAGTCAGTCCCCACATGTCCATGTGAACCAAATCAAGAAGTCCCTCCATGCGGTGAATAACAGTGCCAAAATTCACATTCATCTTCTTGTCCAGAACACAGTGCTCACAGGACTTCAAATTGCATGTTTTCGCACCTTCCAATAATCCTTGTGTTGCCAATGCTTGGAAGAAATTCAAACCAATATGTCCCAATCTCGATTGTCATAACCTGATAGAATCAAAACATTCTGACATCGCCAAATTTTCAATTTCTGTACTACTCTTGACATCGCCAAATTTTCAATTTCTGTACTACTCTTCAAGTAGTACAAGTTGTTGCATCGAACATTTTTCAGAATAACCAATAAGCCACTGAACTTCTTGAGAACACCTTTTTCAAGAGTCCCTCTCAGGCCTTGTGCATCCAAAGCTCCAGCTAAGATAAGTTTTTTCTTAAACTGAGGAACGTACCTTACATGCTTTAACTCTCTCACCATCCCATCAGACAACTTGATGTGAACTGTACCTTTCCTTTCCATATAGCATGTGTGACCGCCGCCGAAAGACACCAAGTCTCCATCTAGTTTATCAAAACTAGCAAATCACTCTTTTCGAGATAAACGTGATAGATAGCACCCGTATCTAAAATTCACTCAGATACCTCTGAATAACAAACAGTAAGGGTGATAGAAAGTGAAAATATAGATGAGTCAGAATTATTACCACCCGCCTTTGCGATATTTGCCTCTGATTTTGACTCCTTCTTGAGCTTTGGACAATCAAATTTTCAATGTTCTTTCTCTTTATAGTAAGCACACTGATTCTTTCCCAATTGATGATTACTAGTTTAGGACTTTCCAATATCTCTCTTACCTTTTCAATTGTTCGTGCCACAAACTTCACCACATTATTCTTTAACTGGTGGATGTTCATGGTCTTCACCGTGAATTGATTAACCTCGACCATCTCCTCCAGAAGGCACCAACTACAATGCGGAAAGCAACCAAAAAATAGATCCAAAATAGTTAAAGATCGAACCTTTACCTCAGAGTGAAACTCTAGATGAGTTTTCAAATGATCTACTCGACCGAAATCGATCCCAACAAACAGAATCACTGCTATTCTGAGATTGACACACGATCCCACAAACAGTCCAACACTGCTCTGAGATCGACACACGATCCCACAAACAGTCCAACACTGCTCTGAGGTCGACACACGATCTCTGTCGAACAGACCATGATGCTCTTGGCATTGACAAATGATCCCAGCCGAACATGGGAAGCTCTGATACCACTTTTTGCGCCTTCTGGAGGAATCCAACACGCCAATCACCAATATCAGCATAACAACACCGAGTCAATCACGAACCAATATAGCACAAACACAAATACTAAGAGAGAAAGGGAGAAAAAGAAATTTAATGAGGTCGGCAACTTGCCTACGTCCTCGGGCATAAGGGAAAAGATCTTATTCAATCAACAGAGTTACAAGGGTTACAAATTGGTTTGAAGATCCAACTAATCAAAAATGATCTAAATAAAGAATTCTCTCAAACAACTAACCCTATAACTTTCAATATAAATCACCTATCTATGTTACAGTTAAGGGTACAATACTCTTCAATATATAGCCAGTTAACTCACAAAGAAAAGGAAACCCAAAACTCTGAAATCGGATCAGAATCCAAATCAGAAACCAATCAAGAAAACACTAGAATATCGTAACTGTCAATAGCTCCAAGAGGCTTGTTGATAGACTAAGATGACCCAACACTCTGTTGATCCTCATGTCGATAGACTGAGCTTCGTCTGTCGACCACAATACAAATGCCTGTCAGTAGCTGAATATCAACTGTCGACGGACTGACAAACTCCAAGTTTCTATTGGCATATCCATGTATCCGTTGCCAACTGGCTTCACGCACATGTCGACAACTATATGCTCCTTTTTTCTTTTCACTGTGCTCCTTGTGCACTTCGAACTCCAAATCTCTTTGGGCTATCCAATTGATTTTGAAAATTTCAATTTTCATCTTCTCTCCTACAATCAAATCAGAAACCAATCAGAAAAATGCCAGCTCCAAGGCTTGTCGATAGACTGAGATGACCCAACTCTCTATTTGTCCCCTTGTCAACAGACCGAGCTTCGTCTGTTGACTGCAATACAAATGCATATCGATAGCTGAATATCAATTGTCGACAAACTGACAAACTCTAAGTTTCTATTGGCGTATCCGTATATCCGCTATCTATGTAGCACAAACACTTCTATCATGGGGTCGTGTCGTGTGTCCGAAACGCGTCCCAAACGCGTGTCGAACACACGTGTTGTTTGTATTTTGAAAAATTTACCATGTGTTCACGTGTCGTGTCCTTCCATGTTGTCGTATCCGTGCAACATAGTCCGCTGTTGACCGCCTTCACGTGTCTGTCAATAGCTGTCTGCTCCTTTTTCTTTCCACTGTGCTCCTTGTGCACCTCGAACTCCAAATCTCTCTGGACCATCCTGTAATACCTCTAATCTAAAATACTGTATTTTATTTTTCTAAAGTATTTATTTTATTTTACTGGTGATATTATTATTATTGTAATTATTATTGTTAATTATTATTATGATATTGTTAATCACTATTAGTAGTATTATTATTTTAATCCAAGCCCAATAAGTCAAGCCTATTCTCCTTTTCATTTCATTTTATTTTCCTTTCATGCTAAGCCCACTTGAGCCAAGCCCACTTCTTATTTTCATTCTTTTTCCCCTTTCTCTATTTTTGTCTAAGCCCATAAGCCCACTATCTATTTTTCTCATTCTTCATATTATTTATTTCTTTTAATTAAAGCCCAAAACCCATTAGCATGAGATTCTTACCCATTATCCCAAAACTCAATTCTAATCCTAACCCTAATCTTATTTTCAAAATCATGATCTTAATAAATCCTAATCCAAATCCAAATCTAGAATCTAATTTAAATATTTAATTCCAATCCAAATTTCTATCCTAATCCTATCTTACTAAATTAAGCAATCTAGCCTAATTAGAGTCCAGGTTCAAAGAACCTAAATATTTCTTTCTCTTCTTCCTCAATAGAAACCCTAGTCCAACTCTCCCCACTTTCCATCTCTTCCTTCTCCTCCTCAAGGGATCATGAACGAAAGGGGTTTTGAGGCAAGGATTGATGAGCAAACAAAGAAGAACAACTAATGTAAGTAAATCCAACTTGTGAATTTAATTCCAGTTATTTTCTTTAAATATATATATATATATAAATTGAATAGATACATAAGAATAAATTATTAATATGATACAAATAATCTATTTTCTCAAAATTTATTTGATATAAAAAGTTTATTAAAATTATGTCCATACCAAGATCTCCATGAATATTTTTATGCATCAAAACCTAATCAAAAAATCTAATTAAAATACTTGTAGATCTACCAACTTATATTTACATTTTTTTATGAAGGATTAAAAAAGGAAATAAAAAAAAATGGAAATTTCTTTGGTGGTGGCCGAGAGCCCCTGCTGATCCTTGATTCTCAGTGCACAGTGGGCTGGGCCGGCCCACTGTGCACACACTTATAAAAAAAAAAAAAAAAAAAACTTTTGGCCCGGCCATAGGCTGGCCTGGCCCAGGCTAACAGGTCTGGCCAGGTCCAGGCCGAGACAGGCCTGGACTGGGCCAGACCTGGCCCAGTCTGAGAAGAAAAAAAAAAAAAAAGAAAAGAAAAAAAGAATTGGAACCAGGCCTGGTCCAGCCTGGGCCTGGACTGGACTGGGCCTGGGCTACTGTAGCAGTTAAAAAAAAAAAAAGAAAATAAGAAAGAAAGGAAGAAAAGAAGGTAAGTTTGCAATTAAAATAATTATTAAAAATATCAAAATAAAATAGAGAAAAATATAAATAATATCCTATAACACTTTTCTTTCTAAGATAAAAGTTTTAGATAAATACCAACAAAAAAATTAAATTAAATCACCCTCATTAAACCATTTTTCGTAATGTTAGATTCAAACCCGTTAAATATTTTAATGATTTAAAGCCTATTAAAAATCTAACAAAAATCAGAAATTGGTTTAAATTAAACATATTAAATTCACTAAACCTAAAGAATCATATTTCTAACCCCTAAACTAATTAATCAAGATTAAATCCCTTATAACTCCCAAGTAAAATATCTTTTTAAAAATCTAACAATTTCTATTGAAATAATTTATGTAGATTTACTGGAGCCTTATGATTTCAGTGCTTTGGATTTGCGATCGAGTTCAGGTGAGTGTTTCTCTCCCTCTTTCTATTTTCTCTCTCATTATTATATGCATTGGTTTATAGATGTATTTTAATGTGTATGTAGAGTGAATGTAGAACTTGTATACTTTGTTGTGTGAGAGAGAGGAGGCATATACATGTTTTATTGTGTAGAGATCACCAAGCATGAAGGTGGACGGTCGTCTCCCGTTTATTTTACATGTTGGATGTATAGGAATATGATATGCATGATTCTTGATACATGTTAGAACCCCCATGTTTGTCCTATGTATATCTAGAGTATTGTTGTAGACATAACAAGATGTAGCATGAGGGTGATTGAGATGGATATTAGTGGTAATGACTTGATCTAATAGAGCTTAGATGCACGTATATGTGGTGATACCGAATATTGGGATATCATGTTTGATCTTAATAGAAATGTGAACCCTTGAGGAATTGTGAATACTTATAAATTAGAGTTGTATGTTAGGGTGAGAAAATTGGCATTGGATATTGTGATATGATGGAACAACAATTATTATATCAGATTTCTAGACTTGTAATGGAACTAGATGATTATAGAAATATTGGGATTATGAATTGGTTGTGATGACTTGGATCTATAGTTGAATATATGAGAACTATCAGATGATATGTCGTTGATGTTAAATATCAGTAGTAGCCATTCTATGTTGCAGCTATTTGAGTACATGTTAGATATGATCTACTTTATCAAAGGATTAGAGTTCTTTATGACTGGATGGTACATGGACTATTTCAGAGTTGGACTGTGATTTGGACTGGACTTGAGTTATAGAGGACAGTTGATATATTTTATGTAGAGGACCTCTTGACTTGATATTCTCTCATTGATAATAACTTAGTTGATGATTCATTCAGATATTGAGGTTGACTGGTTACGATGTTCTTTGAGATGTCTCCTATTCAGTTATGATTGGGGTATGCGTTTGACTTGTTGATCTCGAGGACATGTATAGTTATTAATTACACCTATTGATAGAGATTGAGTTATGACGATAGTAATCTAGTGATATCAGCGATCTATATCTTGGAGTTTGATAACAATTATTAATTGATCTCAGTTATTGGTGGTTATAGGACTAGAACATATTGGTGTTGAGGAGAGGATTAATTACAGATTCTTTGATATGGTAGTTTACCGTTTTGGCTTACACTGATATGGACTGATACTTAACGATTTGCAAGGATAGTATTGGGAATATAAGTTGATGGAATAGTTAATGATATCTCTTTAGTGTGGATGGGTGAGATTATGATCAGCTTTAGTGGAGACTGTTTATTGAGCAGTAGCTAGACTGTTACTGTTATTTTATCCATGTTAATGAAGTTACTGGGAAATGATTGTTTGACTGTAACCAGAGTACAGTCCTATTGTTCATCGTATACACGGTTACTGTTACTGTTACTGTTACTGATATTGTTCACCGTGTATACGATTACTGATTGATTATTACTGTACTGATATTGTTACCGTCCAGTAGCATCCCAGTGATTGAAATGGCATAAGGTATTGATTGTTACTGATGGCATTACCTAACTGACTGTACACTAGACACCTTTCACTGGACCTTGACATATGACTGTATCACTGTTACTTGACATCTAGTACTCCTGTACCCCCCTGTATCCATGTCCCATGTACTGTTGACCTGTTAATAGCACAGTCAAACCGGCGTCCGGCGGTTTGCCGCCTGGTGTCGGGATTGACGAGGATGTATCCCACAATCGTGCTAGCGTCCGGCGGATCTTGAAAGGAACTAAGTGCCACGTGGAGCAAAGTGCCACACCATACACATGGTGGGGGCCACCTCTTGGATCTACGGGGGCCACCTCTAGAATCCTGTTTCCCTCAGAGCAAAGTGCCACACGGAGCAAAGTGCCACACCATACACATGGTGGGGGCCACCTCTTGAATCTATGGGGGCCACCTCTTGAATCTGTAGGGCTATCTATTGTACGTGACGCCTGGTGTTAGCGTGATATTGCATTCTCAGTGCCTATTAGCATCCACACGTACTTGTATGATGATAACCCCTAGGATGCATGTTATTTGGTTCTCTTTCCCTATTCGAACAATGATACCCGCATATCGGAGTTCGGATGAGTTCTACTGGATGTGCGGGCTCCAGGGTGAACTGTCGGATGTTGTGGGACGCCGGTGGGAAAGTGATAAAGATAACGTAGAATATTACTGATTGTTATTGAATGATTTGAATGAACACATTGTGTTATACCCTGAATGGTTACCCCTGCCTTATGACACATGACCGTATACATGATTATAACCAGGACCAGATTTATGACCAGACTTGGATACCAGTTTAGTGACATGTGATGGATACCTATATTGACATTGATTGCATATTTACAGTTGTGTCATTTGTCTACTACCTGTATTCATGTTTTTATTATATGTGTTACTGTTCAGTTATTTATTATGTTATTTAGTCTTTCTATCTGCAGTTGTTCTTACTGTATATATATGCACATGGTTTCTTCTGCACGAGCTGTTTCCCCTTTACACACACACTCATTATGGTCGCATTCTGACGACCCTGGATTTGCACGTCCAGCTATTGGACGGTTGTTCTAATGTGCAGGTGTTCGATGAGACGGTACGCCTGGCGAGGAGCTTGGGTCCTCCCCCCTTTAATTCTGGTATACTTGCATTTTATTCTTGTTATGATTCTTTGATTCCTGTATATCACCTTTGACTTCTATTCAGCTGCCTTTTTCTTCCTGTTATTCATTACTATCATGTGTGGTCTTATATGTATTACTGCAGTGTTCATGATCATTATGCTTCCGATTTATAGCTTGTTCAGGTTACAATTTAGGCTTAGCGCGTATACGAGGGGTATTTTACCTCGCGTATATGCGTCGCCATAACGTCTCCGTATCTATAGGATCGGGGCGTTACAGAGTGGTATCAGAGCCAGGTTCGACATAAAAGAGAACCTAGTTCCTGCCTGTAACCTGAGACAGTTATGTTGACACTGCAATATATATATACTATTCATATGATAATATTGACTCCATTTGGAAATTGATCGTCCTCCCTTTGGAACTCCGTTCTTGATCTGTTGATATTCATGATTCCAACACTCCAATTAGAGTGATTTGGATGTCCATCTTGATTTCTATCCTCTTTCCGATTCTATTTCCCTATTTTTGTCTCTTGAGATTGGTCTCTCTGTATTGAAGCCAGTAGCAAAGATCAGAGCGCGCAGCGGAAGCATAGTGGAATCATGATGTACTCAGAAGCGACGTGAAAGCTTGTTCGTTTTCTCTCTTGATTCTAATTTTCTAACATTCCCTACTTTATTGAAATTTCGAGGACGAAATTTTATTAAGGTGGGTAGAATGTAATACCTCTAATCTAAAATACTGTATTTTATTTTTCTAAAGTATTTATTTTATTTTACTGGTGATATTATTATTATTGTAATTATTATTATTAATTATTATTATGATATTGTTATTCACTATTAGTAGTATTATTATTTTAATCCAAGCCCAATAAGTCAAGCCTATTCTCCTTTTCATTTCATTTTATTTTCCTTTCATGCTAAGCCCACTTGAGCCAAGCCCACTTCTTATTTTCATTCTTTTTCCCCTTTCTCTATTTTTGTCTAAGCCCATAAGCCCACTATCTATTTTTCTCATTCTTCATATTATTTATTTCTTTTAATTAAAGCCTAAAACCCATTAGCATGAGATTCTTACCCATTAACCCAAAACTCAATTCTAATCCTAACCCTAATCTTATTTTCAAAATCATGATCTTAATAAATCCTAATCCAAATCCAAATCTAGAATCTAATTTAAATATTTAATTCCAATCCAAATTTCCATCCTAATCCTATCTTACTAAATTAAGCAATCTAGCCTAATTAGAGTCCAGGTTCAAAGAACCTAAACATTTCTTTCTCTTCTTCCTCAATAGAAACCCTAGTCCAACTCTCCCCACTTTCCATCTCTTCCTTCTCCTCCTCAAGGGATCATGAACGAAAGGGGTTTTGAGGCAAGGATTGATGAGCAAACAAAGAAGAACAACTAATGTAAGTAAATCCATCTTGTGAATTTAATTCCAGTTATTTTCTTTAAATATATATATATATATAAATTGAATAGATACATAAGAATAAATTATTAATATGATACAAATAATCTATTTTCTCAAAATTTATTTGATATAAAAAGTTTATTAAAATTATGTCCATACCAAGATCTCCATGAATATTTTTATGCATCAAAACCTAATCAAAAAATCTAATTAAAATACTTGTAGATCTACCAACTTATATTTACATTTTTTTTATAAAGGATTAAAAAGGAAATAAAAAAAATGGAAATTTCTTTGGTGGTGGCCGAGAGCCCCTGCTGATCCTTGATTCTCAGTGCACAGTGGGCTGGGCCGGCCCACTGTGCACACACTTATAAAAAAAAAAAAAAACTTTTGGCCCGGCCATAGGCTGGCCTGGCCCAGGCTAACAGGTCTGGCCAGGTCCAGGCCGAGACAGGCCTGGACTGGGCAAGACCTGGCCCAGTCTGAGAAAAAAAAAAAAGAAAAAAAAAAGAATTGGAACCAGGCCTGGGCCGGGACTGGGCCTGGACTGGACTGGGCCTGGGCTACTGTAGCAGTTAAAAAAAAAAAGAAAATAAGAAAGAAAGGAAGAAAAGAAGGTAAGTTTGCAATTAAAATAATTATTAAAAATATCAAAATAAAATAGAGAAAAATATAAATAATATCCTATAACACTTTTCTTTCTAAGATAAAAGTTTTAGATAAATACCAACACAAAAATTAAATTAAATCACCCTCATTAAACCATTTTTCGTAATGTTAGATTCAAACCCGTTAAATATTTTAATGATTTAAAGCCTATTAAAAATCTAACAAAAATCAGAAATTGGTTTAAATTAAACATATTAAATTCACTAAACCTAAAGAATCATATTTCTAACCCCTAAACTAATTGATTGAGGCCAAACCTGCACACAAAATACGAGATTATAGAACTTAAGAAAGAAGATGTGCAAGTGCTCAATTCTTCCGCTATAGCAAGTGGCTATGCGGGTCGTGATCCACAAGGAGGGTTTGCGATGGAAGCGATTACGTGTCTTTATTGAAATCGTTAAGAAAACAAAAGAAAGTTCTTCTCTGTTTTTAAAGTTAAGAAAATGGAAAAGAAAGTTGTTAAAGTTAAGAAGAAAGCGGGAGATGAAGAAGGTGAAAAATCAGAAAACGAAAGAAAGCGACAAAGTACAAATGAAGTGGAAAGAAGAATGAAAATGATTTGGAGGAAGTGGTGTTTGTGATTTAGTTTACAGAAATAAAAGAAAAGAAATAAAAATAATTGCTTACCTTCTTTTCGTCAAAAGCTTACCTCGAGTTTTCAGCAACGATTTTACCTTGAAGTGGAGGCATTCAGCGCATAGCCCATAAGATTCGAGTATTGGTCTTCGTCCACATTACATCATCAAGACTACTTCAAGAATGAAATGATACAGAGAGAGACTCTATTCCATCGTCATGAGCTATCGGTGGCACTCGCAATGGCAAGGCTCTTTCGATGCTTTTAGACTCACTTGGAAGACGATTGTACGAAAAAGAAAAGTAAAATAGAAACGAAGAAGAAGAAGAAGACTAAATAGAAGTGCATACACAAAAAGAACACCGATTCGATTTCATTACAATCAAAGAAAAGAAATAAGTCTTACACTGGTGTCACTCCAGCTCAAGCTTCAGTCTTGTTCTTCGATGAAAGTCGATCTCCTCTGAATTACATAAATGAAAACTAAAATTACATAAAAAGAAAGACTAAAAACCTAAACTAAGAAATGAAAACTAAGCTAAATCCTAATCTGCATTGGCCCCCCTTTTGCCTTTGAGTGCAGGTATTTATAGGAGAAATGGAGGGGGTAGAGGTGGATATTCAGTTCTGATCTGCTGTTTGTTGGCTTGTTGATTGCTGAATATCACTTAACAACTGACAGAATTAGAAATAATGATCAACATAAGAGTTATAGCTCTGTCAGTCTGCTTTCTGGATCATCTTGAATCATCAGAATTGAGATTCTGTAGCAAAACTTATGATTCGAATACTAAAATGTATCCAGTCAGAATCTGAATCAAACTTGCTTCATCTCATCCCTTGATCTTTGCTTTAACCGATCGATTCTGAGAGGATTCTTCTCAACCAGTTTTCAACCTCTTGATTTTTCCCTGATTTAGTGAGTGTGAATTAATTCTGATTTAATTCAGAATTTTGGTGGGCTTTGGGCTCATTTCTCTTCATCTCCTTAAAGAATGGGCCTGCAAATAAATTAAGCAATTAATTAAGACAATGCAAAGTTTTATTCTAAAATAGGTATGAAAATATGATATTAAATATGCAACATTAGTGACCAATCACACCCCCATACCTATCTTTTGCTCGTCCTCGAGCAAAACAACTAAACTATACTAAAGATTATTAGACCACTTTCGCAGGTCGCGCGATTGCACTGAGCATGTGCAACAAGCCGTTAAACCTCTAGGTTCCCCCTAGAGGACAAGTTTTGTCTCGTGAGGGTTTTCAGCGGATTGCACCCACAAAATCCATAAAGAAAGAGAAATAAAGAGTTAGTATTTTCGAAAAGCATTTTGAAAGAGAAAAATATTTGAAATATGATTGTAAGATCTAAGCAATCTATAAGTTATAGGAAACCCGAATTTTTTATTCCTAAACTTAGTCTCTATTCAAAAATTTGTTATCAATCAAAGTAAGGAGTCAAATTGTACTTCTCATCTAGTCTATTACTTTACCCTAAGTCATATGCACCTTGTGACTGTGAAAATTTTGACTAAGGGTTCATTAACTCTAACTCTTATGCCTTACTTATTTATATATATACTTTTACTTTTTTTTTTTGTAGTATTATTCCTTAGTTCTATTAGGCTTTCTAATCTGCCCATGTAACGAGCCTCTAATCGATGACTCCCAAACCAAACGGTCTTAGGGCACCAGGTGAGAAGACACCCCTAGGACTTAAGGACTCGAGCAGACAAGGCCACAAAACTAAGGATTTTATTATATGAACCTCTTTTAGGCGTGAATACTCATGCTTTATTAGGCACAGACACCCAGCTTAATCAGAGGATCTAATCATCTTTCGCATAAATACTAAGGCTTGCTTAGGCCAAAGCACCTAGCTAATCAATAATTAGACTTATTCATTTTTTTTAAACTTATCTAATTATCTTTCGCATAAATACTAAGGCTTGCTTAGGCCAAAGCACCTAGCTAATCAATAATTAGACTTATTCATTTTTTTATATATATATATATATTTTTATAAGGCATAAGAATCTTTGTTTTTGAACCCTAAGTGTGTAAGTGTATGAAGTATGCATATTTCATCAAGGTAAAGATCAAGACTAAATTACTTTGACAAATTATCTTCCTAACCCTAAAAATCAAACAAATAATCTTATTTTGACCAAGTATAAGAAATCCTAATTTGGATTTTCCTATTCCTTAAAATTAACTTAATTTCTTACAAAAATAAGTCAAAATATTGTTTCTATTTTTCAAAAAGTTTTTTAAAAGTAAAGAAAAATGTCAATTTTTTTTATTTTATTTTTTTAAAGAAAAAGAAAAGTTATGTTAGACCCTCCCCCACACCTATCTCATGCATTGTCCTCAATGTATGAATTAATGCATAGATGCATGAAAAAGACGGCAGGGAAGGAAAAGGTTACCTTAAGGTGGTGGTTCTGGTGGTGGTCTGATTGGTCCACGAAACATGGCCCAATCAACTTTTCTTGGGTCTCGAAGGAACCCACCAGCACTATCTTTAATATGACCCACTAAAAAGATAAATCCATTAAGAATTTTTATTAAAAATTTAACCCCATCTAATTTTCAAATTCCATAATTGATTTCGGAGTCAAATTTGTCAACCACCTCGTCCCAGAATGGAGTATGAAATGATAGAACAGTTGACTTGGACTCAGGAAGGACAGGAACTAATACCGACTCAGGAAGGTGACTTAAGTCAAGTAAAGGTTCAGGAGTCGAAATAGGTTCAGAAATTGGGTCCAAGTCAAGAAATTGAAACTCCAGTCCACATGTATTTTCCAACAATGGGATGTGACCTAATATGGGTGATTCCAGTTCAGGAATGATAGGTGGGGGAATCAAAACTGACTCTAGAATATTATTCAAGTTTGGTAATAAAACAGGAGTCAATATTGATTCAAAAAGTTGAACTGGATCACATATGTGAGAATCTAGGTCACATATCTCATTGAGTTCAATATCAAAAATTGGAGAACTTGCCATTTTATCCATGGGATTTTCAAAATTGTAAAGTTGGTCAAGTTCAACATGATCCTCAAAGATGGGTGATTCAATTTCTTTATGAATTGGTACAGGATCCAATGTTGACTCCGAGAAAAGATTAAAGTCAGGTGAAGATACCGGAGTCATAATCGAATCAGGAAATAGAATTGAATCACTAAGTTGGGGTTCAGGATCATAATCATTTTCAAGTTCTATTTCAGGAAAAGGAAAACTAGCCAAACTATCAATATCATTTGGAGTTTGGGTAAGTTCACATGGTTGTGCTGAAATGGAATCTTGATTTCCAAAATTACATGACTCTTCTGCTCTAACAGAATGGTAAGTGACATCAGGACGGTGGAAACGTAGAGATTCGACCATCATATCTATGTCACGATTTCTAGCATTTTGAGCATGAGTCATGGCTTCTAGCATCTTTTCATAATTGATGGGTTCATTGTCTTGTTGAAAAGATGAAGAGTTGTTTTGGAAGTGATAATGAAATTGTGAGTCCATCAGATTTTGTGATTGTTGTTTGGACTCACGCATACTCCGTTCCAAAATTGATGGTTTTCTATTTTGGACTGGTGGAACTGAGTATGACTCTTGAAAATATTGTGGACTAGGTGGAGAAGGAGGACAAGTTGGTTGATAATTATGCTCGGGGGAGGTGAATCCCCACTGACTCGGTGAAGAGTTGAAATCATTATGGAAATTATAGTTATTAGATGGGGGGTATGGGTCATATTGATTCAGATAAGACCAATCTGGCACACTAGGTTGGTTAAAGTCATGATATGCCGGGTTGGTAATATTCGAAAAAGAGTTTGATGTGTAATATGGATTATTATTATAGTTGAAAAAATTATTATTATAGTCCATATCACACAATAGAATACAAACAAAGAAAAACAAACAAATAAACAAACAAAAAGAAAAAAAATTCTAGCCTAGGTTAGGGTAGACTTAGGACCTAGACGACTCCTAACTGGTTAGACTGTCCATGGGAGGTCTAATGTAGACTTTAACCACAAGCTAATCAGCCAGGTCAGGGCAAGGTTGGTGGGAGGTTTTCCGTCAAAGACGTTCCTTAATTAAATAACCACCAACCTTCGGGCTTTCGGCCCTCAATCCCTTTCCTAGACACTGATTTTGCAGGAGTTAGATTCCAACATTTTTCCCCCTTAGGATAATCTCCTAATTGAGTCCGAGATGTCCCTAGGGCCAACGTCTACTCAATTTTAGTTAGGCTTGGGTTAGTGAGTGCTTGGAATCTGATTTTTGGGCTAAGGAAGGGTGATTAAATCCCCACCTTATCTTGTTATGGGTTAGTGCCCTTAGAATTGATTCGTGTAAGTGTGCAAGATATAGGAAAGTAGCATTCAAAAGCAAAATCACCCAAGAATGTTTCCTAAACTATATGCTATGCATACATACCTTGCTCCAGCACTCTTCAACAGTAAAAGTAAATGAATTGAAAATACGCGTGCCTAAAATGCAAATGTCTAGTCAATTTTTAACTTTTGCAACAAACTTTTTACTGTTGATTATTAGCAGGTTTTTGTGATGGCATATAAGAAATAAATAATTGCAGCAAACTAGAATTTGCAAAGCTAGAAGCCCTGCAAAAACCTGTTAGTAGTCAACTCTTTATTGCCGCGGATCCGCGGCTTTTGCCGTGGAAACACGGCAATGCAGAGGGCAATGGGTCTCTGCTTTCTAGAGCAGAGGCCCAATACCACTTGTATGTCACTGCAAACTTATTTTCCTACTTTGCTTGCCCTGTAACCTGCAACAGAGAAGAAAATTCGTTTAGTTCTAGAAAAGATTCAAAAAAATTCAGATTTCAATAAAAACCGTTTTACCCTCCCCGGCAACGGCGCCAAAATTTGATTGAGGCCAAACCTGCACACAAAATACGAGATTATAGAACTTAAGAAAGAAGATGTGCAAGTGCTCAATTCTTCCGCTATAGCAAGTGGCTATGCGGGTCGTGATCCACAAGGAGGGTTTGCGATGGAAGCGATTACGTGTCTTTATTGAAATCGTTAAGAAAACAAAAGAAAGTTCTTCTCTGTTTTTAAAGTTAAGAAAATGGAAAAGAAAGTTGTTAAAGTTAAGAAGAAAGCGGGAGATGAAGAAGGTGAAAAATCAGAAAACGAAAGAAAGCGACAAAGTACAAATGAAGTGGAAAGAAGAATGAAAACGATTTGGAGGAAGTGGTGTTTGTGATTTAGTTTACAGAAATAAAAGAAAAGAAATAAAAACAATTGCTTACCTTCTTTTCGTCAAAAGCTTACCTCGAGTTTTCAGCAACGATTTTACCTTGAAGTGGAGGCATTCAGCGCATAGCCCATAAGATTCGAGTATTGGTCTTCGTCCACATTACATCATCAAGACTACTTCAAGAATGAAATGATACAGAGAGAGACTCTATTCCATCGTCATGAGCTATCGGTGGCACTCGCAATGGCAAGGCTCTTTCGATGCTTTTAGACTCACTTGGAAGACGATTGTACGAAAAGAAAAGTAAAATAGAAACGAAGAAGAAGAAGAAGACTAAATAGAAGTGCATACACAAAAAGAACACCGATTCGATTTCATTACATTCAAAGAAAAGAAATAAGTCTTACACTGGTGTCACTCCAGCTCAAGCTTCAGTCTTGTTCTTCGATGAAAGTCGATCTCCTCTGAATTACATAAATGAAAACTAAAGTTACATAAAAAGAAAGACTAAAAACCTAAACTAAGAAATGAAAACTAAGCTAAATCCTAATCTGCATTGGCCCCCCTTTTGCCTTTGAGTGCAGGTATTTATAGGAGAAATGGAGGGGGTAGAGGTGGATATTCAGTTCTGATCTGCTGTTTGTTGGCTTGTTGATTGCTGAATATCACTTAACAACTGAGAGAATTAGAAATAATGATCAACATAAGAGTTATAGCTCTGTCAGTCTGCTTTCTGGATCATCTTGAATCATCAGAATTGAGATTCTGTAGCAAATGTTATGATTCGAATACTAAAATGTATCCAGTCAGAATCTGAATCAAACTTGCTTCATCTCATCCCTTGATCTTTGCTTTAACCGATCGATTCTGAGAGGATTCTTCTCAACCAGTTTTCAACCTCTTGATTTTTCCCTGATTTAGTGAGTGTGAATTAATTCTGATTTAATTCAGAATTTTGGTGGGCTTTGGGCTCATTTCTCTTCATCTCCTTAAAGAATGGGCCTGCAAATAAATTAAGCAATTAATTAAGACAATGCAAAATTTTATTCTAAAATAGGTATGAAAATATGATATTAAATATGCAACATTAGTGACCAATCACTAATTAATCAAGATTAAATCCCTTATAACTCCCAAGTAAAATATCTTTTTAAAAATCTAACAATTTCTATTGAAATAAATTATGTAGATTTACTGGAGCCTTATGATTTCAGTGCTTTGGATTTGCGATCGAGTTCAGGTGAGTGTTTCTCTCCCTCTTTCTATTTTCTCTCTCATTATTATATGCATTGGTTTATAGATGTATTTTAATGTGTATGTAGAGTGAATGTAGAACTTGTATACTTTGTTGTGTGAGAGAGAGAGGAGGCATATACATGTTTTATTGTGTAGAGATCACCGAGCATGAAGGTGGACGGTCGTCTCCCGTTTATTTTACATGTTGGATGTATAGGAATATGATATGCATGATTCTTGATACATGTTAGAACCCCCATGTTTGTCCTATGTATATCTAGAGTATTGTTGTAGACATAACAAGATGTAGCATGAGGGTGATTGAGATGGATATTAGTGGTAATGACTTGATCTAATAGAGCTTAGATGCACGTATATGTGGTGATACCGAATATTGGGATATCATGTTTGATCTTAATAGAAATGTGAACCCTTGAGGAATTGTGAATACTTATAAATTAGAGTTGTATGTTAGGGTGAGAAAATTGGCACTGGATATTGTGATATGATGGAACAACAATTATTATATCAGATTTCTAGACTTGTAATGGAACTAGATGATTATAGAAATATTGGGATTATGAATTGGTTGTGATGACTTGGATCTATAGTTGAATATATGAGAACTATCAGATGATATGTCGTTGATGTTAAATATCAGTAGTAGGCATTCTATGTTGCAGCTATTTGAGTACATGTTAGATATGATCTACTTTATCAAAGGATTAGAGTTCTTTATGACTGGATGGTACATGGACTATTTCAGAGTTGGACTGTGATTTGGACTGGACTTGAGTTATAGAGGACAGTTGATATATTTTATGTAGAGGACCTCTTGACTTGATATTCTCTCATTGATAATAACTTAGTTGATGATTCATTCAGATATTGAGGTTGACTGGTTACGATGTTCTTTGAGATGTCTCCTATTCAGTTATGATTGGGGTATGCGTTTGACTTGTTGATCTCGAGGACATGTATAGTTATTGATTACACCTATTGATAGAGATTGAGTTATGACGATAGTAATCTAGTCGATATCAGCGATCTATATCTTGGAGTTTGATAACAATTATTAATTGATCTCAGTTATTGGTGGTTATAGGACTAGAACATATTGGTGTTGAGGAGAGGATTAATTACAGATTCATTGATATAGTAGTTTACCGTTTTGGCTTACACTGATATGGACTGATACTTAACGATTTGCAAGGATAGTATTGGGAATATAAGTTGATGGAATAGTTAATGATATCTCTTTAGTGTGGATGGGTGAGATTATGATCAGCTTTAGTGGAGACTGTTTATTGAGCAGTAGCTAGACTGTTACTGTTATTTTATCCATGTTAATGAAGTTACTGGGAAATGATTGTTTGACTGTAACCAGAGTACAGTCCTATTGTTCATCGTATACACGGTTACTGTTACTGTTACTGTTACTGTTACTGATATTGTTCACCGTGTATACGATTACTGATTGATTATTACTGTACTGATATTGTTACCGTCCAGTAGCATCCCAGTGATTGAAATGGCATAAGATATTGATTGTTACTGATGGCATTACCTAACTGACTGTACACTAGACACCTTTCACTGGACCTTGACATATGACTGTATCACTGTTACTTGACATCTAGTACTCCTGTACCCCCCTGTATCCATGTCCCATGTACTGTTGACCTGTTAATAGCACAGTCAAACCGGCGTCCGGCGGTTTGCCGCCTGGTGTCGGGATTGACGAGGATGTATCCCACAATCGTGCTAGCGTCCGGCGGATCTTGAAAGGAACTAAGTGCCACGTGGAGCAAAGTGCCACACCATACACATGGTGGGGGCCACCTCTTGAATCCACGGGGGCCACCTCTAGAATCCTGTTTCCCTCAGAGCAAAGTGCCACACGGAGCAAAGTGCCACACCATACACATGGTGGGGGCCACCTCTTGAATCTGTGGGGGCCACCTCTTGAATCTGTAGGGCTATCTATTGTACGTGACACCTAGTGTTAGCGTGATATTGCATTCTCAGTGCCTATTAGCATCCACACGCACTTGTATGATGATAACCCTTAGGATGCATGTTATTTGGTTCTCTTTCCCTATTCGAACAATGATACCCGCATATCGGAGTTCGGATGAGTTCTACTGGATGTGCGGGCTCCAGGGTGAACTGTCGGATGTTGTGGGACGCCGGTGGGAAAGTGATAAAGATAACGTAGAACATTACTGATTGTTATTGAATGATTTGAATGAACACATTGTGTTATACCCTGAATGGTTACCCCTGCCTTATGACACATGACCGTATACATGATTATAACCAGGACCAGACTTATGACCAGACTTGGATACCAGTTTAGTGACATGTGATGGATACCTATATTGACATTGATTGCATATTTACAGTTGTGTCATTTGTCTACTACCTGTATTCATGTTTTTATTATATGTGTTACTGTTCAGTTATTTATTATGTTATTTAGTCTTTCTATCTGCAGTTGTTCTTACTATATATATGCACATGGTTTCTTCTGCACGAGCTGTTTCTCCTTTACACACACACACACTCATTATGGTCGCATTCTGACGACTCTGGATTTGCACGTCCAGCTATTGGACGGTTGTTCTAATGTGCAGGTGTTCGATGAGACGGTACGCCTGGCGAGGAGCTTGGGTCCTCCCCCCTTTAATTCTGGTATACTTGCATTTTATTCTTATTATGATTCTTTGATTCCTGTATATCACCTTTGACTTCTATTCAGCTGCCTTTTTCTTCCTGTTATTCATTGCTATCATGTGTGGTCTTATATGTATTACTGCAGTGTTCATGATCATTATGCTTCCGATTTATAGCTTGTTCAGGTTACAATTTAGGCTTAGCGCGTATACGAGGGGTATTTTACCTCGCGTATATGCGTCGCCATAAAGTCTCCGTATCTATAGGATCGGGCGTTACACATCCAATTGAGTTCGAAAGTGCAATTTTCATCTTCTCCCTCACATTATAGTGATAATGCGTCCCTAGGCGTGTAAAATTTCTCTTTCGCAATCCAATTCGTTGACGGATCATGTGGATAACAGTAACTCTAGGACAGCCTGGTCAGCTTCATTTAATTTGGCAGAAGAATATAGCTTTCTATCATTAGATGAAAGATCCTTAACCAAAACCTAACCATTCTTCTTTTAACAGTTAAAAGTGAGGCATTTATCCATGCAAAAAGAATCTTGGTATGCGGGAGTTCAGAGAAGAAAGAGATGGGCCAGGGTGCACCATTACAAAATGGTGAACTGATGAAAATTAGAAGTTTATTAGAGATATCACCTTAGCTGGGTAGCTTCAGAGTCAGTATTGCTGAATTTAAATTGCAAAATTCATTTAGGTTTCACCATTCTTACAGGTAGGCTGACTATTGATTGATTCTTTATATATTCTCTCAGGTTCCCGTTGAAGCTGAAAGGTTGACTAGTAACGACCTTGTTTTGGAGCAATACTATCACCTCTGGCTCTTGGTTTAGTGTTATAAAACCACGAATCACGCATTCACCTTCTCCTATGGATGTGAATATATGGCAGTCCTCATTAACATGTTCCAGAAAACAGGCATATATTACCGGCAGCTTTGTATCTCCAAGTTTCTGCTGTTCAGTAATTTAAGAATTGACAATGCCATAGTGTTATCCTTCATCCACAAGTTAAAATCTAGTTTTCCACGGGCATGCACTTTAAAACAGATTTCAAAATAGGTCCTTAAATAGTTCCGTTTGCTTATACATCAGTTGATTTTTTCCACAAACAAATTGTTTCGTCAACCAAGCATTTTCCAGTACAAACTGTATATCTAACTTGTGATCCATGCCCTTTTATTTGTTTGTTCTTTGCATGAGTAACTTGCGATATCTTCAGGACTTACAATCCTCCCAGCTTAACATTTTCTTAGAAGATTTTTTTTTTTTTTTCCAATTTCACTGTGAATTTTTTTCAACACCTATATTTTTTTTTTCTGTGGATAGAATATTTGGTTCTTTGTGAATGTATAACTCGACATTTATGGGCCTCCATTGTTCATTTTTTCTCATCTTACCTTGCCAAGCTTTTACTCATATATAACAAGCTGTATTTTATGAAAATCCATTTCATAGATATCCAACTAAGTTGTGTTGGCTGTCGGGTAACCAACATAAACCCCCCAGTATCTGCGCTTTTGGAAATGCCACTGAAAGAAAGACCATTGAGCACAACACTGCTGAGTTCTATGTACTTCTGGACAGCTTAGTGGAAATTCTTTTAGATTTGGAGTCCATACTTCTACTGTTAACTATATGATGAAACTTCTATATAGCTATTTGATTGCAAGATAAGTTTAAAATAAATGTTGATTCACTTAACGGAGTACCTTTGTGATACACTTGGTTGGAGAAGGTTGTTGATTCCTAAGAATCCCTAAAAGTTTCCTCAAGTATCCCTCTGTATTAGTTTGTATTCATTGTTGAATCAATAAGATCTCTCTCTCCCTTACCCCGAGGACGTAGGCGCATTGCCGAACCTCGTTAAATACTGTGTTGATTGCTTTTCTTTATTATTTTCTATTCTTGTCGTGTTGGTTACATCTCCGGCTGCATCAGTCTCCGCTTGGTTGGCGGATTCCTCAGAGAGGTTGTTGTCCTTCGCACAACAATTGGTATCAGAGCATTTCAGGTTCGTCGTGAGATCGTGTGTTGATTCAAGGGCATTAGTTGCTGTTTGGTAGAGATCGTGTGTCGATCTCAAAACAGCGTGTAGATTGTGCGAGGAATCAATTCGAAGGAGTTGATAGTTTCGGAAACTCTTTGAGGGTTTCACGTGGAGGTAAAGATCCTGTCTTTATCTAGTTTGTTTCTGCATTACTTTGAGGAATCAGTTGAGAAGATGGCTAGAGAAGGTACATCATTGGGAAAATCTATGAATCCATATCCGCTAAGGATTGATGTGGTGAAGTTCAACGGTACGAACAACTTCGGTATGTAGAGGTGTGAGGTGATGGATGCGCTGACGCAATCAAACCTCAAAGGCACTCTACGGTTGGAAAAGAAGCGCGCATCAACAACTGAAGAAGATTGGGACAAGATGAACCGTACTGCGTGTGTCTTGATCAGGTCTTATCTGACACAAGACATCAAGTATCATGTGTTACATGAGACATCTGCGAGGCAGCTGTGGGAGATCCTAGAGAAGAAGTATCTGACAAAAAGCATAGAATCGCGGTTACAATTGAAGAGTAAGTTTTATAATTTTCAGATGTAAAGAGGATGCTCCATCAATGAACACTTGAATTGCTATACAAGACTTCTTACATATCTAATTAATGTGGATGTGGAGACCAATGAAGAGGATAAAGATGTAATCTTATTGAATTCTCTTCCTAGGGAAGAGTATGAGACCTTTACTCTGACATTGATCAATGAAAAAAATTCCTTAACTACAATAAGGTATCTGCTGCTCTTGTGAGTTATGAAGTAAGGAGACAGGACAGATTGTCTTCATCGGGGAACACAACAGCAGAGACATTGGCGGTAAGAGGCAGAAGTTCTAATAAGAAGGGAAGAGATGATCAGGGAAGATCAAAGTCCAGATCAGGCTTCGGAGATCTGAAGATGAATCAGTGCGTCTTGTGCATGAAACTAGGGCATTGGAAAGTTAATTGCCCGAAGGCCAAAGGTAAGAAGATGAAGTCAAACACGGAGGTGAATCTCGCATAGGCGGATGGATCGGATTCAGACTCATCGGTATTCTCTCTCTGTTACTAATCCTACAGTTGATTACTCAGATAATGCTGAGTGGATCTTAGATAACGGAGCCACCTATCATGTATGCCCGAACAAGGCTTGGTTTTCTAGTTTTGAGAAGCTAGATGGATGTTACACGGTCATGGGTGATGATCATCCGTGTAATATAGAAGGGATGGGTACAGTCCGTATCAAGATGGAAGATGGGATAGTATGAGAATTGAAGGAGGTGAGGTATGTATCTCAACTCAAAAAAAATCTTATCCCTGTTGGTGTTTTGAAAGTATTGAGTCTTGTAGTATCTATACGAGATAGTATTCTCAAGATGACCAAAGGCTCAATGGTGGTGATGAAGGGCGTCTGCCGGAACAATCTCTACTACTTGAAGGGTAGTACAGTTACAGGTCAGGTGGAGACTTCGAGTTCTTCAGATGATGGTTGCACAAAGGTCTGGCTGGTGAAGGTCGGACATGGAGGTGAAAAGACTTTGCAAGCTCCTACAAAGAAGGGATCATTGGAAGGTGCTGCTACCTGCAATTTGGAGGGTGAACACAGCGTTCTGGACAAGAAAAAGGTGAAATTCAGCACCAGTACTCACCGCTCAGAAGGTCTTCTTGATTATATTCACGTAAACGTTTGGGGACCTGCTAAGACTGCATCGCTTGGAGGCCACAAGTATTTTGTCTCTTTTATTGATAGTTTATCTAGGCATTGTTGGATATTGTTGGCCCGGAGGCCTTCCTCTCTAGTTTTGATGATGATTAACTCATGTAATTATGTTTACTAATAATCTTGTGATTTTAGTTTCAGATCATGTGACAAGATATTAGTTGGTGATTGCTTCAAAAAGAGGAGTTTGGAACACTTGGTGATTCCCGAGCCCAAGCATCAAGATCATACATAGCCTTGCTCGTTGGATCACAGAGTTCGGACCGAGTCGACTTGAAGATGAAGATCGTCAAGAAGACTTAGGTATCCTAGTGTTTAGTGTGTTTAGATCCATTTGTAAAGATAAGAATAGTTGATATGCTCAAGTGCACAACACACACAATTTTATGTTTTGGATATTGGTTTTTCGGTTTTTAGTTTAACCGATATTGTTTTCATGAATAGTAGATCAAGACAAGTTTAAATGGTTTATATGTATAGTAGATGTGTTCTATATACATGCATGCTTAACTTCCTAGACAAGCTTATTTTGACTTAACTATTCATGTGTTTTATGTTTTGGTATTTTAACAAAACATATTTTTGGAATTAAAGACAAAAATTATGATATATATATGTTTCATGTATATTAGACTTATATCCATATGTAACATGCTTCAATGCGTTTAAATATCATGTTTTTGTATTTAAATGAGTTTTAGGAAAAATCAGATTTCCTATTGAAAAATTCAAGTTTGATAAAATACATGTTTTGGTTTTTAATAAAAATGATAAAACACAAAAATGGTTTCATATGCTTTATATTTGAGTTGAAATCTTTATCACATGTTTATATATCAATGTAAAATGATAAAACTATTTTTGTGTATTTTTAGAAGATTAACAAGATTTATTAGAATATTTTTTAACATGTTTTTTCTGACCCAGAAATTGGCTGCCAGGCTTTGGCGGTCGACCGGCCAGGTCGACCGTAAGCCAGAGCCGGTCAATCGGTCGGTCGACCGACGTGTACAGGTCTGTGCACGTCTGGCCAGGTAATAGGCCGGTCGACCGGGCGGTCGACCGGACCAGAGAGCTCTGCTCTCTGTATCTGGGCGGTCCACCGAGCGGTCGACCGGGTTTCCCCAACGGTCATGTTTATGACCGTTGGCGGTCGACCGAGCGGTCGACCGCAAGCCTGTCAGGCTGACAGATCAGCCTAATGGCTAGTTTTCTGTTTGGCCTATATAAACCCCATTTCTTTGGGATTTTGGCTAAGATTTTTTAGAGTAAAAATTTCCCCATTCTCTGGTTTTAAAAATAAGTTTTCAAAAGTGTTTAAAGAGCCAAAAGATCAATCTTGTTTGTTTTTAAGTGTTTTGTTATTTTCAAAGAAAATAGGTTTTTGGGAATTGGTTTCTTGTTCTTCATTTCTATATCAATTTGGTATTTTCCCAAGAGATTTTCTTTGATCAAAACATTTGTTTTTTTTCACACTTGAGCTTATCATCTATCCTATTCTATTAGGATCTTGTTTTGTGAAAAAGAGAGATTGTTTGAGGTTGTGGAAACCTCCAAGTTGTAAACCCTCCTTGATTTGTTGTATCCCTTTTTGGTAGAGGTTGATTGTAGTGGTGTTTGCTCCCTCTAGTGAGAGGTGGAGTTTGGTTTGTAACCCTCTTTAGTAGAGGTGTTTGTGGTTGTTTGGCTATGGGCCTACCCTAGGTTGTGAGGCGGTGTTTGAGAGAGGAGTTTGGTACTCCCTTGTTGTAAAAATCCTCCTCGGTGGAGGTTCCCTCGGTGGGAGTCCTCGGTGGACAAGATAGTGGATTGGAAATCCTTCTCGGTGAAGGCGGGGACGTAGAGCTAGGGGCTCGAACCTCAAAACATATCTTTGTGTTTGCGTTTGATCCATTGTCTCTTAACTCTCTCTCTTTATTTGTGTTTGTGCATAGTATCATTTATTCATATCTTATTTGCTTGTGTGTGCCTTGCATTATTCATATTGCCTATTCATATTATATGCTTGGTTGTGTTTGTGTGCCTTACTTGTACTTAACCACAAGAGCTTCATATAGCACCTCAACCCTTATCTAGGGGAATCAAGAGGAGTTAGTCCAGAGCCCTTCACGGGAAATTCGGCTACACTTGTTGGTTGTATTAAGTGTGTTGCAAAATAGTTTTTAGCTTCCGCATTTAGTTTCTAGATTAGCATTATCACCTATTCACCCCCCCTCTAGGTGATTTCAATTGGTATCAGAGCCTACGCTCCTGATACTTAGGCTTAACATCCTAGGAGTGAGATCCTATTTGCTAATCTACCATTTGCATTTGCACATTTGTTTGCTTGCACACATTTAGTTTGCACTCATGGATAGCCCTCCTATGTTTGATATTTCTAGACTTGATATTTGGAAGGTCAAGATGAGTTGCTATTTGAAGACCCTTGGATATAAGGTTCACCTTGCATTACCAAGGAATCCTACATTAGTGATAGCAAGCATATATGGGCCAATGCACAAGCCCTTGAGGCCATTAGAAGCACGCTTTCAAAAGAATATCTTATGCTTGTTTCTAATCTTGATTCCGCTTTTGTAGTGTGGAACAAGCTGACAACCACCACCTCTAAGCTTCAATTGCCAATCCAACAAGAAGAGAAATCTAGTGGAGAATCTGATTCACAATGCTTAATGATCCAAGGGAATGACTCCCTTGAGGTACAATCGGAAACTCAACTAGATAGTTTTGATTCTAGTTCTTCATGTGATGAATTTGTTGATGCCCATGCTCTGAATGAAGAACTTTCTATTGTTTGTGAAAAATTGATAGAAAAATATAAAGTTTTGAAAAAGAAGACTTTTGCTTTAAATAAAGAAAATGAAAAATTGTCTTCTAAACTTGATTGTGTTTTGTAAGAGAAAGTGGAGATCTATAATGAAAGGGATTCATTAAGGTCTCAACTAGATCTTGCTCTAAAGGAAAATGAATTTTTGAAAAATAAAAATGATTGTGATAATGTTTTAAAAAATAATGATGTTTTGTCTTCAAAAGTTGAATTTGTTCTAAAAGAAAATGATTCTTTGAAAAGAGAAATTGATTTCATTACAAAAGAGTTAGAAATTTGTTTAAATAAAAATAAATCTTTGAAAAATGATATTGTTTCTCATGTTTGCCATGCTAGGGTAGTTTCTCCTAGATCACCTATTGCATTCTCCACTTCTTCTATAATTAAAAATGATATAAATTTATTGAAGAAGAATATGGATTGTTTGGGCTCCACTTTGAGCCAATGTGCCAAGAGCCATTCACGTTTGGAATCTTTGTTTCGAAAGAAACAAGTTCCATCTTTTCATGAACACCCTCCACGGCATACACATGCTCCTCACGGACACCATCACACTTTGTATGCTCATGTGTACACTTGTACACATTGTGGACGTAAGAGCCACCTTGCTAAATTTTGTTTTGATAGAATACATGATATAAATTTAGCAAATAAATTTGTTTGGGTTAGAGAAGGTACTAACCCCCACGGACCCAAAAGGATATGGGTACCAAAGACCACCCCTCTTATGTTTGATGTAGGTGTGGGCTCTCGCATGACGTAAGAGTAGCGGTACCTTGGAGTGGATACGTTCCGAGCTTCATGTGGACTATTTGGATGCACACTTTCAAGGAAGTTTTGGTGGGAGGACCACCTTATTTTGGAGTCATGGAGAGTTGCCTCATATGTTTTGATAACGGTCTCTTACTCCTTATTTATTTTTGCATGCTTTTCATGTTCATTGTTTATAGCATGTTTGATGTTTATAGATTATTTTGAAAATGCCATGATTATTAGATCCTTGACATGCATGTATAACCTTTTGAGACACCCATGTTTAATATGGATCATTATTTTAGTGTTCTCACCTTTGTTTAGCTATCATGTTTATCATAGCTCTAATAACATGTGAATTTATATAATAATCATGTTTATGTTTATCATGTTGATTTATATCATGTTTTGATGCTTCATGACTTGAATATATGTTTAAATATTTGTTTTCATTAGGACTAGGTATATACTTGTGCATATAGTGGGCTACAAATAAATCTATATATGTTTGTATTTGAATGTGTTGGCCCAAAAGGTTACACTCTCCATTTGTTTAGAGTTTTGATGATAACAAAACAAATAAGAGCTATTTGATACTAATAAGTTTGTTCAAGATAAGTTTCAGGTTTGTATCATATTTGGAGGCCATTGCTTAGCTTTTGCAAGAAATTCTAGGTTCATGGAGTAAAGAAGGCTTATGGCACATCAAGGAAGGAACATAGAAGAGAAGGCTCTAGCTAGGCTTTGCATGGCTCAAGACTTCAAGATTGCTCAAGAGAATTCATTAGATTTGTTTTTAGTTTTATAGTTTTGTTAAAGAATAATGAATAGTTTGAAGCTCTATCACACACGTTTTTGCGCACATATCATTTCCAAAAATATTTCCTATATATATATATAAAAATTATTTTAACTTAAAGCCTTTTGATTACAAACTCAATTTTGGGTATTATACATGTTTCAAATCAAAACTATCTTGTTAGATTTCAAATCCCCTTCAAAATTCTTGTTCAGTTTTGATTTTTGGCCTGAGCCGGTCGACCGACACTAGTCAGGTGAGATCGGTCGACCGACCCAGTCGACTGGATTTCTGGCAGTTTTGGTGCATATCCGTGTGCACGTTTCCCGGTCGACCGGGCGGACGACTGAAGCCCTTCGGTCGACCGAGCGGCTGGCCGACTGAAATGGTGTCACTCTCTGTTTTTTTTTGGTCGATCGGGCGGTCGACCGAGAGCCCGCAACGGTCGTTTTATTTGAACTCCGGTCGACCGAAAGAGTCGTTTGAACAGCAACGGCTAGTTTTTAAACACATTTTAAATTTGTCTTTTTCTTCTCTAAACTTGTTTAAATGTTATTTTCTTGGTCTAATACTCCTAATTAGCATTATGAGGGTTTACTCTTTAATCCATAGCCCTCTCCTATAAATAGGGGTGATTAGGGAGAGGTTTGACACAACAAGCATTTACAAAAGGTTTTAAAATTTTTCAAAGGCCTTCAAAAGAGTTTGGTCCTTGGTTTTGTGCTGAAGAATCTCTCATCGCTGAAGTTTTATTTTCTAAACTCTCTCAAGATCATTTCCTTTTTTCACTTACAATATTTTTGCTTCAATTCTAACTATTATTCTACAGGGTTCTTGTAAGGGAAAAAGGCTTTTGCAAAAGATAGTTTGTGGTCTTTTGATCACCAAGAGAGAACTTGTACTTAAGATTGTGGAGTTGGGTACTCCGGTGTGATTGTAATTCTTTGTGAAATTATAGTGGTTAGAAATCCTTCTGGGTGAAGGCGGGGACGTAGAGCTGGGTGCTCGAACCTCGGAAAAATTCTCGGTGTTTGCATTTGGTTTACTTGCTCTTATCTCTTACATTATATTCTTGCTTCAATTATTTGCTTAAATTACTTGCTACAATTACTTGCTCTATATATACTCATTGCTTTATTCACTTGTTGCATATTCATATTGTCAATCAAATACTCATACAACAAGATTGCATTGCGCACCTCCAACTCATATCTAGAGGAATCAGGAGGAAATAGTTCAGAGTCCTTCACGGGGTATTCGGCTTCTAGTCTTGTTTTGGGTTGATTGTTGCATCATATTTTTTTATTGTGTATTGATTAGCATTATCACCTATTCAC
The DNA here is from genome assembly GCA_038442645.1 of Agave tequilana. NCBI lineage: Eukaryota > Viridiplantae > Streptophyta > Magnoliopsida > Asparagales > Asparagaceae > Agave > Agave tequilana. The sequence continues at coordinate 56,036 of JAVJIF010001240.1, forward strand.
CCCCTCTAGGTGATTTCAATTGGTATCAGAGCCTGGACTCTAGGTTTGGCTTAACATCCTTAGAGAGATCCTTAAAATTTGCTAATGAACATTTGCATTCATCCTTCATTCACTAGTAAACATGGCCGATAGCATCAAAACCCCTCCTAAATTTGATGGACTTAATTTCCCTATTTGGAAGGTTAGGATGACTATTTTTCTACAATCTTTAGGTAGCTTAGTTGCAAAATCTTTGACCAAACCCTATATTAGACCCGATAGTGATGAAAGCACTTGGTCTGACTTTACCTTTAGAGAATATGAGGCTAACTCAAAGGCTCAAAATTTCCTCCAAACCGCCTTGAATAAGGATGACCTTACACGGGTAATACATTGCCAATCCGCCTATGAGATTTGGCAACATTTGTTGGTCACACACGAGGGGACATCACAAGTAAAGAGAGCTAAGATAGATCTCTTGAGGTCCCAATATGAATCTTTTAAAATGATTGATGATGAATCTATTGATTGCATGATTACAAGGTTTACTAAAATCACAATGTTCTTTCCTCTTTAGGTGATGATATTTCCAATGACCAAAAGGTGCGGAAAGTGATTCGGGCTCTTCCTTCATCATGGGAGATAAAGGCCACCACCTTGAAAGAATTGAATGACAAGGATGAAATAGATCTCATAAATCTCATTGGAAACTTGAAGACTCATGAGATGGAAAAGAAGGCAAGAGAAGAAGCCGCTCCTCTAAAGAAGAAATCCATAGGCTTCAAGTCTTCCTCCACTCTTGATGACGAAGAAGAAGATGAAGAAGAAGATGAGGAGCTCTCCCTTCTTGTGCGAAACGTGAAGAGAATGTACCGTAAGAACAAACTCAACTTTAGAAGGAAGTTGAAGGAAAAGAGGAGAGAAGAATCATTTGCTACAATTGCCGAAAGCCCGGACACATCATGGCGGATTGCCCGGATTTCAAGAAAAAGATGACTTCCTCCTTCAAGCCAAAGAAGCCAGTCAAAAAGAAAGCCTACAAAGCCACATGGGATTCGGAAAGCGAATCCGAAGACAAGGTGGATACGGCGAACATGTGTTTCATGGCAAACACACCAAAGGTAACCCCACAACCTCTTGATGAAGAAGATGAATAAGTAAAAAAGTTCTTGTACATGCTTTTGTTGAACTCTCGGAAACATATGATAATAAAAAGATTGAATGTTCTAAATTGGAAAAGGAAGTTGCTTTTCTTAAAAATCAAATTGCTATTGTTTCTAGAGAAAAAGATGAAATTTCTTCCAATCTCATTTCTACTCAAAATGAATTTAGTGCTTACAGAGTTGCTTGTAAAGCAAAATTTTCTAAGATTGATGAAAAAGAAATTTCTTCTTTAAAAACTAAAATTGTTGATTTTGAAAATGTTTTGAAGGATTGTACTTTTAACACTAAGAAACTTGAAGAAATGTTTTCTAAAAAGCACACTTCTCATGCCAAAGATTCTCATGTTAAGATTCCTCATGCTCACACTTCACACAACACTCATGCTAAATCCATACATGCTCACAAGTCTCACACTCACTATGCTTTTAAATATGGTAGAGTGTATAGATGTACTTATTGTGGTAAGAATGAACATTGGCTAAGTTTTGTTATGACTAAGTAAATAGATCAAATAATCTTGTTTGGGTTCATGGCACTAACTCTTTAGGACCCAAGAAAATGTGGGTACCAAAATCTAGTCTTAAATTATTGATGTAGGTACACACCAAGGCTCCAAGACGTAAGGAGCGGTGGTACCTTGATAGTGGTTGTTCAAGACACATGACATGGGATATCAACAACTTTACAACCCTATCAAGGTACGTTGAAGGTGGCACCGTCACCTTCGGGGATGGCTCCAAGGGCACTATCATCGGTATAGGTAACATTCAAATTGGTGCATCTCCTATTATAGAAAATGTTGTTCTTGTTGATGGTTTAAAATATAACTTGCTTAGTATTAGTCAACTTTGTGACCGTGGACTTAAAGTTGTTTTTGATGACTCTTCTTGCAAGATTTTTGATTGCAAACCAATGATTGTATTCTCACCGGATTTCGTGATGATAATGTTTATATCATTGACATGCTTAATTTGGATTGTTCTACTAAATGCTTGAATGTTTTTGATGAAAATTCTTGGCTTTGGCATAGAAGATTAGGACATGCATCTTTTGATCATCTTTTTAGGATTAATTCTAAGGAATTGGTGAAGGGTATTCCTTACTTGAAGTTTGAGAAAGACCGCATTTGTAGTGCGTGCCAACGTGGGAAACAAACCAAGTCTTCTTTCAAACCGATCAAGGATATCATGTCAACTAGGCCATTAGAATTAATTCATATGGATCTTTTTGGACCAACTAAAACTAAAAGCTTAAATGGTAGTAGATATGCATTTATTTTAGTTGATGATTTTTCCCGTTTCACTTGGGTTTTCTTTTTGGAACACAAAGATCAAACTTTTTCTCATTTCAAGATTTTTTGAAAAAGGGTTGAAAAAGAAAAAGGTTTTTCGATTTTGAAAATAAGGAGTGATAAGGTGGTGAGTTTGTTAACCAACTCTTCATGACTTATTGTGATGAAAAGGGAATCAAGCATGAAATGTCATGTCCTAGAACTCCACAACAAAATGGAGTTGTAGAAAGAAAGAATAGAACACTTCAAGAGATGGTTAGGACCATGATAAGTGAATATGACCTCCCTCAATATCTATGGGCCGAGGCCGTAAACACCGCATGCTATATTTCAAATCGTATTTATTTGTGTAAAAATTCTTCCAAAACATCTTTTGAAATGTATCATTCTAGAAAACCTAATGTTGCATATTTCAAAGTTTTTGGATGCAAATATTTTGTTTTGAATACTAAAGAAAACTTGGGTAAATTTGATGCTAAGGCTTATGAAGCAATCTTTGTTGGATATTCTACTACTAGCAAAGCATATAGAGTATTCAATAGATCTTCACTTACAATTGAAGAATCCATGCATGTTAAATTTGAAGAATCTAATGTGGTTGTTGAGAATGTTGTAGAGATTGACCCATTAGGTGAAGACATGGAGAGACTATCCTTGAAGGACTCACCCGCTCAAGAAGAAAAGCAAGAACCAATTGGTGACGTTCAAGAGGATAAAGAGAAAAGCTCTCAACCGCTTCCTAAAGATTGGAGATACGCTATTAATCACCCCAAGGAACTCATTTTAGGTGATGTCTCTAAAGGGGTAACAACTCGCTCAAGATCCATGACTTATGTGGTAACTTTGCATTCATTTCTCATTTTGAACCCAAAAACATCCTCGAAGCCGAGGGGGACTCATATTGGTTGCTAGCCATGCAAGAGGAACTCAATCAATTTGAGCGCAACCAAGTTTGGCACCTTATTCCTAGGCCTCACGATAGACCAATAATTGGTACTAAGTGGATCTTTAGGAACAAGATGGATGAGTCCGAAAATGTTATTAGGAATAAAGCTAGGTTAGTGGCCCAAGGTTACACTCAAGTTGAAGGAATTGACTTTGAGGAGACCTTTGCACCCGTAGCACGGCTTGAAGCCATAAGGATGACACTAGCTTTTGCATCTTTTAAAAATTTTAAACTTTTTCAAATGGATGTGAAAAGTGCATTTTTGAATGGTTTTATAAATGAAGAAGTTTATGTTGAATAACCTCCAGATTTTGTTGATCATGTTCATCCCAATTTTGTTTTTTAAACTTGATAAAGCTTTGTATGGATTGAAACAAGCTCCAAGAGCTTGGTATGAAAGGCTTTCTAGTTTTCTCATTTCAAATGATTTTGTTAAAGGCAAAGTAGACACAACTCTTTTTACTAAGCATGTTGATAATGACATTTTAATTGTGCAAATTTATGTTGATGATATAATCTTTGGTTCTACAAATGAGTTTTTATGCAAGGAGTTTGAAAAGGATATGCAATGTGAGTTTGAAATGTCTTCCATGGGTGAATTGAATTTCTTTCTTAGACTCCAAATCAAGCAATTGCAAGATGGGAATTTCATATGTCAAGCCAAGTATGCAAAGGAACTCGTAAAGAAGTTTGGACTTGAAGGCTCTAAAGTTTGCAACACTCCCATGGCAACTATAATCAAGCTTGATAAGGATGACCAAGGTAAATGTGTTGATATTAAGTTATATAGAAGCATGATAGAAAGTTTGTTGTATTTGACGGCCAGTAGGCCGGACATCATGTTTAGTGTGTGTCTTTGTGCTAAATTCCAATCGTGTCCTAAAGAGTCCCATCTTATTGCGGTAAAACGCATCATTCGTTACATTAAGGGCACAATTGGAATGGGTCTATGGTATCCGAAAACCGAAGATTTTTCAATGACGAGTTATTCGGATACCGACTATGCGGGTTGTAGAATAGATAGAAAGAGTACTAGTGAGACATGTCAATTTCTTGGTAATTGTCTTGTTTCATGGTCCTCTAGGAAACAAAATTCCGTAGCTCTCTCAACCGCCGAGGCGGAGTATATTGCGGCGGGGGCTTGTTGTGCACAAGTCCTTTGGATGAAACATACTCTCCTTGATTATGATTTGCATTATAACCATATAAAAATATTTTGTGATAATACTAGTACTATTCACATGACTAAGAATGCAAATCAACATAGTAAGACCAAGCACATTGAGATTAGATATCACTTTCTTAGAGATCATTTTGAGAAAGGTGATATAGATATTGATTATGTTTCCACGGATTTGCAACTTGCCGATATTTTCACTAAACCACTTGATTTTGCTAAATTTTCTTTCATTTGTGGTGAACTTAATGTTTGTGTTATTGAATAAAATGTTTTCTTACCCCTTTTTGATGTATGACAAAAAGGGAGAGAATGAGTTTATATATGTTTTTAGTTTTTGATGTGTTTTCATGAATTCTTGTACTTGAGTTTAAGTGTTTTGTAAGTGTTTTATATATCATGGTGTTTATGATTTTTAGTCTCATGGTTTTTGCTTGCAACTCATATGGTTTTTCTTTGTTTAACATGGCATAATTTGAGGGGGAGCTTACACCCTCTCTTTTATTTTTATTATAGCCTATTTGTTTTGTCATCATCAAAACGGGGGAGATTGTTGGCCCAAAAGGTTACATTCTCCATTTGTTTAGAGTTTTAATGATAACAAAACAAATAAGAGCTATTTGGTACTAATAAGTTTGTTCAAGATAAGTTTCAGGTTTGTACCATATTTGGAGGCCATTGCTTACCTTTTGCAAGAAATTCTAGGTTCATGGAGCAAAGAAGGCTTATGGCACATCAAGGAAGGAACATAGAAGAGAAGGCTCTAGCTAGGCTTTGCATGGCTCAAGACTTCAAGATTGCTCAAGAGAATTCATTAGATTTGTTTTTAGTTTTATAGTTTTGTTAAAGAATAATGAATAGGTTTGAAGCTCTATCACACACGTTTTTGCGAACATATCATTTCCAAAAATATTTCCTATATATATATCAAAATTATTTTAACTTAAAGCTTTTTGATTATAAACTCAATTTTGGGTATTATACATGTTTCAAATTAAAACTATCTTGTTAGATTTCAAATCCCCTTCAAAATTCTTGTTCAGTTTTGATTTTTGGCCTGAGCCGATCGACCAACCGTCGACCGACACTAGTCAGGTCAGATCGGTCAACCGACCCAGTCGACTGGATTTCTGGCTGTTTTGGTGCATATCCGTGTGCACGTTTCCTGGTCGACCGGACGGACGACTGAAGCCCTTCGGTCGACCGAGCGGCTGGCCGACTGAAATGGTGTCACTCTCTGTTTTTTTTTGGTCGATCGGGCGGTCGGCCGAGAGCCCGCAACGGTCATGTTATTTGAACTCCGGTCGACCGACCGGTCGATCGAAAGAGTCGTTTGAACAGTAACGGCTAGTTTTTAAACACGTTTTAAATTTATTTTTTTCTTTTCTAAACTTGTTTAAATGTTATTTTCTGGGTCTAATACTTCCTAATTAGAATTATGAGGGTTTACTCTTTAATCTCTAGCCCTCTCCTATAAATAGGGGTGATTAGGGAGAGGTTTGACACAACAAGCATTTACAAAAGGTTTCAAAAGTTTTCAAAGGCCTTCAAAAGAGTTTGGTCCTTGGTTTTTGTGCTGAAGAATCTCTCATCGCTGAAGTTTTATTTTCTAAACTCTCTCAAGATCATTTCCTTTTTCCACTTACAATATTTGAGCTTCAATTCTAACCATTATTCTACAGGGTTCTTGTAAGGGAAAGAGGCTTTTGTAAAAGATAGTTTGTAGTCTTTTGATCACCAAGAGAGAACTTATACTTGAAATTGTGGAGTTTGGTACTCCGTGTGATTGTAATTCTTTGTGAAATTATAGTGGTTAGAAATCCTTCTGGTGAAGGCGGGGACGTAGAGCTGGGTGCTCGACCTCAGAAAAATTCTCGGTGTTTGCGTTTGGTTTACTTGCTCTTATCTCTTGCATTATATTCTTACTTCAATTATTTGCTTAAATTACTTGCTACAATTACTTGCTCTATATATACTCATTGCTTTATTCACTTGTTGCATATTCATATTGTCAATCAAATACTCATACAACAAGATTGCATTGCGCACCCCCAACTCATATCTAGAGGAATCAGGAGGAAGGAGTTCAGAGCCCTTCACGGGGTATTCGGCTTCTAGTCTTGTTTTGGGTTGATTGTTGCATCATATTTTTTTATTGTGCATTGATTAGCATTATCACCTATTCATCCCCCCTCTAGGTAATTTCAGAATGCTTATTTGTACTCATTAGATGTGCTAGTATAGTCTAGTTTTGATGATCTATGCATTTTAAACTTGTATTCCCCATTTTGGATCTGTTTTATGTTTATGAGTTTTCATTTCATGTATATGTCTATTTTTGCCAAACTCTAAGATATACATGTATACCCCTTGAGTCATTTGCTTTTCATGCAAATCTTTATTTATTGGACTCAATTGTGTTTGGGGATATGTATGTATACTTCTTGTGTTGACAAATCATACATATACCTTGAAATGAAATTTGTTTTAATGAAAATTTAGGTATTCATGTTTTCATGTATTTATGTTTAAACTTCATGTATATGTCTATCTTGTCCAAACTATTAGATATATATATGTATATCCTTTTGAGCCACGTGCCTTCATGCATATATCTTTGTAGACTCTTTGTGTTTGGATATGTATGTATACTTTAGTTTGTACATGACATACATATGCCTTGAAGATTAAATAGTTTTAATGAGTTTTTATGTTTAAGGAATATTGAGCTTAATTGAATACTTTCATAATCATGATCTTCACATTTTTAATTATGCACTTATCCTACTTGTTTGCTCATGTTTTGTTTTCATGAGTCCTATATGTGCTTTATTGACTTGAGTGTTGAATATCATGTGGATTTCATTTTTTATGAAAATATTTTTGCTTGAAGGATCTCGTACTAGTTAACAAAACTTTTCATTTTAACTAGTTCGTATTCTTCATTTTGGTAGAGTTTTTTTTTAAACATACTTCAATTTTCAAATCTATTTTTGAAAACCCCTACCTTCCAAGGATGGTTGGATGGGAGATAATGCTCATGTATGCCTTATAGTGAATATCATTTTAAACTTGAACATGATTGGGAGGATAGGAAATATGAGAGATATACTTTGATATTATTGTTGTTTTAATTGGTATCATTGGATTCTTTTAATTGGTATCAATTTTGACCTTTCTTGTATACTCATATATGTTTGTATGTATGTATGCTTTCAATTCCAATAGTATCAATTTCGATTGGTATTAAATTTTTTATACATATATATTTTGTTTATGCTTAAGCTTGTATGTTCAAATGAATATCATGTTTCAATTGATTAGTTTTCAATTGGTATCCTTAAACAAGCTTATGCATGTTTTTAGTCAGTTTTTCATAAAGGGGGAGAAAACTCATATTTTAGTTTTCAATTGGTATTTTGTTCCCTTACTTTATGATAGAAAATAATAATTTCAATTGATATCATATGTTTAAAATGAACAATTGTTTCAATTGGTATCAAGATGTTATTTTCATTTTTTTTTAAATTGGTATCAAGAGGCACTTCATTGACATATTTTTAATTGGTATCATGTTTAATATCACCCCTTATTGACTTTGTTTTTGTTTTAGACAAAAAAGGGGAGAACATTGTTTTTATTGTTTTGACCCTTTTGTTGATTTTTTTTGTTTCGAACAAAATGGGTAGAAAAATTTATTGCTTTAGTTTTTACCTCTTTGTTAATGATTGACAAAAAGGGGGAGAATTATTTGAGAGTTTAACATGCATATAAACTCAAACTCTTCTCTATATATGCATGATTGGTACATGTTTTTATATGCATATTTAATGTTTTGCATATATTAAGTTTAATTGGTATCTAGAGCATGTTTTGTTTTTGAAAATTTCATTTGGTATAAGAACATGTTTTATTGTTATATGCATGACTATGCATACATGTTTATGAGCTTTTATTGCATATTTATGTTTATTTGTTTATGCATGAGTTAAGGGTGAGCTTCTTTGAAGCTTAACTTTAATCTATGCATATATAACTCCATGAGTTTTGTCATCATCAAAAAGGGGAGATTGTTGGCCCGGAGGCCTTCCTCTCTAGTTTTGATGATGATTAACTCACGTAGTTATGTTTACTAATAATCTTGTGATTTTAGTTTCAGATCATGTGACAAGATATTAGTTGGTGATTACTTCAAAAAGAGGAGTTTGGAAGCCTTCACTTGGTGATTCCCGAGCCCGAGCATCGAGATCATACATAGCCTTGCTCGTTGGATCACGGAGTTTGGACCGAATCGACTTAAAGATGAAGATCGTTAAGAAGACTTAGGTATCCTAGTGTTTAGTGTGTTTAGATCCATTTGTAAAGATAAGAATAGTTGATATGCTCAAGTGCACAACACACACAAGTTTTATGTTTTGTATTGGTTTTTTGGTTTTTAGTTTAACCGATATTGTTTTCATGAATAGTAGATCAAGACAAGTTTAAATGGTTTATATGTATAGTAGATGTGTTCTATATACATGCATGCCTAACTTCCTAGACAAACTTATTTTGACTTAACTATTCATGTGTTTTATGTTTTGGTATTTTAACAAAACATATTTTTGGAATTAAAGACAAAAATCATGATATATATATGTTTCATGTATATTGGACTTATGTCCATATGCAATATGCTTCAATGTGTTTAAATATCATGTTTTTGTATTTCAATGAGTTTTAGGAAAATCAGATTTCCTATTGAAAAATCCAAGTTTGATAAAATACATGTTTTGGTTTTTGATAAAAATGATAAAACACAAAATGGTTTCATATGCTTGATATTTGAGTTGAAATCTTTATCACATGTTTATATATCAATGCAAAATGATAAAACTATTTTTGTGTATTTTTAGAAGATTTACAAGATTTATTAGAATATTTTTTAACATGTTTTTTCTGACCCAGAAATTGGCTGCCAGGCTTTGGCGGTCGACCGGCCAGGTCGACCGTAAGCCATAGCCGGTCGACCGGTCGGTCGACCGACGTGCACAGGTCTGTGCACGTCTGGCCAGGCAATGGGCCGGTCGACCGGGCGGTCGATCGGACCAGAGAGCTCTGCTCTCTATATCTGCGTGGTCGACCGAGCGGTCGACCAGGTTTCCCCAACGGTCATGTTTATGACCGTTGGCGGTCGACCGGGCGGTCGACCGCAAGACCTAACGGCTAGTTTTCTATTTGGCCTATATAAACCCATTTTCTTTGGGATTTTGGCTAAGATTTTTTAGAGCAAAAATTTCTCCATTCTCTGGTTTTACAAATACGTTTTCAAAAAGTGTTTAAAGAGCCAAAAGATCACTCTTGTTTGTTTTTAAGTGTTTTGTTATTTTCAAAGAAATAGGTTTTTGGGAATTGGTTTCTTGTTCTTCATTTCTATATCAATTGGTATTTTCCGAAGAGATTTTCTTTGATCAAAACACTTGTTTTTTTCCACACTTGAGCTTATCATCTATCCTATTCTATTACGATCTTGTTTTGTGGAAAAGAGAGATTGTTTGAAGTTGTGGAAACCTCCAAGTTGTAAACCCTCCTTGATTTGTTGTATCCCTCTTTTGTAGAGGTTGATCGGAGTGGTGTTTGCTCCCTCTAGTGAAAAGTGGAGTTTGGTTTGTAACCCTCTTCAGTAGAGGTGTTTGTGGTTGTTTGGCTATGGGCCTACCCCTCGGTTGTGAGGCGGTGTTTGAGAGAGGAGTTCGGTACTCCCTTGTTGTAAATATCCTCCTTGGTGGAGGTTCCCTGGGTGGGAGTCCTCGGTGGACAAGATAGTGGATTGAAAATCCTTCTCGGTGAAGGCGGAGACGTAGAGCTAGGTGCTCGAACCTCGAAACATATCTTTGTGTTTGCGTTTGATCCATTGTCTCTTAACTCTCTCTCTCTCTCTCTTTATTTGTGTTTGTGCATAGCATCATTCATTCATATCTTATTTGCTTGTGTGTGCCTTGCATTATTCATATTGCCTATTCATATTATATGCTTGGTTATGTTTGTGTGCCTTACTTGTACTTAACCACAAGAGCTTCATATAGCACCTTAACCCTTATCTAGGGGAATCAAGAGGAGTTAGTCCAGAGCCCTTCACGGGAAATTCGGCTACATTTGTTGGTTGTATTAAGTGTGTTGCGAAATAGTTTTTAGCTTCCGCATTTAGTTTCTAGATTAGCATTATCACCTATTCACCGCCCCTAGGTGATTTCAGATACCCCCCCTAGGTGATTTCAGATATATCCCTTGAGATAAAGGTGTGAAGCCCTAGATATGTTACTGAAGTGGAAAGGAAGAATGGAGAAGCAGACAGGTAGGAAGATCAAGGAGCTACAGATTGGTAATGTTGAAAGATACTGAACCAATTCCTACGATTTGGCTAGAACATTGGTATTGGTTCTCACTTCACAGATGGTATACATGGGTTGGCTGAGGAAGTAAACCGTTCCTTGTTAGAGAAGGTTCGGTGGTTGTTATCTAATGCACGATTAGACAAATCGTTTTGGGCTGAGGCGATTGTGTATGCTAGCCATCTCATAAATGGATCGACTGTGATAGGAGGTAAAACTCTATTGGAAATTTGGTCTGGGAAAGCTGCTCAAGATCATGGTTTGCTGCGGGAATTTAGAAGTCCGTCCTACTTCAGTGCCAAAGATGGTAAGGTGAATCCGCGAGCAAAGAAGTTTGTGTTTTTGGGTGTCAAGAGAAATATGAAGGCTACAGGTTATGGGACCCTGAAACAAGAAATCGTGTTGACTCAGCATATCACGTTTGATGAGACTTCAATGTTGAAGTCTACCGTCTCTCAGCAGGTGAAAGGATGGAGACCAAAGAAGTATCGCAGCGGGTGGAGGTTGATGCTACTCCATCATCTCCAGTTAGTTCGGTATCAGTGAAGACTTCACATACGACTTCACCGGATGTGACACCGGTGGAGATCATGTAGCCAGGGTTGATACTGAACAGGTTGAAGACATTGAGGAGAATGTCGAATTATTTACAGCCATTGGAACCAAGGTAAAACCACGCACGTGGGTAAAGAAGCATGAATCTCAAGCTTGTGTCCGCGACAAGCTCAAGTTGAAGGCCGTTATTCTCCATGACCGTAGTGAGGAGGTTCATATGACTCAGCCAGATAGGTTCGCTGCTGAAGATTTAGGTACAGGTACTTGAGCTTGATGGAGCTCATTTAAATGAATTACGGTTGGCTTGATCCTTTGGGAAGGTACGTAGGCAGCTGTAAAGGCATAGCAACATTTGGTGATGCAACCCGTATGAAGCTGTTTTTTGGGTTCTCGAGAAGCTAATTGGAGCTTCACATAGTGGTGAAGAGTTGTGGCCAATTAGAACTTCACGTAGAGGTGAAGTGTATTGGCTAGGTGGACTTCACGTAGAGGTGAGGTGTTGTAATCTCGATGAACAGTTGATCTTCTGGTGATAAGATATTTGAGCTTGCATAGGAGAGGTGTGCATCCAATTTGTTGAAGCCATTATGCTGTTCGGTTTGCTCTACTCAGACGTGGTTGGACCTCAGTTGAAGACATGGAGACTAGAGAGAGCCAGTGAATTGGAGAGTCAGTATTGGCTCATGATGAGTTCTTCGTGAGGTCATGTAGTTGTTGAGTTGGAGACACATTCAGTGATCGGCATGTATGAAAGTTCTCCTAAGGTGAAGTGTAGGGAAGGTATGCGTGGTGCATCCCAGTTGATAGCTGAGCTGAAGTTGGAAGGTTACAATTGATACTGGAGTTTGGTGAGAGTTGCAAGTAGCAATGACAAACTCAGTTTAGATCTGGTGAGATAAGTGAAAATCAATTGTATGTGTGCTGGCGATTCGTTTGAAGGAACAGGTTTCGTCTGTTGGCCAAATCGAGATCGTGTGTCGATTTTGCCGAGATCGTGTGTCGATTTCGTTTGAAGCGCTCAAACCGAGATCGTGTGTCAATTTCGCCAGGTGATATATTGGAGTTCATTAGAGTTCGACTCAGATTTGAAAAATCTTCACCGAGATAGAGAATGATAGGGAGAGAGGAGATAGAGGAGATGGAAGATGGTAGCACAGAGATCGGAAGACCAAGAAGCAAGACGGCGCATTGCAGCAGGCCAAAGTATGCTCCCAGTCGACCAATGGAGAAGGCCGGTCGACTGGTGTGCACGACGTGCACAGGATTAGCCCAGTCGACCGTTCGGTCGACCTTGGCAAGGAGCGCGATCGCCTGGTCGACGGACTGAAAGCAGGCTGCTCTTTGTTTGGGTCCAGTCGACCGCCCGGTCGACCGTAGACATGGGTCGGTCGACCGGCCTGTCAACTAACAAACGCGTTTTAGCTTTCCTTTGGGATTCGGATTCCTTTTCTGTTTGGGATCGAATCCAGCTGGGGTTTCCTAAAACCCAGGGACTGTGGCTATAAATAAGGGCTAGAGCCCTCATGTATTGTATCCCTAAAAATCTCTCTGAAAATGTAGGGAGAGAGGAGATGGTGGAGATGGAGGAAGATAGCACAGAGATAGGAAAACAAAGGAAAGAGAAATGGCGTATGAAGCAGGCTGCCGGTCGACTGGTGTGCACGAGGTGCACAAACGTAGAACGGTCAACCACCCGGTCGACCAACTGAAAGGAGCCAAGTCTCGGTTGTTGACGGTCGACCGGTGCGGTTGACCATGGATGAGGGTCGGTCGATCGATATACGCGTTTTTCTGTAGTCCTTTTAGGATTCAGATCCTTTTCTGTTTGGGATCGAATCCAATCGGGGTTTTCTAAAACCCAGGAACTCTATGGTTATAAATAAGGGCTAGAGCCCTCATGTATTGTATCCCTACAAATCCCTCTACAAATCTTCCTGGAAATTTCTTGAAGAAGGAATAAGTTGTAGTTGATTGTTGAATCAATAAAATCTCTCTCTCCTCCCTTGCCCCGAGGACGTAGGCACGTTACCGAACCTCGTTAAATACTGTGTTGATTGCTTTTCTCTATTGTTTTTTATTCTTGTCGTGTTGGTACATCTCCAGCTGCATCTGTCTACGCCTGGCTGGCGAATTCCTCAGAGTGCTTGTTGTCCTGCGCGCAACACACATTATTAGCCTTCATGCTGTATGGTCTAGCATATACATGTTCAGGCAAGCTTAACTTGAATTCTTGTGATTCTTTTACAGGAACCTAGGAACCTTGTCATTGTTGGGGACTACTGTTTGCCAGAAGTGAGAGCAGGAACGACACTTTATTTTGATTTTCCATGACCAATACAGGCCGGCGGCTCATTTTCAGATTGCTAGGAGATGTTATTGCCTTTGCACATGATATATCGGAACAAGACGGCGCAAATTTTACAGCTTATCCCTTCGCTTCAGGGCTGTCCTGTCAAACAGAATCAAGTTGTACTATATGCAGATCCATACAAGCTTGGAAAACTGGCAAGTCTGTCTGCAGTTTAATCTGCAACCCGAGTGCAGATGTGAAGGATGTAAGATATATATATTTTTTTCAAATGTTTTTGTGTTGTAACTTATGTTTTATTCAATTACCATTCTTATGAATAATAGTTGTAATTAAGGGAAAAAAAAGGCATTCATGCACAACATACAAATTGTTAACGTACACAGTTTCTGTCTGGATAAAGAAGGGAGGCTGATTTAAGGATTGCATTGTAACATTATGTGCATAAAGTTTTTGAAATCTCTTCACGACAAAATGGAGACTGGGGAAGGATTGCAATGTAACATGATACGCATGAAGCTTTTGAAAACTCGAAGTTTCAGTTTTTTCTTTTAAGGTGGCGTTGAGGGATTGGTTAAAAAACCCTAAGGATTGGATACGATCCTTATGGTTGCAAAGGACTTACATCTGTATTGATATTGAGAAAATTACAAAATATAATAATATAAAATCATGAGCATTTCTCTCTTTATATAATTCTCTCTTTATATATACTTACATAACATTATTTCTTACATAAATTATGATTCTTAATATTACTAGGACTTTGAAACTCAAAGTACCATTAGCATTCTAACATACATACTAATTATAGCTAGTATTTTTGAAGGAGAAATCAAGGAAAACTCTATAATCAAGAATGTTTAGATGAGGCTGGTGACTGTACATGCATCATTGTGTTCCAAACTACTCACAAAATGTTCCCACGAGAGTTTGATTGTACTTGGGTCATTTAGAGGAGCTAAAGTGATGAGGTGCATCATCACCTGCAAGCAAAATCTAGGTCACAAAATATCAAATTTACGCTTCCCCCTCTATGATATTTTTTGGGAGAAGCAGAATGGAGGTCACCCTCTAGCCTATAAACACGCACCCACTGTTAATACCAAATTAAATATCATGCCCCCCTTGACGGATATTAGTCTTGGGCTAGACCTAGATCTAGATTAATTTTGGCCTATGGACTAAGATCTAGACCAACCTAGTAGGAAAGGCATTCATATTCGTATTGAATACATCCTTCTAGGAAATATGGAGATTTAGTGCGAGAAAAATCTGGAATATGACGAGCATGTAATGTGAACAATGTGCAAAATGCCCTTCGTTATCGAGTTCTTCATTCTCAACTAGCTTGTCAGTGGCTGAGGAACATATGCTCTTATTACCATAAAAAGTTTTAATTTCAGAAAACTTGCCTGAATTAATAACTGAACTTAGAAAACTCTTCGTATTTTATAATTCATCATTAATCTTCTCTAACATTTAAAGTTTATATCACATCCATGTCGTGACACAATAGCTATGATACCAATTGTTGAGACCGACAATCGGGTTACGACACCAATTGTTGTACAAGTCAAAGATCGTGATCGACATTGCGGAACTGTGACAATATATAATATATGCAAAAAAAAAAAAAAAAAACTATTGTAGAGCAAATCAGCAATATCAAGACAAAATAATAGAAAAAAACAAAGATTTAACGTGGTACACCTAAACTTGGCCTACGTCCATGGGAGAGAACACGAGAGAGTTTTATTAATAAGCTTGATAAAGGAGATCTAACATTCTCTTTGATTTCAACAAGAGTATTCACCTTCCCCTTGAACCCCACGAGATACAAGAGTATATCTTCTCTTTATGCACCGTCACCTTCCTCGCTCTTTCTTGGCTTCCTCTTCACCTTCATGTTATAATGTACTATATTACAATTTTTATTTATAGAGTTTTACAATACAAATCATATTTAAAGTATGAGATAATCTTGGCTGTCGGTGCTTGAAGAACTTGATCAATCCTTGTAAGAGTTGATTTCCTTGATATAAAAGAATTCTATACTCTTTAAACTATAAAAATAAATTTTCATGGAATAAGAACTAATTCTTATTAACACTGCATCAGAAAAAGAATCTGAACGCACCCGAAAAGAGAA
Source organism: Agave tequilana (assembly GCA_038442645.1). Taxonomy (NCBI): domain Eukaryota; kingdom Viridiplantae; phylum Streptophyta; class Magnoliopsida; order Asparagales; family Asparagaceae; genus Agave; species Agave tequilana. The sequence continues at coordinate 71,979 of JAVJIF010001240.1, forward strand.
CAGATTTTTGTTTTTGGGCATCGGCTGTCGACAGCCTTCTCAGGCATATCGATAGGGTTGAAGGCCTGTCGAAAATATGTAACTGGGTTCTTCTCTGTTAAGTGCTGTCGAAAACACTTTGTGCGCAGTCAACAGATTTGTCGACTGCCACACAAAGCTCTTGATTTACTTCTTTTCTAAGTGGGGGTGAGCATCAGTTGGTTCAGTTCGATTTTTGTTGATTTTTTCAAAATCGAATCAAGCTGATTGGAATTTCCGAACTGACTTGGTTCGGTTCAATTTTCTCGGTTAGGCAACTCAGAATCAGATATCAAAATCAGATCTCAATATTATGTCTCAATCTTTTGCCTACTAAAACATGTTATGTGTTTCTTCTACTAAACAATAACTTCACATTTTCAATTTCATGATGTCCCAAACCGCAATGCTAAGAAACTTGCTGTATATGGTTTTAACTTATTTTTGTTTTCATGCCTTGAACTATAATAATAACAAAGAGAATTCAAGCGAGAGAATCAATCAAGCAAAATCAACATAACCAAATCCTCAAAAATCAGCACCATAGGCAAGTCACAACAAAAACATCAAGTAGCAACATAAAAGGCAGACCATAGCTAAAAGAGTAATCTCAATTCTACAGGCAAAAGTTACAAATCCAAACTACCCTTAATAAAACCAAAACCAAAATAAAACTAAAAATGAAGAATATCCCACAAAGTGATTCAATATATCCAGCATCATAAAAACACACATGCTACATTGGAAGTCCAACCCATCAATTAGAATGCATTAATATTATTTGGCTGGTAAGTAATGGTCAAGATCACTAAAAAATATATTAGCATGCATAAATGAGAGAGATATTAGCAAGATCATTTATTATTTGACCTGATTTTCATATTAAAAAAAATCTAAAAAAACAGAGATATTAGCATGCATAAATGAGATAGGTACATGGACAAAAACAGATTTCACCTAAATCAAGGTCAAGATCACTCTCCTCTCCCCCAAATCACAAGTTCGTGATTATGAGCTCAATTGCAAGCCTTCCTAAATCTGAAAAGAAAGAGAGAAAACAAAATATAATCAAAACAATGTTAGCATCTTAAAAAAGAAAATCAAAATTCAAATATATTTCATTATATGTAAATACATACCTATGTGCAACTTCTCAAGTTCATCCAAATCTTCTTCACCACTTGTCTTCTTTTGTGTCGCCATAATAGACTGAAGCCAATCACGGTACAAATTAGATGTTGTACAATTCTAGGAGTCAAGGATGTCCTAAATGGATAAGGTCCCGTCCAGCTGTACTAAATTCAGATTCGGAAGCCACCGTAGATATAGGAATGGCCAACACATCACGGACCATTTTAAAGAGGATGGTAAACTTCCACTATTGACTTTTCAATAATGAAGAATGTTAAAATTAAGACTTTCACATTTTCTTGCTTCACTTGGATACCTTTCCAACTCCGATCGTGTCTCCTCACCGAGTATGCTTCTTCTCTTTATGCACCATTCTCTTGCACTATGAATGTCCGGATTGTTAGTAACAATTGAACCTTCATTAGTTGATTGCCCCTCATTCTTTCTTGATCAATAGTTTATATATAGCATTATATTCATTAAGCAATACAATTGCAGTGTCTACGCAAATTTGCCCCTCCTGTAATGTCTCTAGTTAATAATACTGTATTTTTATTTTTCTAGAGTATTTAATTTGGTTTACTAATTTTTTTATTATTATTTATTAACTTGATTTATAGTATTTATTATTATTAAATAAACAAATTATTTTTAGGATGGTAAATGGTATTTTGGTTTTATACATTATTACCATTATTTCTTATCATATTTTTAGTTACTTATTACTATATTTCTATTATTATCCTTATTATTAATTTTTATTGTTAGTAGTAGTTGTTTCTATTACTTTTTCACTATAATTATTATTATTGATATTATTATTAATTACTCTGTTTAGTATTAATTGTGATTATTATTTCGTTATGATTATTATTTATTATTATAATTATTAGTATTATCATTATTATTGATATATTGTTGTTATTAATATTTTTATGATTACTTACTAATACTATTAGTATTGGCAGCATTATAGTGTTAATATTATTATTCATTAATATTATAATTATTGTTGTGTTTATTATTATTATCATTATTATTATGTAGTATTTAGTATCATTATTATCTCTTCCAAATCCGCTCAACCTATATCCATTACCCAATAGTTTTTAGACCAAGCCCAAACCCCCTACCCATTACCAATAACCTTATCTATATAATCTCATCAACCCTAATTAACCTAAACAAAACCCTAAAATTAACTATTCCCATCTCTAATTTTTTCTTCCACAGTCGCATCACACCCACGGCCTGCAAAACCCTCCTCATGGTTACCTCCATCTTCTTCCACTTCTTGACCGAGCTCCACCACTTCCATGTCCATGGTCGTGCACCCATTGCTGCAAGCCCCTGCCCTCAGCTTCGTTCATCCTCCACCAGTGCGCCGCCTTTCCTCCCTGGTAACCCTGGTTCTTCCCCTGTGCAACCGCACTCTCCGGCAGCCCCCTGTGCGCTCAAGCCACCCACCAGCACCGCCTGGCCATCACCACACCAACGCAGACCTAGCCGTACCTCCATGTGAGAGAGTGTGGTCCCATTTCCACACCACATCCCCTTCTAGGCCTGGTGCACCATCATCCCTGCGCCAAACCCACAGTAGCAGCACCAGTCCAGCACCACAGATTTAGCCCCCTGGCCGCGCACAGCGTGATGAACTCGCTGGCTTCACCCCTAGTCTGCGGCCTCCCCAGAACTAGCATAACAACAGTCCTCCATTATGGCCTCTCCATGGTGTTCTCCTTGCCGTCGAGACCCCCGGACCACTCTGTGGTAGCTGATCTACTTCGCGAGTTCGGCATTCCATCGACATCATCCACGGCCTCCGCCCCCTCTGCCGCCGAGCCTCCGTGGACTGCGCGCTTACCGTAACCATGAGTACCCTTCTCCCTCTCTGTTAATATTGGGGGGTGTTTATTTTTGTGTGTGTAAGTGTTAGATTTGATTATGTGAGTGAGTGTTTTAATTAATATGTTTATGTGGTGTGTTGTGAGGTATTAATGTGTGTATAGGTTTGTATGCATGTATTAGTATATAAGTGTGTTGTGTTTTTATATGCATGCATGCAAGTGTTTGTGTGAGTTGGTGTGTGTTTATAAATTTATATATTAAGTGTAAGCATGTATATATATGTATGTATGTGGGTGTACCCGTGTATGTAAGCACGTGTGGTGTGCATATATGGGTAGATGTGTGAGTGCATTATGGGTGCATGTTGATTCCCCTTCCTCCTTGTGTATTTGGTTACGTGTTATAGCATTTCAGACTCGTTCATGCGATCTGAACTCGGTAACAGGAGGTTCAGAGTTATGCCCGTTGTAGACCCGATACGAGGCGATTCAAAGATCGACCAATGGGATGATTTATAAATCCGTATCAGTTTGTACAGTGAAGACCAGATGGAGATTTGGTTTCAAAATTGCGTCATTTCTTGTGAGTATTTGCTCTTGTATTATTTTCTCTTTTATCGTTGTCAATATTATCTATATGCTACTTTATATCATTTCATTTGACCATCTGATATATGTGACATGTATGATTATCCGTACCATTTCATATGACATCAGTGACTGTACACCTTATATATCTAGTTGATATGAGCATTTATTGGCGTCACTTCATGTGTTGATAAATCGTCGTTGTTGGCTTAAGTCTAGTACTGATATACCATAAACTGGACTTGATCTTGTAACTGACCTAGTTGTGATAAATCTTAAAATATAAATATATTGATCTTGAGGTTGATTAGTGCATATTTGAGGGTATAGGCATATTTTATATGAAGTATTTATCGACTATTGTTTGGTGATTATCTTGATCAGAACTCACATAGATCTTGAGGCTGGCTCAGATAGGATCTTGCTTTATTGACAGATCATTTACTGATACTTGGATTAGTATTGACTTACTTAGAATTGGAGTTGACCAACGATTGATATTCTTTACATTGGATTTGATCAGTGGACTCGTTTGTAATAGACTTGACCTTGGATTGAGGAGTACGTGTAAATTGAGTTGTCCTGATCTGGTGCACGAATATACATAATTGATTTGTTACTTAGATTTTTAGATCTTGTGATTGAAATTAATGAAAGTTGGAGTGTATGGTGATCATAATCAGATTGGATAGTAATGAAATATAGATGAGCAGGTATTTTCTTTATACGTTGGGACTTGAATGTATCGGTGACTTAAAGAATGGATATACTGATGATGTAGCTGGTTTGACATTTGTGAGTATTCCCGATTTTATCCTTAATCATATTGTTTGAGTATTGATGATCTTGTTGATGTTGATTATCAGACGTAGAGGTATTCTAAATTCCATATTATTTGAGGATGTCCTGCTCTTTATTCATTTTGGCATCTGTTAACTTAGTTGATCTTGAGGATATCAGTAGACAGCTCTTCATGTTTGATTATTGATTCTTCAGTTATTCAGTTACAGAGATAGAGTTTTTGTGGGAGTGATATCATCGATATTAGTGATCTTATAGTTCAAAGTTGATAGCGTCATTATATGATCTCAGTTATTGGTGAATTAGAGGATTAGAGTTGATTGATAGAAGGAGAGAACTGATTATTGATTTATTAGACTTGTGATTTACGTCATCGGATACAGACTAATAGTTGATGTTCGAGATAACTATTGAGATTCGAAGCTGATGGATTAGTTACTGTTATGTACCATAGGAGTAGATGAGATCTTGATCAGTTTTTACATTGACTAGATGGTAGAGAACTGTTATTAGTATTATTTCATGTTACTGAAATCACTGAGAAAGTATTTTGGATGGTAACACTATGTACAGTTATATTATTCATCATATACACGGTTACTATTACTGTTCACTATTATTATTATTGTTCGCCATGTATACGATTATCGTTGTTACTGTATTGTTACTATTACTGTCACTGTATCATCCCAGTGTTCTAGTAACATGGATATTGATTATTATAACTGGATAAATGATAACATAATTGGACAATTTACACTGGGATTGGAAAAATTGATGGAGGAGACAACGTCTGTATTTTGGGTGGACCTAGGATACAGGTTGCACAGCTGAGATATGGTTCAACTGTAAGGTTTCAGGGGATGACTGACATATCATATTGTTCATATTGTTATTATTATTGACTACCTAGTGGTAGGACCTGGTTTAGCGGCAGATGATTGGGCCGTGGTTCTGGGTATGTATGGAACCCACCTAAAGAATGAACAATGTCTTCAACCGATCAGTTTCAATAACTTAAGAAATGGGATGCGTCTACTGCATGTGGCAATTGATGTTCGCTGATATAATAAATAATAATGAACTGTTCATAGTGTATTATGACTAACTATATTCACCTGACTGAATTCACCTGATTGTACACATGATACTTGATTCAAACATCCAATGCTAGTACTGACTGCCTTTATTACTTTTCAGCATACTATTCAAGTCTTATTCCTGTATTTATTTTTCTAGTTTTCTTCATGATATTAATTATAATTATCTTTCATTTACAGTTTATCTTTATGTATACACTATTTATATGCACGAGCACTTTCCCTTTTTCTTACAAACTTATTAGGTCGCTTCTGCTGACCCTGAATTTGCACGTCCAGATACTAAATGTTTCATGTTATGGACTAGGTATTCGATGAGACTGGACATGTTGCGAAGAGTTAGAGTTTCTCTCTACCTATTCTGGTATTATTGTCTTCATTTTCATTCCTGTTAATTTTGTAGTTTTCTTGATTCTCTATACATTGCTATCAGTCATTATTCTTTTTCTGTATTCATATGATATCATGTGTGGATATCCATATGTAGTATTGCAGTGATATTGATTTATCGTAGTATACTTTTATAGCTTGTTCATGTTACTTTAGGCTTAGCGTGTATACGTGGGGTATTTTCCTCGCGTATTATACGTCGCTGACTCTCATTGTGACTTCGTTTGCACGTATTTTGGGAACCAAGGCGTGATTGGATTTTCTTGGTATCAGAGCTAGGTTTACTAATAAAGGGACCTAGTTTATACTAGCAACTTGCAACAAACTATAGTTACATTGCAATATACCTATAATATTGACTCTATTTGGAATTGATCGTCCTCTTTTTGAAAATCCATCTATTTGATCTTTTGATATCCCGGATTGCTATGCTTCTTCTAGAATAATCTGAGTTCCATCTTGATTCTTAGTCTTTTCCCGATCCTGTTTCCCTGATTTTGTCTCCTGAGTTTGATCACTCCATATTAAAACTGGTAGTAGAGATCAGAGCGCGTAGCTAAAGCGTGGACTCTTGATACAGTAAGAAGAGATGTGGAAGATTGTTTGTCTTCTTCCTTAAGTAAATTTTTTCATTCCCCACTTCATTAAAATTTCGGGGACGAAATTTTTTATAAGGTGGGTAGAATGTAAGATCCCTAGTTAATAATACTATATTTTTATTTTTCTAGAGTATTTATTTTGGTTTACGAATTATTTTAATATTATTAATTAACTTGATTTATAGTTATTATTATTATTATTAAATATACAAGTAATATTTAGGATGGTAAATAGTATTTTGGCTTTATACATTATTATCATTATTTCTTATCAATATTTTTAGCTACTTATTACTATATTTCTATTATTATTTTTATTATTAATTGTTATTGTTAGTAGTTGTTGTTTCTATTACTTTTTCACTATAATTATTATTATTGATATTATTATTAATTACTCTGTTTAGTATTAATTGTGATTATTATTTCATTATGATTATTACTTATTATTATAATTATTAGTATTATCATTATTATTGATATATTGTTGTTATTTATATTTTTATGGTTACTTACTAATACTATTATTATTGGCAGTATTATTGTGTTAGTATTATTATTTATTAATATTATTATTATTATTATCATCATCATTATAATTATGTAGTATTTAGTATCATTATTATCTCTCCAAATCTGTTCAACCTATATCCATTACCCAATAGTTTTTAGACCAAGCCTAAACCCATTACCCATTACCCATTACCAATAACCTTATCTATATAATCTCATCATCCTTAATTAACCTAAACAAAACCCTAAGATTAACCATCCCCATCTCTAATTTCTTCTTCCACAGCCGCATTACACCAATGGCCGACAAAACCCTCCTCATAGTTGCCTCCATCTTCTTCCACTTCTTGACCAAGCTCCACCACTCCTATGTCCATTGCCGCGCACCCATTGCCGTAAGCTCTTGCCCCGGCTTCATTCATCCTTCACCAGTGCGTCGCCTTTCCTCCCCGGTAACCCTGGTTCTTCCCCTATGCAGCCGCGCCGTGCGTGCTCAGGCCACCCACCTGTTGGCCCAAAGGCCCATCACTCTAGTTTTGATGATGATCAACTCATGTAGTTATGTTTACTAATGATCTTGTGTTTAACTAGTGACAGATTTATGATCAAGATCTTAGTAGGTACATAGCTTCAACAAAGGATTTAAAGTCAAGTTTTGGAACTAGCACGGTTTGATTCAAGAGCTTGTGCATAAAGACCACATCAAGTACTCAAGAGGAGTCTAGCTCTATGGATCGTATTTGGACCAAGTCTAGAAGATGAGAAGGCTTCAAGTGAAGACTTCAAGAAGATAAAGACTTGTGTCTAGGTTTGTTTAGTAAGATTTTATTTTTAGTTAATATATAAAGGATAGAGTAGTTGGTGGATTGCTCAAGTATTATATACACACACACTCTTGATAGTTTTGTTTTTACAAAAGAATTTTTATTTTAGAAAATATCATTTTGATTTTTGGTTTTCATGTTTACATATCTTTTATCCAAAATCATGTTTAGAGCTTAATGTCAAAAACATAGATATCTTATTTGTGTAGTGGATCGTATCCATACACACTATGCTTTAATTCAAACTATCTTGTTTTTGTATCATGAAGAAGTTCGGAAAACAACTTTTAGAAAAATACAAGTTTTCAATTGAGCCAATATTTTCATATTACAAAAATAGTCCAAATCATTTATAACATGCCTTGATTTTGTGCAAGCATGTTTGTTTATCAAAGTATATTGGTAAAACTATTTTTGTAGATTTTTAAGTATTTTATGGGATTTTATGTGAGCCAAAAAGACCAAGTTTTAATCCCTAGATTTTCTGTTCCTGGCTTCAGCCAGTCAACTAGTCGACTGATCAAGTCAACTAGGGCTGAAGTCGGTCGACCGACCGGTCGACCGACGTGCACAGACGTGCACGCCAGTTCTGCAGGATGGCCAGCTGACCGACCCGGTCGACCGTTCAGAGAGCTCTGCTCTCTGGAAAGGCCCCGGCCGACCGTACGGCCGACCGGACAGAGAGATTGCTCTCTGTATCCTGGCTCGGTCGACCGCCCAGTCGACCGATGGCTCAAACGGTCTGAAATATGACCGTTGGCCGGCCGACCGGACGGTCGACCGTTAGGCCTGACAGAACCCCAACGGCTAGTTTTTCTCAGCCTAAAAATTTGGGGGTTTGGGCATTGTTTTTCACCAAGAGTTTTAGTGGACTTTGAGCCAGTTTTTCCCACTTGTTTAAAAGAGTTTTTCTCCACTAAATTGAGAGCTAATACTTCCAATCAAAAGGGGAGTTTTTATCAAGAGTGCTTAAAAGAGATTCTTTGAGTTTTTCCTCCACCATTCTCATCCTTGTTTTCTCACACTACACTTGAGCTATCCATTGCTATTCATCTTATAGGAGTGTTGTAGTGAGATAGTTTTTAGGTGATCAAAGTGTTGTGATCACCAAAGACTTGCTCTTTATTCTTTGAGAAGGCGGACGGTTGTGTTCGCATTGTTTCGGGTCCTAGTGTGGACTCGGTTTGTTTCAGGTTCGGGTGCGAACTCTTATTTGAGGTGCGGCCTCGGCGAGCCGGTGGGCTTGCGTGTGTACGGACTAGAGAGTCCGAGAGCTTGTAGGTGTTGCGACACCAGGTGATCCATTGGGATCGAGTATAGTGGAAATCCTTCGTGTGTCGAAGGCGGGGATGTAGAGCAAGTGTGCTCGAACCTCGAAATAAATCCCTTGTGTTTGCGGTTGCTCACTCTCTCTCTATCTCCTTGTGTTTATATCTTGCATACTCTCATTGTCTATCTTTATATGCTTGATATATTCATTTGTGCTCATATTGTTATATACTTGCGTGGGATTGTTTGCTAACACTTGTATTCAACCAAGAGAGCCAACGCGGCACCTCAACCCATTCAAGGGGAATCTAGAGGAGTTTGTCCAGAGCCCTTCACGGGGAATTCGGCAACACTCTTGTGTTATACGTAGTGTTTAGTGTAAGAGTTTACTTTAGATCATAATAGTTTTTACTTCCGCATTATTTGGCATTTAGGGACCATTAGATTAGCCACACCTATTCACCCCCCTCTAGGTGATTTACAATTGGTATCAGAGCCAAGTGCTCTGAAATTTGGTCTAACAATCTAGAGTTAAAGATCCTCATTTTAGGCTAATCACAATATTTTGTACACACACCATGGACTTCATGTCACCTCCCACCTTTGACATTCTTAACATCCAAATTTGGAAGGTTAAGATGTCTTTGTACCTCAAAGCCTTAGGTTATAATGTTTATCTTGCCACTACTAATAATGCATATTGTTTAAATGGTAAGAATAGTGAGGCTAATACAAAAGCCCTACATGCTTTAAGATCTACCCTAAATGATGCTTATTTATCTAGGGTTGCTAATCTTGATTTGGCTTTTGTAGTTTGGAATACCTTGATCTCCCTTGGCGAAAATGAACAATACTATGCGGAGAGTGATTCGGACGTTGGAAGCGACACCTCCAATGTGTGCTATATGGTCCAAGGGGATAACCCCCTTGAGGTAACTACCGAATCCGAGGTAGAAGATAATGACATGTCACATGATGAACTTGCTTGTTTTTGTCAACAATTACTTGAAAAATATGACATGCTAAGAAAAGATAATAAAAATTTGAAAAAGAAACTTGATTGCATGCATATAGAACATGATTCATTTAGAAGTAACATTGCATGCTTAGAAAAAGAAAATAAAGATTTAAAAAATGAGAATGTTTCCTTGCTCTCAAAATTGAATGATTTATGTGAAGGAAACACTAGTTTGAAAAAATGAAATGATTTTGGTGGAAAAACAAAAAGAAATTGTTTTGCAAGAAATAACTCTTTAAAAAGAAAATTTGTTGAAAAAGAAAAGGAAAATGTTTTTCAAAAGAATAAGAAAAATGATTCTATATCTCATCATGCTTTACATGCCACCACTAATGAGATTAAAGATTTAAAAAATAAAATGGATTGTTTGAGTTCAACCTTGAACTCTTGTGCTTTTAACCACACTAGGTTGGAGTCTTTGTTTTCAAAGAAACAAACTCCACACATTCATGCACAACATCATCATGCATATGCTTATGTTGCACGTCGTGATCATACTTCTACACATAAGCATCCTAAGGTGTACACATATACACATTGTGGCCGCAAAGGCCATTTAGCAAAATTTTGTTATGACAAGTTGCATAATTTTAATTTTGCTAATAATAAAAATTTTTGGGTTCCTTACAAGACTAACCCCAAAGGACCCAAGAAAATATGGGTACCAAAATCCCCACCTTGTATATTTGATGAAGGTGAGGGCTCTCACAAAACGTGAGAGATTTGGTACCTTGATGGTGGGTGCACTTGAACTAAAAGGACGCATATTTGGAGCACCGCTATCAAGGAGGTTTTGGTGGGACAACCACCATGATTGGAGCTTTGGAGTTGGTAACAATCTCTAAACTCCCATTTTATTTATGTTCATGCTTGTTCATTCATGATATTTTTAGCATGATCATGTTTTATTAGTTTTATGTGCTTCATGTGGTAAAAACATGCTTAGATGTAGTTTTCATCAAAACTTGTATTATTCATGTACAAACAGTGAGTTACAGTTGATTCATATATATTTGCACTTCATACTCATTTGTACCCACTATATGCACATGTATAGACTAGTTTTGATGATTCTCTCATTTATACATGCTTTGCCAAATTTTATGATTTTACTTCATGTATATGTATTTTTAATTCAAATCTAATAAATATACATGTATACCCGTGATTCTCTTGCCTTAATGCAAACATCATTAATAGACTCTTTTATGTTTGGGATATGTATGTATATTGTTAGGATTGGATAAATCATACATATACCTAGAAGTGTGCTTTGTTTTTATGAAAAATGAATTTTTTGAGCTTCAATGACTATTTTCATGAAAATGCTATTTACATGACTTTTGAACACACACATTATTTCTTTTGTCATGACTTTGATTCATGAACATATTTTTGAGCTTCATAGATCGAGTGTCAATTCTTGTATTTGGTATGATTCATGAAATACATATACTTTGATTTCATATTTTGAAGGATCTTTAACTAGTTTTTCAAAAATTATTTTAACTAGTTATTGTTCTTCATTTGGTAGTGATTTTCAATGCTAAAATATTTTCAAATCTATTTTTGAAAACTCTAACCCTTCATGGGCGGATGGCTGGGAGATCATGTTCATGTATGCTTTATGTGAAAAACATTTTAATCTTGAACTTGGTTGGGAGGTATAGGTTATGAGTCATATACATGATTTACATTGTTATTTTCAATTGGTATCATTGAATCGTTTCAATTGGTATCAATTTGACTCTATTTTTGTATATACTCATATATTGTTTTCTTATATATGTATGTATCAATTTCATTTGGTATACTCATTTTTCATACATATATATGAGTTATTTGTACTTGAGTTAAAATTGATTTACATGTTTAAAGCACAAAGTTGTTTATGATAAGAAAATAAATTTTTTTTAAAAAATTCTCAAGATTGTTTTATTGAGAAAATTCAAAATTTTGTTTCATAAGAAAATATCAAAATTTTTTATTTGTATTTCCTATATGCAAGGAGAGCTTAACATCTCTTCTACATATAGATTCATGTTGAGTGTATTGTATATTGAGGAGCTTGACAACTCTTCTTTATGTGGTACACGTGTGTAGGGGGAGCTTCACATCTCCTCTTATGCATTACATATTATACATTATATGAATTAAGGCTTGTCATCTCTCTTTCATGTAATGTATATGTGTAGGGAAGTTACTTTACCGTCTTCCTCTTCATGAGTGTATATCGCATATACCTTTTTTTATTGACTTATTTGTTTACACCCCTTATTGGTTTATTTGTTTATGACAAAAAGGGGGAGAAAGATTTGATGATTTTATTTTTACCTTAACCCCTTTGTTGATGATTGACAAAAAGGGGGAGAGGTATTTGGTAGGTATTTGGTATATATGCATGTTTTTATAAAAGAATTTAGGTTTATGTATATATGTTTTGTTTTGCAAATAGGAGAAAAAGATTTTGTGATTTTGTTTTATACTTGATTAGCATGTTTACTCCTACATTTGCATACATGTTTATGTGCCTCATTGCATATTTATTTTGTTTATTTGGTATGCATGAGTTAAGGGGGAGCTTCTTTAGAGCTTTACTTTAATCCATGCATATATAACTTCATGAGTTTTGTCATCATCAAAAAGGGGTAGATTGTTGGCCCAAAGGCCCATCACTCTAGTTTTGATGATGATCAACTCATGTAGTTATGTTTACTAATGATCTTGTGTTTAACTAGTGACAAATTTATGATCAAGATCTTAGTAGGTGCATAGCTTCAACAAAGGATTTAAAGTCAAGTTTTGGAGCTAGCACGGTTTGATTCAAGAGCTTGTGCATAAAGACCACATCAAGTACTCAAGAGGAGTCTAGCTCTATGGATCGTGTTTGGACCAAGTCTAGAAGATGAGAAGGCTTCAAGTGAAGACTTCAAGAAGATGAAGACTTGTGTCTAGGTTTGTTTAGTAAGATTTTGTTTTTAGTTAATATGTAAAGGATAGAGTAGTTGGTGGATTGCTCAAGTATTATATACACACACACACTCTTGATAGTTTTATTTTTACAAAAGAATTTTTATTTTAGAAAATATCATTTTGATTTTTGGTTTTCATGTTTACATATCTTTTATCCAAAATCATGTTTAGAGCTTAATGTCAAAAACATAGATATCTTATTTGTGCAGTGGATCTTATCCATACACACTATGCTTTAATTAGAACTATCTTGTTTTTGTATCATGAAGAAGTTTGGAAAACAAGTTTTAGAAAAATACAAGTTTTCAATTGAGCCAATATTTTCATATTACAAAATAGTCCAAATCATTTATAACATGCCTTGATTTTGTGCAAGCATGTTTGTTTATCAAAGTATATTGGTAAAACTATTTTTGTAGATTTTTAAGTATTTTATAGGATTTTATGTGAGCCAAAAAGACCAAGTTTTAATCTCTAGATTTTCTGTTCCTGACTTTAGCCAGTCGACTAGTCGACTGATCAAGTCGACTAGGGCTGAAGTCGGTCGACCGACCCGGTCGACCGACGTGCACAGACGTGCACGCCAGTTCTGCAGGATGGCCGGCCGACCGACCCGGTCGACCGTTCAGAGAGCTCTGCTCTCCGGAAAGGCCCCGGCCGACCGTACGGCCGACCGGATAGAGAGATTGCTCTCTGTATCCTGGCTCGGTTGACCATCCGGTCGACCGATGGCTCAAACGATCTGAAATATGACCGTTGACTGGCCGACCGGACTGTCGACCGTTAGGCCTGATAGAACCACAACGGCTAGTTTTTCTCAGCCTATAAATTTGGAGGTTTGGGCACTGTTTTTCACCAAGATTTTTAGTGGACTTTGAGCTAGTTTTTCCCACTTATTTAAAAGCATTTTTCTCCACTAAATTGAGAGCTAATACTTCCAATTAAAAGGGGAGTTTTTATCAAGAGTGTTTAAAAGAGATTCTTTGAGTTTTTCCTCCACCATTTTCATCCTTATTTTCTCACACTACACTTGAGCTATCCATTGCTATTCATCTTATAGGAGTATTGTAATGAGATAGTTTTTAGATTATCAAAGTGTTGTGATCACCAAAGACTTGCTCTTTGTTCTTTGAGAAGGCGGACGGTTGTGTTCGCATTGTTTCGGGTCCTAGTGTGGACTCGGTTGTTTCGGGTTCGGGTGCGAACTCTTGTTTAAGGTGCGGCCTCGGCGAGCCGGTGGGCTTACGTGTGTACGGGCTAGAGTGTCCGAGAGCTTGTAGGTGTTGCGGCACCGGGTGATCTATTGGGATCGAGTATAGTGGAAATCCTTCGTGTGTCGAAGGCGGGGATGTAGAGCAAATGTGCTCGAACCTCGAAACAAATCCCTTGTGTTTGCGATTGCTCACTCTCTCTATCTCCTTGTGTTTATATCTTGCATACTCTCATTGTCTATCTTTATATGCTTGATATATTCATTTGTGCTCATATTGTTATATATTTGCGTGGGATTGTTTGCTAACACTTGTATTCAACCAAGAGAGCCAACGTGGCACCTCAACCCATTCAAGGGGAATCTAGAGGAGTTTGTCCAGAGCCCTTCACGGGGAATTCGGCAACACTCTTGTGTTATACGTGGTGTTTAGTGTAAGAATTTACTTTAGGTCATAATAGTTTTTACTTCCACATTATTTGGCATTTAGTGACCATTAGATTAGCCATCACCTATTCACCCCCCTCTAGGTGATTTACACCACCAGCATAACCTGGCCATCACCATACCAACGAAGACCTAGCCAAGACCCCCTCTCCAGGTCGTGCTCCAATCTCCACATCACATCCCCTGATAGGCTTGGCGCACCATCATCCCTGCACCAAACCGACAGCAGCAACACTAGTCCAGCACCACAGATCCAGCCCCCTAGCCATGCACAGCGTGTGCAACTCGTTGGCTTCAGCCCCTAGTCTGCGGCCTCCCCAGAACCAGCATAGCAACAGTCCTCCACCGCGGCCTCTACATGGTGTTCTCCTTGCTGTCGAGACCCCCAGACCACTCCGCGATAGTCCGATCTACTTCGCGAGTACTCTGACATTCCATCGACACATTCGCGGCCTCCGCCCCCTCCACCGGAGCCTCAACAGGTCGCGCACTTGCCGTAACCGTGAGTCCCCTCCCTCTCTGTTAATATTTGGGGGGCTGTGTGTGTTTATTTTTGTATGTGTAAGTGTTAGATTTGATTATGTGAGTGTGTGCTTTAATTAATAGGTTTATGTGGTGTGTTGTGAGTGTATTAATGTGTGTATCGGTTAGTATGCATGTATTAGTATATAAGTGTGTTGTGTTTTTATGTACATGCATGCAAATGTGTGTTCATGAGTTGGTATGTATAAATATGTATATATTAAGTGTAAGCATGTATATGTGTATGTATGTGGGTATCCCCGTGTATGTGAGCACGTGTGGCGTGTGTTTATGGGTACATGTGTGAGTGCATTATGGGTGTGTGTTGATTCCCCTTCATCTTTGTGCGTTCAGTTGCGTGTTATAGCGTTTTGACTCATTCGTACGAACCGAACTCAATAACAAGAGATTCAGAGTTGTGCTCATTACGAACCCGATAGGCAGGCAATTCGAAGACTGACCCATGGGATGATTTGTAGATCTGTGTCAGTTCGTGCAATGAAGATCAGATGGTGATTCGGTTCTAAAATAGTGTCATTTCATGTGAGTGTTTGCTCTTATATTATTTCCTCTTTTATCATTGTCAGTGTTATCTATATGCTACTTTATATCATTTCATTTGACCGTCTAATATATGTGACTAGTATGATTACCTATACCATTTTATATGACATCAGTGACTATACACCTTATGTATCTAATTGATATGAGCATTTCTTGGCGTCATTTCATGTGTTGATAAATTCTCATTGTTGGCTTAGGTCTAGTATTGATATATCATAGACTGAACTTGATCTTGTAACTGACCTAGTTGTGATAAATCTTAGAATATAAATAAATTGATCTTGAGATTGATTAGTGCATATTTGAGAGTAGATGACATATTTTATGTGAAGTATTTATTGACTATTGTTTAAAGATTATCTTGATCAGAACTCATATAGATCTTGAGGATGACTCAGATAGGATGTTGCTTTATCGACAGACCATTTATCGATACTTGAATTAGTAGTGACTTACTTAGAATTGGAGTTGACCTGAGATTGATGTTCTTTATATTCGATTTGATTAGTGGACTCGTTTGTAATAGACTTGACTTGGGTTGAGGAGTATGCGTAGATTGGGTTGTCCTGACCTGGTGCATGAACATACATAATTGATTAGTTACTTAGATTTCTAGATCTTGTGATTGAAATTAATGGAAGTTGGAGTGCATGGTGATCTTAATCTGATTGGATAGTGATGATTGGTTAGATATAGATAAGTAAGTATTTTTTTTATACGTTGGGACTTGAATGTATCTGTGACTTAGAGAATGGATATACTGATGTTGTAGTTGGTTTTACATTTGTGAGTATTCATGATTTTACCACTGATCATATTGTTTGGGTATGGATGATCTTATTGATGTTGATTATCAGACGTAGAGGTATTCTAAATTCCATATTGTTTGAGGATGTCCTACTCTTTATTCATTTCAGTATTTGTAGACTTAGTTGATCTCGAGGATATCAGTAGATAGCTCTTCATGTTTGGTTATTAATTTCCTCAGTTATTTGGTTACAGAGATAGAGTTATTGTGGGAGTGATTCATTGATATCAGTGATCTTATAGTTCAGAATTGATAGCGTCATTATTTGTCTCAGTTATTGGTGACCAAGAGGATTGAGTTGACTAATAGGAGGAGTGAACTGATTATTGATTTATTGGACTTGTAATTTACGACATCAGATATGGACTAATAGTTGATGTTCGAGATGACAATTGTGATTCGAAGTTGATGGATTAGTTACTGTTATTTACCGTACAAGTAGATGAGATCTTGATCAGTTTTTACATTGACTAGATGGTAGAGAACTGTTATTAGTATTATTTCATGTTACTAAAATCACTGGAAAAGTATTTAGACCGTAACACTATGTACAGTTATATTGTTCATCGTGTGCACGGTTACTGTTACTGTTCACTGTTATTATTACTATTCGCCGTGTATATGATTACCGTTGTTGTTATTGTACTGTTACTGTTACTGTCACTCTATTATCCTAGTATTCTAGTAACATGGATATTGATTATTTTATCTGGATAAATGATAATGTAATGGACAACGTACACCGGGATTGGGGAAATTGATAGAGGAGACAACCTCTGAATTTTAGATGGACCTAAGATACAGGTTGCGCAGCCGAGATACAGTTCCACTATAGCGTTCCGGGGGATGACTGATATCTTGTATTATTCATATTGTTATTGTTATTGACTGCCTAGTGGTAGGACCTAGTTCAGCATCAGGTGATTGGGTCGTGATTCCGGGTATGTACGAAACTCACCTAAAGTATGAACATGTCTCCAACTGATCAGTTTCAATAACTTAGGACTTCGATTGACACGTGTGATAGGCGTAGTATAGGATGCATCTACTGCATGTGGCAATTGGTATTCGTTGATATAATAATTAATAATGAACTGTTCATAGTGTATTATGACTAACTGTATTCACCTGACTGAATTCACCTGACTGTACACATGACACTTAATTTGGAAATCCGATGATAGTACTGACTGCCTTTATTATTGTTCAACATGTTATTCTAGTCTTATTCCCGTATTTATTTTTCTAGTTTTATTCATGATATTAATTATCAGTTATCTTTCATTTACAGTTTATCTTTATGTACACACTGTTTATATACACGAGCACTTCTCCTTTTTCTTACACATTCATTAGGTCGCTTCTGACGACCCTGAATTTGCACATTTAGATACTAGATGTTTCATGTTATGGACCATTCGATGAGACTGAACATATTGCGAGGAGCTGGAGTTTCTCTCTACCTATTTCAATATTATTGTCTTCCTTTTTATTCTCATTGATTATATAGTTTCCTTGATTCTTTATATATTGCCTCAGTCATTATTCCTTTTCTGTATTCATATGATATCATGTGTTGACATCAATATGTAGTATTGCAGTGATATTGATTTATCGTAGTAGACTTTTATAGCTTGTTCAGGTTACTTTAGGCTTAGCGTGTATACGTGGAGTATTTTTCTCGCGTATATACATTGCCGACTCTCTTCGTGACTCTATTTTTACGTATTCTGGGAAGCGAGACGTGACACCTCCTTAACACCTTCACCAAATGTATCATCAAAAAAATATCCCAAAACCTCCATCTTGTTTTGAGGATTAAGAAGCACAGTAATGTAAGTTAACATTAAAATTCAATTACAAATGAGAGGTGGGTTTGAGTGAATCTCCTATTTGTTTAAAACTGGGTTCCTCGAGTGTCGATGGAGAATGAATCTTGTTCTCCATTGACCGATTGAATGAAAATCTTCTCTTAGATCATCTTAAGGATGCTCTCGAAGAGATTGAAATAACTCCACTTGAATTCAATAAGCGTTAAAAATTTTCTTTTAAAGGAAATGAATTCTCTTCCTCTATCTCCCCCCCCCCAAAAATCCCCTAGAAAAAGGCCAAAGAAAAAGCCCTTTTCCAAATAATTTTCATAGCTATTAATAGGAGGATTCAGGGGTAGAATTGTCCGTAGAATCTCTCCATAATGAGGATTAACTCCCCACATTATATGGGTGTTAATTGGCCCAGTAATAGGGGTTATAGTTATAATAGAAATGAGGGTCTCGCGTTGGACGCGGACCTCGCTTTGTTGTTAGACGCGGAGCTCACAGGCTTCTCAGGATCGAGTCTGAGTGGGAACGCGGAGCTCAGAGGCTAACATTTGATCAAAAGCGCAGAGCTACTTGGCTCGCGTTTGATGAGCAGTGCGAATGTCGCGTCTAGCCTTTGAACATGACCCTCAAGTTTTCGGTATGATGACATTCGCGTTTTGGTTGAGATCCATTTTCTCCTCTGACTTGAGACTCATGTCTAAGTTGGGAGTGACCTTCTCATTTGGTGAGGTCTGCATCAAAGGCTTTATCCTCAGTGATTTTTAGACAGCCTACAGAACCTCCTTGATCGAGTCTCAACCTGCACAGAAAATACATAATTGCAGGAATACAGAACAGAAATGCAAGTACTCAATACTACTACTTTAGCAAGTGACTATGTGGGTTGTGATCCACAAGGAGGGACTAGTAATAGAAACGTGTTGTAAATTCTCTTTTACGTTACATAAATGGTTAAAGTTCTTCTCTTGTCCTTGAAAATAAAATGGAAAAGAGTAATTATTAATTTAAGAAGAAAGTGATAGATTGAGAAGGTGGAGAAAATAGAAAAATGAATTTATACAAAAAAAATTAAAAAGAGTGAATAAAAGAGTCAGGAGATGGTGGTGATCTAAACTAAAGGATTAAAAGAAAGAAAGAAAAACTAAAAGAACTTACCTACCTTTTCTGGTTGATGACTTACCTTGGACCGTTGGCACGTTTACCCTGTTTCGGAGGCGATTAACGCATAATTCATAAGATTAAACTCAGTCCCCATTCGTATTACATCATCAAGACGAAAAAGAATGAAATGATACAGAATCTTGAGGAGGAGATCATCATCATGAAATATCGGTGGCAAACATACAAGCATGGCTATACTGATGCTACTAGATTCATTTGGATACTCATCAAAACTAAAATAGGAAAAGTAGAAAGAAGAAGAAGAACATAAAATAAAAAAGAATATAAACAAGTTACATTTACATTACTTGTAGAAATGATAAAAGAAAGGAGGAGTTACATCGGTGTCACTCTCAACATAAATCTATCTTTTACTTACATTAATCTCAGTCTAACCTATGCTCACAAAGAAATAAAATTTACATGAAAAAAATAAAAATCTAAACTAAACTAGAATAAAAACTTGCCTAAGAATTCTTCTCTGCCTAATCATTCCCTGTGACCTCAGAAATTCTAGTATTTATAGGCAAAAACCAAAAGGGGTAGAGCGTCTGAAGATAGGGGAGCAAACGCTCCCTATATCTCAACAAGATTGCGGCAAAAACACAGCATTTGTGGCACTTCAGCGGCAATTTTGTGGCCAGATGGCCGGATCCGAGGGTTGCAGCTCTCTGATTTCACGATTCACCCATTTGTTCAACTAGTTTCTCGATTTTCTCTACAGATTGTATGATATCTCTGTTGATTCTCAAGCTAACTGAATAAATCCAAATAAATCCAAATTTAACCGATTTCTATTTGGTATTATCTGCTCTGATTTGCTCTAATATCCTTAATTTTTCTGCATATTTACCTTTGGTTCTGGATTAAATCAGAATCTAAATGGGATTTAGGGCTCGTTTCTCTTCCCTATCTTTTAGCAAAGGCCTGCATATAATTTAGATTATAAATAGGATTAAAACAGAGTTTATTAAATAATAAATATGAGAATATGACAATAAAGATGCAGTATCAGCGACCGATCACACTGCCACACCTATCATTTGCTTTTCCTTAAAACATCAAAAATAAACCTAAGAAATTATTAGACCACTTTTGCAGGTCACGCGATTGCACTGAGCATGTGCAACAACTCATTAAAGAACCTACCTAGAGGACGAGTTTTATCCCGTGAGGGTTTTCAGTGGATTACACCCACAAAATGCATAAAGAAACAGAAATAAAGTGTTAGTATTTTTGAAAAGCATTTTTAAAGGAGAGAAAATATTTGAAGTATTATTGTAAGAGTTCAAGTAATCCATAAGTTATAAGAAAATCAAATTTTTCATTCCTAAACTTAGTCTCTATTTAAAAAACTTATTATCAATTAAGCTAAAGAGTCAAATTGTATTTTTCATCTAGTTTTTGTTTTACCCTAAGTCATATGCACTTTTATGACCGTGAAATTTTGACTCAAGGTCCTTTAGCTCTAACTCTTATGTCTTATTTTTTTAAAATTTTTGGTGGTATTATTTCTTAGTTCTATTAGGCTTTCTAATCTGCCCATATAATGCCTTTTGCCAATGATTCACAATTCGGACGGTCTCAGGGTACCGGGTAAGAAAACACCCTAAGAACTTAATGACTCGAGTAAATAAGGTCACAAAACTAAAGATTTTATTTTATGGACACCTTTTAGGCGTGAATACTTATGCTTTATGAGACACAAATACCCAACTTAATCAGAGGATTTTTGATATATATATATATATATATATATATATATATATATATATATATATATATATTTCTTTTTCTTTTTTTATAAGGCATAAGAATCTTTATTTTTGAGCCCTAAGTGTGTAAGTGTATAAAGCATGCATATTTCATCAAGGTAAAAATCAAGACTAAATTACTTTTTCAAATTTTCTTTCTAACCTTAGAAGTCAAACAAATAATTTTATTTTGACCAAGTATAAGAAATCCTAATCATGATTCTCCTATTCCTTAAAATTAACATAATTTCTTACAAAAAAATAGGTCAAAATATTATTTTTTTCCAAAAAGTTTTAAAAGCAATTTTTTTAAAAATAAAAAGAAAACCTATGTTATGTTAGAATCTCTCTCACACCTATCTCACGCATTGTCCTCAATGTATGAATGAATGCATAAATACATGAAAAAGAAAAAAGGGAAGGAAAATATTACCGTAAGGTGGTGGTTCCAGTGGTAGTCGGATTGTATCAAGCGTTGCTACCCATTCAAGATAACGTAGTAGTTCACGGAACCCTCCTTTATTGACCTCTTTTCTATGTACATAATTATAATCCCCAATATGAATAGGATCATGAAAGATCCTATCATGAAACATATTCCCTATACATGACCGGTCTTGAAAAATCATCAATGAGTCTTTATGGTAAATACCTATGTCCATCAGAAGAATGTGACTTGGTGGAATAGTTGACTTGGGATCAAGAGTGATAGGTTCGGGAACCAATACTAACTCGAAAAAATCAACTTTGGGTTCGAGAGTCGATTTTAGTTCAAGAGTTGAGTCCAAATAAAAGAATTGAAATTCACAATCTTTTCCCATCAATGGAATGTGACTATCCAAATTCAGTGATTCAATTTTTAGATCTATGTGCATGGGAACAAATGTTGGCTCTGAAAACTGGTCCAAATTGGGTAATGATAGTGGAATCAACATAGATTCAAAGATGAAAACTGAATCAAAAGGTTGGAGATCGGGGTCACATTCACATTCAAGTTCAATCTCATTGAATGGAAACCTTGCCAATTTGTCCAAAGTTTGAAATTGGTCAAGTTCAAATTTGTGTGATGAAATTGAGTCTTGATCAAAGTCTCCAAGACACCAAGATTCTTCGTTCCTATCAATATGGCTAGGGTAATTAGGAATGGTCGAACATGTGTTAGGTAGAGTTTCTTCATTCCTTTCTTTCATTATGTTGATCAAACGACTCATTTGTGCTTCTAGCTTATTGACAGATTGGTTAAAATTATTTTCGGACTGAATCAGGTTTTCCATACTCCTATCCGAGTCCTTAGGCTCTTCTTCTTGTTGGAGGACTTGGAACATGGAGTAAGGATCTTGGATTTGGGAGTCTTGTGGGAAATGTGAGTCCATCATTATTACCTTATATTCTTGGGACTAAATCATGACTTCTATACTTATCATTGCCTCAGATTTTTCTTCTATGGGCTGATCATGACTAGGAAAATTAGAAGCTGAATGTTGGAAGTGGTTGACAATATGACTTAGGAAAATTGTATCCCCATTGACTCTGTGAAGAGTAGTGATGATTGTTCCAGTCTTGTTCATAATATTGGGACTGGGACATGTATTGATTCGGATAAGACCAATCCTGCATACTTGGTTGGTTAAAGTTATGATATATTGGGTTGGTAATATCCGAGTCAAAAGAGGTCGAGGCGAAGTATGGTTACTATATGCATAGGAATGATTATGATTATAATCCATATCACCAAGATGTCAAAAAACATAGGAAAAAAACAAAAACAAGCAAACAAACAAATAAATAAAAAGGATAAATAATCTAGCCTAAATTATGGTTGATCTTAGACCTAAACGACTCCTAACTGGTTAGACTCTCCACGGGAAACATATTACAGAACTTGACTATAATTTAATCTGCCAGATCAGCGCAAGATTGGTGGGAGGTAATCGCGCAAAAAGCAACAGGCCTAATTAAGCCAAACCACCAGCCTTCGGGATTTCGCCCCTCAATCCCTGAACTTTGACATTAAGCTTTCAACAACTTTCCCCTTAGGTCAGTCAGTCTCCTATTTGAGTCTGAGATGTCCTTAGGGCCAACGTTTACTCAGCTTTAGTTAGGTTTGGGTCAGTGAGTGAGGAGATTGTTTGTGGGCTGAGGGAGGGTAATAACTTCCCCACCATATCTTGTTAAGGATGTGCCTTTAATTCTATTTAGTGCAGTGTACAAGTATATAGCAAAAAAGTAACACTCAACCAATATTTCATACAAGAATGAACCTATACTAAATACTATGCACACATACCTTGGCTCCAGCACTCTTCAACAGTAAATAGAAAATATAACAAAATAAACACGTGCCTAAATGCAAGTCTAAATGTTTTTTAACATTTACAAGAAACAATTTACTGTTGAGATTGGAAATATATGTACAATGAGTTAAATAAGGAAATAAATAGCTATAGATATTTAAACTTTGCAATTCGACAAACCTGCAAAAAGTACAGGTTAGTAGTTCACTCAGATTGTCATAGGAATGTAGCAAATCTGAGGGATTCTGTACTCTGCTTTCTTGAACAGAGTTCAAGGCCACTTATATATCCACTACAATAAAAATTTCCTTGTTATTAAACCTGTACACTAAGAACAAAGAAGAAAGTTAATCAATAAAGTAAAAAAAAGAGTTACTGTCCCTCCCCGACAATGGTGCCAAAAATTTGATCGAGTTTCAACCTGCACAGAAAATACAAAGTTTCAGGAATATAAAACAGAAGTGCAAATACTCAATACTACCGCTATAGGAAGTGGCTATGCGGGTCGTGATCCACAAGGAGGGACAAACGATAGAAGCGTGTTGTAAGTTCTCTTTTAAGTTACTTAAAATGGTTAAAGTTCTTCTCTTATTCTTGAAAAGAAAATGAAGAGGAGTAATTGTTAAGTTAAGAAGAAAGTGGTAGATTGAGAAGTTGGAGAAATTAGAAAATGGATTTATACAAAGAAATTAAAAAGAGTGAATAAAGGAGTTAGGAGATGGTGGTGATCTGAACTAAAGGATTAAAAGAAAGAAAAAACTAAAAGAACTTATTTACCTCTTCCAGTTGATGACTTACCTTAGATCATTGGCACATTTACCTTGCTTCAAAGGAATCAACACATAATCTATAAGATTGAACTCAGTCTCCATTCGCATTACATCATCAAGACGAAAAAGAATGAAATGATGCAGAATCTTGAGGAGGAGATCATTAGCATGAAATATCGGTGACAAACACACAAACATGGCTATACTAATGCTACTAGATTCACTTGCATACTCATCAAAACTAAAAGAGAAAAAGTAGAAAAAAGAAGAAGAACATAAAAATAAAGAAGAATATAAACAAGTTACCTTTTAATTGCTTGTACAAATGATGAAAGAAAGGAGGAGTTACATCAATGTCACTCTCAACATAAATCTCTCCCTCTCTTACTTACATGAATCTCAGTCTAATTTATACTTACAAAGAAATAAAAGTTACATGAAAAGAATAACAAAAATCTAAACTAAACTAGAATGAAAACTAGCCTAAAAATCCTTCTCTACCTAATCATTCCCTTGTAACCTCAGAAATTCTAGTATTTATAGGCAAAAACAAAAAAGAAGAGAGCGTCGAAGATAGGGGAGCAAACGCTCCCCGTATCTCAACAAGATTGCGATGGAAATGTGCACTTACGGCATTTTGCGGCAGCTTTGTGGCCAGATAGCCAGATCCGGGGGTCCAACTCTCTGATTTCACGATCCGTCCATTTGTTCAACTAATTTCTTGATTTGCTCTACGGATTTGATGATATCTCTGTTGATTCTCAAGCTAACTGAATAAATTCAAATAAATCTGAATTTAACCAGTTTCTATTTAGTATTATCTGCTTTGATTTGCTCTAATTTTTTTAAATCTTTTGCATATTTGCCCTGATGCTTAATTTGATTCTGAATTAAATCAAAATTTAAATGGGATTTTGAGCTCATTTCTCTTCCCTCTCTTTTAGCAAAGGCCTGCATATAATTTAGACAATAAATAGGATTAAAAATCGAGTTTATTAAATAATAATATGGTAATGTGATGATAAATATGCAGTATCAGCGACCGATCCAAAATTTTCGAGCCCCGTAGTTGAATAGGAAGGATTTTGAAATATTTTAGACTTCATTTTGATTTGGGCCTTTGTGAGTGGATGGGCAATCTTTCAAAGTACTCAGAGCTTGATCCTGTTTGAATTTTGGTCTTCGTGAGTGTACTGTTGAACTACTTAAAACATTCAGGGATGATCTTTATAAGCATCTAGATACACAGCTTTGAACTTATCTGAACTCTAATTTGATTGTTAGTATATTGTTGAACCAGTAAAGTTATCAATTGCCTTTGTCAGTATACTATTGAACTGATTACAGAAGAAGCGACATACTCCTGTGTTGGTGAGAGAGAACGCGTCTCTCATTGATGAAGACGTGACTATCGTGCTTGTATTCTTTAAACGTAAACTTCAATGAAGACGCGACCTTTGTTTGATGTTGAGATGCGACCCTCATCTGGTGTTGAAACGCGACCCTCATCTGGTGTTGAAACGCGGCCCTCGCAGTCTTGAAACATGGATCTCGTGAAACACAGAGATCACGCTGAATGTTTCTGGATGCGAGTGTCGCATTGAATGCGTTTGAAACGCGAACGTCACGTTGGACGTGTTTCTAGCTCAGTCAAAGCTTGGACCCTTAACTCTTCATTTGATAAGAGCTTCTTCGCAGTAAGCTGTACCTGAGATTAAGGAAGCACATCAAAGAGATATTCAACACCTCGAGGACCAGATAAAGTCCCTCACTAAGCAGGATTAACTTTTTGTCTCCTCTTCTTTTATAATACTGCATCTTATTGAATAAGAAAGTGTTTGTATTACTTTTACCATTTTGATATGAATAATAAAAGTGATTAGTTTGACTTTATCTCGCCTTTCTTTTCTTTGTGTTTGAAAATTAGACGGACTAGAGCAACTGAATGTGATTGCCAGATGTAACGGTTAACTTAGAAATTGTTAGATAACTCTATTGGATTTCAAGAGAAATTACTTGTCAGAAGTATGATATTAACATGGCATGATTCGTTTTGCGTGCTAGAGGTATGAGATTAACTTAGCACTTGAGAGGTGCAATATTAACCAGAGATTCTTTTCCCGCTAGGGAAATGAAATAACTACTGTTAAAGGTGTAATATTAACTTAACAGTGATATATGCCAGAAGTGTGATATTAAGTTAGAATTAAAGAGGTGTAGTATTAACCATAGATCCCATTTTTCACTTGGGAAATCGAAAAGGTTCATTGTCATAGGTATAATGTTAACTTGACCATGAGATGAGTGCTAGAGGTATGATATTAAACTTAACACTGCAAATCTCTTTTTCTTTGAGAAAATCAAGAAAATATCTGTCATAGGTATGATATTAACTTAGCAGGTATATGTTTTGCAGCTTAGGGAAATTTGGTCAGAGGTGTGGTGCTAACTTGACCGGAATTGGTTTTGCGATTTGAGCAATATTTAGTGGACCTGTCACTCTAGTGAAGAGAAATAACAAGTACGAGTTATAACCATTTGGGATATATTGAAATTTTTTTACTATTAGAGGTATAATGTTAACGTGATAAGGTAAATCTGAAATCATTTCCCTAGAGAAATAAATACAGTTTGTGGTCCTACTATTCCATGAAAGAGAATTGGTAAGGGGTTTTGGTAGGAATATGTGGGATCATGTCCCTTAGGATTTTTAGCAAATACTCAGCTATTAACAGATTTGGTATTCCATTATCAACTACCATTTGAGTTGGTCTAGCCATGCTATTCCTCTTAGCATTATGAGTTATCGAGAATTTTTTGTTGGGTTTAAAAGATAACACTTTTCATTATTCTTAGCCATTGGAGGCATTGGATTGTTGTGTTACTATGAGTAACATAATTTATCTTCTGGATTTCTGCTCTGCAGAATCTCATAGAGGATTAAGAAAGTAAATATGAACTTCGCGGGGATTTGGTCTAAAGATTATCATTCCCCGTGAAATATTTTTTGATTCACATTTGATTACCACACTTTGATATGAATGTGGAAACACCGAAAATGTTCTGCAAAGATGCGTCATGAACCTTCTTCAATGAATTTAGCTTGATAAGCCATCAAATAAACTCATTCAATCTACCATAGGAGTCGATCGATCGCCACATCTTGATATGAATATGAAAACACTAGAAAGGTTCTTCAAAGATGTGTCATGAACTTTTTTCAATGAGTTTGGCCTGATAAACCATCAGACAAACACATTCAATACACCATCTGACTATTTGGATGCCTTGTCGTTATGTCGAGCTTCGATCAATTGAATAGGAAATGGGAGACATGCCACCATTACATATGAAAAATTCAGGTTAGATAAGCCATCCTTCTGGATCAAGAGGAATGATCAGGAAAAATAATGCCTAAACTGTTGCCTAGCTATGCTCGACTTCAAAATATGACCTATTCTTCTAAATTGAAGATGGGTGCAGGTCTATGTACTAGAGAAGAGTGACAAGGCTAAAATTAAAGTTTCTAGCTTTATCATTTCTTCAATATTGACACCATGCATCATAATGTCAGCAATGCTCAATCGGTTTGGTATCGATCAACCGTAATGTGATCCATTGAATAAGAAGGTTTTTCTTTGGCACTCTTGCAAGAATCTTTGATCTCAAGCTCTAATATATCTGATTGACTAGGGTGAAGCTTTGATCAGAGATGTAGTATTAACTTGATCGTTAGAAGAGTGATAAGCTAAAACTGAAGTTTTTAATTTTGTCATGTCTTCAATATTGACTGTAGGTCACCTAGAGGGGGTGAATAGGTGACTAGCTAATCTAATGATGAATAATGCGAAATTAAAAATTATTTAAGCAAATTAAAACTATTATGCTAAACATACAAGGTATAATACAAGAGTATAGTCGAATTCATGGTGAAGGGCTCTGGACTATCTCCTCAAGATTCCTCTAGATTAAGAGTTGAGGTGCTGCTATGGCTCTCTTGGTTGAATACAAGTGCGAGCAAACAATCCCAAGCATATAACAATAGAGCACAAGATATATCAACACTATGAAGGATTTTCACAAAAAATGATCCTACCGGATCACTCGGTGCCGCAACACCTACAAGGAGTTCACACTAGAACTCTTGGACTCACTAGTCCCTCTCTTGTTCCCACAAGAACAACACACGCAAGCACACTAGCTTGTCGAGGTCGCACCTATACACCGAGCTCACATAAGAACTCGAAACAACACGAACCCGCAAGTTCGCCTCCTCAAATACAAGATGAACACTTTCGTGATCTCAACACTTTGATCACCTAAAAACACTCTCGCAACAAAGCTCTTATAGGAAAGATATAGCAATAGAAAGCTTAAGTATGTGTGAGAAAAAATAGGATAGATTTGTGATGAAAAACTTAAGAAATCTCTTTTGAAAAATACTCTTGAAAACTCTCCTTTTGATAGGAAGTATTTGCCCCAAAATAAGTGGAGAAAACCTCTTAGAGAGATAGGAAAAACTAGTTTGAAAACCCACTTAAAATTTTATCAAAAACACCCCCAAACAACCCCATTATATAGGCCTCCAAAAACTAGTCGTTGGGGTCCACCGGCCCACGGTCAAATTTCTGACCGTTATGCCTCTGATCGACCGCCTGGTCGACCGGCCACACCCGAGAGCTGGGTGCTTTCAGCCGGTCGACCGCGGTCGACCGGCCTACTTGGCTGGCCTGTGCACGTCACTAATGCACATCTATCGACCGGTCCGGTCGACCGACTCCTGGTCCGGTCGACCGCCAGCTGAGTCTGGCTGGGATTTTGGAACTTGAAAACTTGTCTTTTAAATTCCAATAAAATCCCATAAATTCTCATAAATTTCACAAAAATAAGTTCATTAACATACTTTGATATACAAACATGTTTGATTAAAAATAAACACAAATTACAAACATTTTGAACTATTTTTGTGATATAGAAATTTTGGCCTTAAAAAAAAATCGTATTTTTCAGAAACAATCTCCAAATTGAAAAATGATTTTTTTCCAAAACTTCTTCAAATACAAAAATTAGATATTTTAAACACATTTGAAGCTTAATGTGTATGGATATGATCCAGTACACATATAAGATGAAATATCTACGTTTTTGACAATAAGCTCTAAAATAATTTTGATAAATCTAAAACTCAAACACATGATATAGAAAACATCAAATAAGTTTTTCTAAATATTTAAACTAACAATGTGTATTGACAAAATCTAAAACACATATAAACCATATAAACTTATTATGATGAACTCTAATCATGAAACATAAAGATGTATACTATGAAGCTCAAAACCAAAACGGTATTTTTCTAAACTCAAAACTATTTAACACATATAAATTTTGTTTGTGTGTGTAAATGAACTTGAGCAATCCACAACTAATCTGTCCTTTACATTTTATCTAAAAATAAATCTTAACACTTACAAACATGACACAAGTCTTCATGAAAATCTTCTTCTCCTTCTTGACTTGGTTCAAACCTTGATCTAATGAGCTAAACTCCTCTTGAGTACTTGATGCGATCTTGACGCGTGAGCTCTTAAATCAACACGTGCTAGCTTCAAAACTTGATTTTGAATCCTTTGTTGAAACTAAACACCGACTAAGATCTTGATCAAATATCTGAAACTAAATAAGTACAGATCATTAGTACTATAACTATATGAGTTAATCATTATCAAAACTAGAGCGATGGGCTTTTGGGCCAATAATCTCCCTCTTTTTGATGATGACAAAACTCATGGAGTTATATATATATGGATTAAAGTTAAGCGTCATAGAAGCTCCCTCTTAACTTATGCATATCAATAAACATAAATATATTCAATAAAATGCATAAACTAAAATAAAACATATATGCATAAACAAGGAGATAAACATGCATAAACTCATCAAATTCTTCTCTTTGAATAAACAAGAAAATAAACATGCATATATAAACTCTCAAAATTCTTCTCCCCTTTTTTTCAATTCATCAACAAAGGGGTGAAAATAAATTAAACAATAAAGATATATATGCGATATATATTCACAAAGATGAGAGACATAAAGTTGGCTCCCCCTGCATATATACATTACACGAAGAAGGGATGACAAGACCCAAACCCACATAAAGTATAATATACAATGTATAAGCAAGATGTTAAGCTCTCCCTACACACGTGTACCACATGAAGAAGAGATGTCAAGCTCCTCAATGTGAGATACATTTAGAGAAGATGCTAAGCTCCTCTTGCATATAGGAAATAAATATCAACAAATTTTGAAAGATCACTTTTTAAAATAAATTTTGAAATTTCTTAAGTCAACAAAGCAAATTTTGATATCAATGAAATCAAATAGTAGTTGACAAAATAAAAGTTGGTACCACTTGTAAGTAAATAAAATTTTAAGATACCAATAATAGATTTTTAATACTAATTGAAATTGAAACATTGTAAATTTTTGATACCAATAGAAATAAAAATATGAAGTATATTTTTGATACCAATTAAATTTCAATTGAAAATACCAATTGAAAATAATGCATAATCTTATTAAGATACCAATTAACATTTAATTTTAAGTCAAGCTTAACATAAACATAATTTGTGCTTTAAACATGTAAGGATATGATAAAACAAGCACAATCAAATCATGTATATGTATGAAAAAAGAAATACCAATTAAAATTGATATTGTTTGAAATTTGAGGCATACATATATATAAAAACATATATGAGTATACAAAGATAAAATTTCATGAAGATCATGTGTATAACTCATAACTACCACCCTATTCATGCACATGTTAAAAGATATTTAATAAGGGATATAAGGCATGGTCACCCAACCATCTGCCCTTGTAGGATAGAAGTTTTCAAAAATAAGATTTGAAAAAAGTTATAAATTGAAAAACTACTAAATGAAGAATAAATACTAGTTTAAAATAATTTTTGAAGTAACTAGTTAAAGATCCTTCAACTATGAAACCAAATCATATATATTTCATGAAACATACTAAATACACAAGAGTTGACACTCAAAATCCATAAAGCTCATAAATGCTCATGAAAATAAGATCATGAGTAAACAAAAGAAATGTGAGTGTACAAGAATCAAGTGAATAACATATTCATGAAAATAATCAATAAAGCTCAAAATACCAAAGCATCATAAAGATTTATTTTTCATTAAAAACAAACTTCAAGGTATATGTATGTTCTATTAAAAATAAAAATATACATACATATCACAAACACAAACGAGTCTATAATAGAATTTACATGAATGCAAGTGACTCATAGGAATACATATATATTTATTAGATTTAAACAAAAATAACATATACATGAAGCTAAACATTTACAAAAAAAGGGAAAACAAGTGTAAATGAAAGAATCATCAAAACTAGGTTATATATGTACATGTAATGAGTACAAATGAGCAATAAGGCACAAGCATATAATAAGCAAGTATAGCTCACTACTTGTACAAGTACATACATAGGTTTTAATGAAAAACACATCTAAACAAGTATTCACCACATGAAGTACAAATCATGATTGAAAAGCCAAAACATGCTAAAATTATCAATATAAAAGCATGCAAACTAAATGGGAGTTTAAAGATAGTTACCAAACCATATGAACTATTCTCTAAGTCTCCAAACCATGGTGGTCCTCCCACCAAACATCCTTGATAGTGATGCATCAATATGGTATATCCATCTAGCTCATGCATCCACAACCAAGGCACCATACCTCTTACGTTTTGTGAGAGCCCGCACCTATATCAAATTTAAATGGTGGGAATTTTGGTACCCATTTCTTTTTGGGTCCATGGGATTAGCATCATAAGGAACCCAAACATTTTTTTTGCAAAATTTATATGATTTATCTTATTAAAACAAAACTTTGCTAAATGGCTTTTGCGGCCACAATGTGTACATTTGTACACTCTAGCATGCATATGAGAATGAGTGTGATCATGATGTTATGTATGCTGTGGGTCATGTGCATGAATATTTAGAGCTTGTTTCTTTCGAAACAAGCTTTCCACTCTAGAATAGTTAATGAACAATTGCTCAAAGTTGAGCTCAAACAATCAATTCTATTTTTCAAAACATGAATCTCATTTTTATCAATAGTAGCATGAAGAGCATGGCAAGAATGAGAATCAACAGTCTTTTTTCTTTAGAAATATTTTCTTTTTCTTTTGAAACAATTTTTCTTTTCAAAGAGTTGTTTTCATCCAAAGCAATCTCTTTTTCTTTTTCCACGAAAGTGATTTTATTTTTCAAAGATTTATTTCCTTCACAAATATCATTTAATTTTGAAGCCAAGAAAATATTCTCCTTTTTCAAAAATTCATTTTCATTTGAAATGCATTCAATTTTATTTTAAAAAGAATCTTTTTCTTTTAAAATAGAATCATATTTATTTTTCAATCTTTTATTATCCTTTTTGAGCAAATTATATTTTTCAAGAAGTTGTTGATAAAATAAAGCAAGCTCATCATATGGCATGTCAACATCCTCATCAAGCTCGAATTCAGAATTTACCTCAAGGGGGTTATCCCCTTAGACCATATAGCATATGTTGGAAGTATCACTTCCATCATCCAAGTCACTCCCGGCATAGTATTGCTTTTGTCCACCAAAGGAGACTAGAGTGTTCCATAATACAAAGCTGAATTAAAATTAGCAACCCTAGATAAATATTCATCATTTAGGGTAGATCTTAAAGCATGAAGGGCTTTTACATTAGCCTCAAGGTTTTTGCCATTTAAACAACATGAATATTTAATAGTAGCAAAATAAACATGAATACCTAATGCTTTGAAGTACATTGACATCTTAACTTTTCAAATTTAGATGTTAAGAATATCAAATATGGGATGTGTCATGAAATCTATGTGTGTGCAAACACATATTATGATTAGCTAAAATGAGAATTTTTAACTCAAGGTTGCTAGACCCAAATCAAGAGCACCAGCTCTGATACCACTTGTAGGTCACAAAGAGGGGGTGAATAGGTGACTAGCTAATCTAATGATGAATAATGCGGAATTAAAAACTATTTAAGCAAATTAAAACTATTAAACTAAACACACAAGGTATAACACAAGAGTGTAGCCGAATTCCCGGTAAAGGGCTCTGAACTATCTCCTCAAGATTCCTCTAGATTAAGAGTTGAGGTGCCGCTATGACTCTCTTGATTGAATAAAAGTGCGAGCAAACAATCCCAAGCATATAACAATAGAGCACAAGATATATCAAGTATATAAAGAGATAAGCAATGTAAGTATGCAAGATATAAACACAAGTGAGAGATAAAGAGAGCAATCACAAACACGAGAGATTTGTTTCGAGGAACACCCTTGCTCTACGTCCCCGCCTTCAAAGTGTTGAAGGATTTCCACTAAAAATGATCCCACCGGATCACTCGGGGCCGCAACACCTACAAGGAGTTCACGCTAGAACTCTTTGACTCACTAGTCCCTCTCTTGTTCCCACAAGAACAACACACGGCACACTAGCTTGTAGGCCGCACCTCTACACCGAGCTCCCACAAGAACTCGAAACAACACGAACCCGCAAGTTCGCCTCCTCAAATACAAGATGAACACTTTGATCACCTAAAAACATTCTTATAACAAAGCTCCTATAGGATAGATATAGCAATAGAAAGCTCAAGTATGTGTGAGAAAAAATAGGATGATTTCTGATGAAAAACTCAAGAAATCTCTTTCAAAAAATACTCTTGAAAACTCTCCTTTTGATATAGAAGTATTGGCCTAAAATAAGTAGAGAAAACCTCTTAGAGAGATAAAAAAATTATCTTGAAAACTCACTTAAAATCTTATCTAAAATAGCCCAAAAGAACCCCATTATATAGGCTTCCAAAAACTAGCCATTGGGGTCAAACTCAGCAAGAAATCCTGCTGTCTGTCGACCACCCGGTCAACCAGCCAACGGTCAAATTTCTGACCGTTTGCCTTCGGTCGACCGAGCCAAGCCTATCGGTCGACTGCCTGGTCGACCGGCCGCACCCGAGAGCTGGGTGCTTTTAGTCGGTCGACCGCGCGGTCGACCGGCCTACTTAGCTGGCCTATGCACGTCTCTCGTGCACATCGGTCGACCGGTCCGGTCGATCGACTCCTGGTCCGGTGGACCGTCCGGTCGACCACCAGCTGAGTCTGGATGAGATTTTGGAACTTGAAAACTTGTCTTTTTAACTCCAATAAAATCCCATAAATTCTCATAAATTCCAAAAAATAAGTTCATTAACATACTTTGATATACAAACATGTTTGATTAAAATCAACACAACTTATAAACATTTTGAACTATTTTTGTGATATAGAATTTTGGCCTTAAACAAAAACCGCATATTTCAAAAACAATCTCCAAATTGAAAAATGATTTTTTTTCCAAAACTACTTCAAATACAAAAATAAGATATTTTAAACACTTTTGAAGCTTAGTGTATATGGATATGATCTAGTACACATATAGATGAAATATCTATGTTTTTGATAATAAGCTCTAAAATAAGTTTTGATAAATCTAAAACTCAAACGCATGATCTAGAAAACATCAAATAAGTTTTTCTAAATATTTGAACTAACAATATGCATGGATGAAACCCAAAACATATATATACCATATAAACTTGTTTTGATGAACTCTAATCATGAAACATAAAGATGTATACTATGAAGCTCATAAATCAAAACGGTATTTTTCTAAACTCAAAACTATTTTGTGAAAATACATATAAATTTTTGTGTGTGTATATGAACTTGAGAAATTCACAACTAATTTATCCTTTACATTTTATATAAAAATAAATCTTAACACTTACAAACATGACACAAGTCTTCTTGAAAATCTTCTCTTGAAAATCTTCTTCTCCTTCTTGACTTGGTTCAAACCTTGATCTAATGAGCTAAACTCCTCTTGAGTACTTGATGCGATTTTGATGCGCGAGCTCTTGAATCAACACGTGCTAGCTCCAAAACTTAACTTCGAATCCTTTGTTGAAGCTAAACACCGACTAAGATTTTGATCAAATATCTGAAACTAAATAAGCACAAGATCATTAGTACTATAACTATATGAGTTAATCATCATAAAAACTAGAGCGATGGGCTTTTGGGCCAACATTGACATCATTATTCGGTCAGTCGGGTTCGATCGATCGTGATATGATTCGTTAAAAAGGAAACTTTTGTTTAGCACTCTCTCAAGCATCTTGGATCTCAAACCCTTATCCATCTGATTGACTAAGGTGAAGCTTCGATTAGACGGGTAGTGTTAACTTGACCGTAAGAAGAGTGATAAAGCTAAAACTGAAGTTTCTAATTTTGTCATTTCTTCGATATTGACATCATGCATCATAATGTCGCAATGTTCAGTCGGTTCGACGTCAATCGACCGTGATGTGATCCGTTGAATGAGAAATTTTTTTTGGTGCTCTCTCAAGCATCTTGGATCTCAAACCCTCATCCATTTGAATGATCAGGGTGAATCTTCGATCAGAAGTGTAATGTTAACTTAATCATGAGAAGAGTGACAAAGCTAAAACTGAAGTTTTTAACTTTATCATTTCTTTGATACTGACATCATGCATTATAATGTCAGCAATGTTTGGTCGGTTCAGCATCGGTCGGTTCAGCATCGATCGATATGATGTGATGCATTGAATGAGGATGCTTTTCTTTGGCACTCTTTCAAGCATCTTGAATCTCAAACATTAATCCATCTGATTGATCAGGGTGAAGCTTCGATCAGAGGTGTAGTGTTAACTTGAGTGTGAGAAGAGTGAAAAAGCTAAAACCAGAATATGATCAGGTATAGTCCTTCTTCAAGAACTTCTCGCTGATTGGCATCATGAGCGTGTTGTTCGCGTTTCAAAGTTCATGAAAAACTCCATCGCTGTTGAATCACGTACAAGTTATGAAACATAAACTTGCTAGAATCTTTTAACAAAGTGTGTAGTGGCAAGTATAGGATCGAATCCACAGAGACTTATTCTTGAAATTTTAGTTATTAAAAATCTCACTTTTATCTTATTCTAGTTGAGAAATTCATTGGATGAAGGTTGAAATTTTGTTTTTTAAAATAGATATATAAATAAATAAAGATCTTGTAGAAGAAAGCAAAAGCAAAATAAAAATATGAATAAAGTAAAAGAAAAGGAAAGAAAGAAATATTAATCTTTTTGCGAAGATTTGAATAACCAAAGTAAAAAAAAGAAATTAAGAGATTGGTACGAAGGGAAGAGGTAGATGAACTGGTGAACTTGTTTTTGTCGTCGCCTTGTTGTCTCCCTCCTCCAAGCGATGCTGAAAACAAAAGAAGCTAATAAAAGAAAAAAGATGACTTCATGGAATCAAATATGCAAGAAAAGAATAGCATAAAAAAATAAATAAAGAGAAAACTAAAGAAAAACTTAGACTGAATGCCGCAAGATCGTGAAGAAGAATTCTAAATTTTATTCAATAAGTATCAAATACAAAGCTCTTGGCCTCTCCAATCTCGCATTAAACGCTCAAAACTCTCTTTTTCTAGCTTTTCAGCCCTCTGGTGTCCTTTCTCTCTCTCAATGAATATAGGTATTTATAGAAAACTAGTGATAAGGGAGAGCGTAGGGAGATAGGAAGAGTTGGCTATTTTTGAACTTCAATCTTCGCCTTATCTCCAAACTTGATTTATCCAGAATTCTGATCTGCAGCTTATTTGCGTGTTGATTGTTGAATATTGCTTATCAGATAATAGAATTCAAAATAGTGATCAACATAAGAGTTGTAGCCCTTTAAATCTTATTTCTAGATCAGCTTGAATCATTAAATTTGAGATTCTGTAGCGAAAGTTATGATTAAAATTCTAAACTATATCCAATCTGAATTCAAATCTAAATTGCTTCATCTCATCCGTTGATCTTCTTTCTATCCATTTGTCCTAAGCAAACCCAATAGGATCTTAAAAATTCATTTTTTTAAAAATTTTTATAGTATTATCTTATCTGTAAATCCAATCCTCAGATAAGATAGACTAAAGATTCTCTGAATTTGAGTCGATCCCTATTTGATTTGAACTTTTTGGTTTGTTTGGATAGGATTCATGTTTATCTCCTTTTTATCATCCGGCAAGGATTAGGACATTAAGACAAGTGAGTTTGTAATGATTTATTACAAAATATATATAGGAATGTAATAATGTTTATGCAATGTATATGTCCAAACACACCCCCACATTATCTTTTGATCGTCCTCGAGCAAAATAAAACTAACCTAAGGTTTTTATTAGACCACTTTCACAGGTCATGCGATTGCACTTAGCATGTGCAATAAGCCTTTAAACCTCTAGGTTACCCCTAGAGGAGGAGTTGCAGTCTCCTGAGGGTTTTCAGTGGATTACACCCACAAAATCCATAAAGAAAAGAAATAATTTTTATATTCCCTAACTAATAATACTGTATTTCTACTTTTATTAGTTTTATTTAGATTTACTTATTATTATTGATTAATTTATTTTATTTGTGTATAAATATATGTGCATACACATTAAGTGCATATGTTTTTGATTTGCATTTAATACAAGTATATGTATACATTATATTTTATACAATATTATTTGCGTTATTATTATTTTGTTATTGTTAGTATTATCCCTAATTGGTCTTCTTTTCCAACCCATAATCCAATTATCTAATACACCATAACTCATTTAACTCATATCCAAAAATAAAGTAAAATAAAATTAAATAAATAAATAAATAAAGTTTAAACATATATATATATATATATATATATATATATATATATATATATATATATATTTATATGCTTATACTGTTTATTTCAAGTTTTGAACCCTTGTCTTTTTACCAAATCCTAATACCTAAACTATAATGCCACATTGGCGTGTGGTTAAGTTGGAGATCTAAATTATTTAAACAAAGCTAAAGCCAAATCTAAATTTTAAATTCTAACTGAAAGATTTTAAGAGATCTTTAGGGATCTTATCTTAACAACCTGATTGCTAAAAATCCTAAAAGATCCTATCCTGTAACTTTCTTCTCCTGCATCCGTCAAAAAAAAAGAAAAAGAAAAGAAAAAATGACAATCAGAAAGAACTTCCAACCCATCATTTCTCATCTTCTTCACCCTTCTTGGAGTTGAGTTGATCATGACGGGAAACGGATCCGAGGCATGGAGGTTGAGAAGGAGGCGTGGAGATTGAGAAGCAGGCTAAATCCAAGTAAGTAAATATTTAACTTTTATGAATTAAAATATTTAATTGAAATAGCATGATTAAGATCCTATTCTTGTTATGAAACCTAGATCTCCTCTAGATTTAAATCAATTTATATGAATTAAAATTTAATAACATATTATGATTTAAAAATCCCCCTTTTATGAAACTGAAAATCCATCCAATACTATAAATAAACTAAATTTGTATGAATAAAAATCCTAATTAAATTGAAATTATCATACCTAGATTCCTCTTCCCATAAATCTTTTCTTCATTAAAAGTATCATCTTTATTTAAATAAAATATATAAAAGTAATAAATTATTACCCCAATTAGATTATAGAAAAAATTAAAAATTAAAAAAGGTAATTTGTGCTGCTCTCAGCTTCGGCCGAGAGCAGCACTATGCTGCTCAAGTTCCTCGGCCAGGCCCAGTGGACTGGGCCGCCACTAAGCCAAGACAAAACAAAAAAAAACAAAGAAAGAAAGCATAAAAAAGAACTGGGCTGCTACAGGCCCAAGTCCCAAAAAAAAGAAAAAGAAAAAGAAAAAGAATCCGGGCCTGGATTATTGGCCCAGGCCCACGCCACACTAACACCAAAAAAAGGAAAGGAAAAGAAAGAACTGGGCCGAAATGGCCCAGCCTAGTAAACAAAATAAAAGAAAAAGAAAGAAAGGGAACTGGGGCGTCATTGGCCCAGCCCAAAAAAAGAAATAAAGAAAAGGAAAAAGAATGAAAAAAGGGGAAGTGGGCTCATCCATTGGGCCTGGTCCAAACAAAAAAAAAGGAAAGGAAAAAAAAGGAATTTAGGCCTGATCGATGGACCGGGCCAGAAAACAGAAACAAAGAAAAAAATTTAAATAAATTCTACAGTCCAGTTTCAGAGCCCAACTTTAGTCCAGCCCACAGATTTTGGGTTCTAATTCATTTAACCCGACCCAAATACAAAAATAGACCCGTTAAATTGTTGAAAAATAATTTTTTTGCTAGATAAAAAAATTTGAAAAAATTAAATAAAAATAGGGATAAATATCTAAATAACCCGTAGCATCTACTGAAAAATTTTGGGGTTAATTGCAAATCATATTGGACTGAACCACTACCTTCAAAGTTGAAACCCGCTATTCTAACTTTCAGACCCGTTAAGAAAATTACATGTTTTAAACCATTTAAACCACACAAAAATCAGTAAAGAAAATCTGAATGGTCCCATAAACTCTATAATTCATTATGAACCTTGTTTAAAGATCTGGATTGTTCATATTTGATTTTGAAATACACCTAGAGGGGGTGAATAGGTGTAATTGCTAATCTAATGCTCTTTTTAAATTTTACTTAAGTGAGTGATGCAACGATCTCTCAAAACACGACTAATAGCCGAATACCCCTTGCGAGGTTCTGAACTCCTTCCTCCCAATTCCCCTTAAATGGGTTAGAGGTGCGCAATGCAATCGTGTTGTATTGAGGTGTGATCGAACAATTCCAAGTATGAAATGCGATGATGAAATGTACACAAGTAATATAGCAAGAAAAGTAAACAAGTAAGGATTGCACAAATAAAATGTTAGTTCTCAAGCAATAAATTGAAAGCAAGTAAAGCAAGAGAGAATTAGACAAGATGACACAAAAGCAATCGCAAACAAAGTGATTTGTTTCGAGGTTCGAGCCCGTAGCTCTAGTCCCCGCCTTCACCTCCGTGAAGGGTTTCCACTATCCCCTTAGGATCCCGTACAAGTTAGGCCTCCAAAGACCTCAAGCCCGTAGCTTCACCTTACAAAGAAACTCCACCGAGGAGCTTGTCTCAACAAGAACAAGAATTACAAATAGTGATCTTTAACTAGACCACAACACTCTTTTACAAACACTCTCACTCTTTTACAACTTCACCTATAGAAAGAATATGAAATTTTTGGCTCTATGAAGTGTGGTGAGAAAAGCTTCAGTTGTAGAGTGATATTAGAGATCAAACAACAACTGAAAAACCAATTTGAAAGAATGGAAATGAAAGCTTTAAACTATTTTTCTCTTTCTCTTGAAAACTATGAAAACTTGTATTTTTCTTGGTAAATAACTAAGGCCTATTTCCCACTATTTATAGGGAGAGAATAGGTTAAAAACTCTGATTTTTCCAGCTAATATCACCTGCAAAAGCACCCCAACAACCCTCTAAAAAGTCTGTTAAAACAGAAAATAAAACAGTTTTTCAGAACAGCCCAAAGAGGAAAGAGCCGTTGGAGGTGTTGCAGGCCTACCGGTCGACTGCCGGTCGACCGGGACCCTGCTGGCAAAAGAGCCGTTATGGCTCCGGTCGACTGCCGGTCGACCGATCTCAAGAAAGGAAACACAGTTTCCTTCTACCGGTCGACCGACCCAGTCGACCGGAAAGATACAGAGAGCAAACATCTTTTTACCGGTCGACCGATATGTAGGTCGGTCGACCGACAGACATGCACAGCCTGTGCATGTCTGGACACAGCAGCCGGTCGACTGGGCCGGTCGACCGGTCTGCCTGGAAACTGTTTTTCTGGGCAGATTTTAAGATAGAAAATTTTGTATAAAATTTTTAAAAATCTGAAGCTAAGTTTTATGCTGAAAATAGTTTATATACATGTATTTAAACAAGTTTTTGAAGATGTAAAGCTTTGGGTACATGTATGTATAAACTAAGGCATAAACCTAGAAATAAATATTTTGAAAACATACAAAACAAATGTGTGTGCAAATCCTAGAGCCAAATTTCACATATTCTATCTTTACAAAACTAAACTTACAAACTACAATGGTCTTCAAGACTTCAACTTGAGCTATCTTCTCTTGATCTTCAATATTGCAATTTGAGCCCAATTTGACTTGTCTTGAGTCCAATACACCTTCCTTTAGGGAAGAATTCATCTCTTTAATATATAAACCTGAAACACACTTAAACAACAATTTATATTAGTACCAATAACTAATATGTTTTGTAATCATCAAAATACACTAAACATGGGTTGATTGTAACCTTGGGCCAACAATCTCCCCCTTTTTGATGATGACAAAACATATGAGTTATTAAACAAATAAAAGAAGAAAGAGCTTGGAAAGCTCCCCCTTAAACAATGCTATGTATTTAACATGAATATGAAAAACTATGTAAGCATACAAAAAGCATTTTTAAAACAAGTCACCATAAATGAAAACTCACACAGAAACAAATATTAAAGCAAACTAGTATATTTCTCCAAACTTCCAAACTCATATATTTTTCTCCCCCTTTTTGTCATACATCAAAAAGGGTTAAAAAAAAATTAAGAATATTAAAAAAAACAAAACAAACAAAAAAAATATTTTAAGTATCAATCTTACAAACATTTAATTCACCACAAATAAAAGAAAATCTTGCATAATCCAAAGGTTTTGTGAAAATATCCGCAAGTTGAAAATCTGTGGAAACAAAATCAATATCTATGTCACCTTTTTCAAAGTGATCTCTAAGAAAATGATATCTAATGTCTATATGTTTGGTTTTACTATGTTGATTAGCATTTTTGGTCATGTGAATAGCACTAGTATTATCACAATAAATCTTAACATGATCAAAATGTAAATCAAAATCGAGAAGAGTATGTTTCATCCAAAGTACTTGTGCACAACAAGCTCCGGCTGCTACATACTCCGCCTCGGCGGTTGAAAGGGCTACACTATTTTGCTTTTTGGAAGACCAAGACACAAGACAATTGCCCAAGAATTGGCAAGTGCCACTTGTGCTCTTCCTATCTACCCTACAACCGGCATAGTCGGCATCCGAATAACTAGTCATGGTAAATTGGTTAGTTTTCGGATACCACAAACCT
Organism: Agave tequilana; assembly: GCA_038442645.1. NCBI lineage: Eukaryota > Viridiplantae > Streptophyta > Magnoliopsida > Asparagales > Asparagaceae > Agave > Agave tequilana. The sequence continues at coordinate 114,530 of JAVJIF010001240.1, forward strand.
AAATCAATTGTGCCCTTAAGATACCTAATTATGCGTTTTACCGCTATTAAGTGTGATTCCTTAGGACATGATTGAAAACGTGCACATAAACATACGGAAAACATTATATCCGGCCTACTAGCCGTAAGATAGAGTAAACTACCAATCATGCTACGAAATAATTTGATGTCTACTTCCTTACCTTGTTCGTCCTTGTCAAGTTTCGTAGTGGTTGCCATGGGAGTCTTTGCTACTTTGGATCCTTCAAGCCCGAACCTCTTGATGAGTTCTTTGGTGTACTTGGCTTGGTTGATGAATGTCCCATCACTACGTTGCTTGATTTGAAGTCCAAGGAAGAAGTTGAGCTCCCCCATCATAGACATCTCAAATTCCTTTTTCATGCATGACTCAAAATTCTTGCAAAGTAAAACATTAGTAGATCCAAAAATAATGTCATCAACATAAATTTGAACTATGAGGATATCTAGATCTATATGTTTGGTAAATAATGTTTTATCAACTTTTCCTTTCTTAAAATCATTTGAAAGCAAAAATGAAGACAATCTTTCATACCAAGCCCTAGGGGCTTGTTTTAAACCATATAGTGCTTTATCTAATTTATAAACATAATTAGGGTGTGTAGGATCAACAAACCGGGGGGTTGTTCAACATACACCTCCTCATCAATATAACCATTAAGAAAAGCACTCTTTACATCCATTTGAAATAACTTAAAATCTTTAAATGAGGCATATGCTAAGGTCATCCGTATGGCTTCGAGCCGTGCTACGGGTGCAAAGGTTTCTTCAAAATCGATTCCCTCGATTTGAGTGTAACCTTGGGCAACTAACCTAGCCTTGTTTCTAACTACATTACCCGATTCATCCAACTTGTTCTTAAAGATCCATTTAGTGCCAATAGTTGGTCTATCTTGGGGCCTAGGAACAAGGTGCCAAACTTGGTTGCGCTCAAATTGATTGAGCTCCTCTTGCATTGCAAGCAACCAATATGAATCGGCCTCGGCCTCGAGGACATTTTTAGGTTCTATGTGTGAAATAAAAGCAAAATTACCACAAAAATCTTGAATCTTAGAGCGAGTGGTTACCCTTTTGATACTTCACCTATGACGAGGTCCTTGGGATGATGAGGATTGAATCTCCAATCCTTTGGTAGTGGTTGAGAGGGCTCCTCTTCATTTGCTTGATGTTTATTTCCTTGAGCCTCTTCCACTTTGGCTTCACTTCCATCACCATCCTTTGGCTTGTCTCCCATGGTAGAAGCATCCTCCAAGGTCACTTTCTCCAAGCCTTCATCTAAAGCATCAATTTCTACACAATTCTTAACAAACTTGTTAGATTCCTCAAATTTAACATGAATAGATTCCTCAATAGTCAAAGTTGACCTATTGAAGACTCTATAAGCCTTACTAGTATTTGAGTAACCTACAAAAATAGCCTCATATGATCTAGCATCAAATTTTCCCAAATTAATATTTGTATTTAAAACAAAACATTTGCAACCAAACACTTTGAAATAAGAAACATTGGGTTTTCTAGAAAAATACATCTCATAAGAAGTCTTAGTAGTATTTTTACATAGGAAAACACGATTTGCAATGTAACATGAAGTATGAACGGCCTCGGCCCACAAATAATGTGGTAGACCATATTCATTTAACATTGTCCTAGCCATCTCTTGTAAAGTACGATTTTTCCGCTCAACTACTCCATTTTGTTGTGGAGTTCTAGGACAAGAAAGTTCATGTTTTATTCCATGTTCCTCACAAAAAGTGGTAAAGGGAAGGTTAATGAACTCACCTCCTCTATCACTTCTTATTTTAATTATTGAGGAGTCATTTTCCTTTTCAACTCTTTTCTTAAAGGCTTGAAAATGTGAAAAGGTTTGACTTTTATGTTCAAGAAAATAAACCCAAGTAAAACGCGAAAAATCATCTACTAAAACATAAGCAAATCTACTCCCACTTAAACTTTTGGTTTGTGTTGGGCCAAATAAATCCATGTGGATTAGCTCCAATGGACGTGATGACATGATATCCTTAATTGATTTGAATGAGGACTTAGTTTGTTTCCCAAATTGACATGCGTCACAAACTCGGTCCTTTTCAAAGTTCAATGAAGGAATACCCTTCACCATTTCCTTAGAGTTAAGCCTAGAAATATGGTCAAATGAAACGTGGCCTAATCTCCTATGCCATAACCAAGAGTCGTCATCGAGGGCTTTTAAACATGTTATATTACAAGACATATTTAGCATATCTATCATATATACATTACTTTCACGAAAACCGGAAAATACACAAACATTGGAAGTTCTATCAATTACTTTACAAGCAACATTGTCAAAACTACATCAAAACCTTTATCACAAAGTTGACTAACACTCAAGAGATATGCTTGAGGCCATCAACTAAAACCACATTTTCAATTAAAGGAGAGGTGCCAAGTTTTACATTACCAATACCGATGATTTTACCCTTGGCGTCATCTCCGAAGGTGACGGTGCCACCTTCATGATATCTTGATAGGGTTGCAAAGTTGTTGATGTCCCAAGTCATGTGTCTTGAGCAACCGCTATCAAGATACCATAAACCTCTACGTCTTTGAGCTTTGGAAAGTACCTACATCATTTAAAACAATTGTTGACTTTGGTACCCAAACTTTCTTGGGTCCTTGAAAGTTAGTGTTACGAACCCAACCATTATGATGTGATGCACTTAGTCTATCATAACAAAAATTAGCTAAGTGTCCTTTCCGTCCACAATGTGAACATGAGTACACTTTTCTATACATGAATGCATGGTGTGTATGTGAAGTGTGAGCATGCTTTGGGGGTTTACCATGATGCATAGGTTGTGTAGCATGTACATGAGCATGAGCATGAGCATGATGAATATTTTTCTTAGGAGCTTGTTTCTTAGGAAACATATTCTCCATCTTCTTCTTATCAAACTCACTACACTTTTTCAAAACAACATCTAATGAGTCTAATCTTTCCTTAAGCATGGCAATCTCATTAGAATCTACAAATGGGGTCTTTCCTTTACAAGCAATCTTATATTCTTCAAAATCATTTTTAGTGGAAACTAAAGAAGAATGCAAATCATTATTTTCTTTAGAAAGATTTACAATTTGAATATTAAGAGATTCATTATCCTTTTTCATTTTTAAATATTTCTTCTTCATGAAATCATAATTTTGAGAGAGTTCCATAAAGCTTCACTTAACTCATCCATGGATAAATCTTCATCAAAAGGAGTTGAGGGGGTTACCTTGCTTGTGCTCTCATTTGCCATGAAGCACATATTGGCGGTGTCGATCTCCTCCTCGGATTCACTTTCGTCATCCCATGTTGCTTTCATAGCCTTCTTCTTGTATGGCTTCTTGGATGAAGATGGCTTCACTTGGTCCGGACACTCCGCTACTATGTGTCCCGGCTTTTGGCAATTAAAGCAAATGATCTTCCTTTCTTCCTTGCCTCCTTGCCATCTCCTCCGTCCTTGAACTTTGCCTTGTTGTACATCCTCCGGACGTTTTTGACTAGAAGTGAGAGCTCCTCGTCATCTTCTTCTTCATCATCTTCGTCGGAGTAAGTAGCATGACTTTTGAAGGCAATGGTCTTCTTTTTGGTAGGTGCCATGTCCTCCCTTGCCTTTCTCTCCATTTCATGGGTCTTCAAGTTCCCAATGAGTCCAATGAGCTCAATCTCATCTTTATCATTGAGTTCCTTCAATGTTGTAGCTTTCACTTCCCACGATGGAGGAAGAGCCCGGATGATCTTTCTCACCCTTTGATCATTGTTGATTTCTTCACCTAGAGAAGCAAGACCATTAGTAATCTTTGTAAACTTAGTAACCATATCATCTATGGTTTCATTCTCTTGCATGCAAAAATTTTCATATTGGGACCGAAGTAGGTCTATCTTGGCCCTCTTCACTTGTGATGTCCCCTCATGTGTTACTAGCAAATGGGTCCAATCTCATAGGCGGATTTGCAATGGATGACTCTAGCTATGTCATCATCATTGAGGGCTTGTAGGAGTGCATAATGAGCCCTAGCATTGGCATCAAACTCCTTGGTCTCATTTCGGACCAAGTAGATTCATCACCATCGGGGCACTAAATTGTTTAGTCACGGCCTTTGCAACTCGGCTACCTAGAGATTGCAAGAAAACAGTCATCTTAACCTTCCATATGGGAAAGTTAAGTCCATCAAACTTAGGGGGTGTCTTAATACCATCGGCCATGTTTACTATGTGGAAATGAATGAAATGATTAGCAATATGAGGATCTCTCTAAGGTTGTTAAGCCAAATCCTAGAGTCCAAGCTCTGATACCAATTGAAATACACCTAGAGGGGGGGTGAATAGCTGTAATTGCTAATCTAATGCCCTTTTTCAATTTACTTAAGTGAGTGATGCAACGATCTCTCAAAAACACGACTAAGAGCCGAATACCCCTTGCGAGGTTCTGAACTCCTTCCTCCCAATTCCCCTTAAATGGGTTAGAGGTGCGCAATGCAACGTGTTGTATTGAGGTGTGATCGAACAATTCCAAGTATGAAATGCGATGATGAAATGCACACAAGTGATATAACAAGAAAAGTAAACAAGTAAGGATTGCACAAATAAAATGTTAGTTCTCAAGCAATAAATTGAAAGCAAGTAAAGCAAGAGAGAATTAGACAAGATGACACAAAAGCAATCGCAAACAAAGTGATTTGTTTCGAGGTTCGAGCCCGTAGCTCTAGTCCCCGCCTTCACCTCCGTGAAGGGTTTCCACTATCCCCTTAGGATCCCGTACAAGTTAGGCCTCCAAAGACCTCAAGCCCGTAGCTTCACCTTACAAAGAAACTCCACCGAGGAGCTTGTCTCAACAAGAACAAGAATTACAAATAGTGATCTTTAACTAGACCACAACACTCTTTTACAAACACTCTCACTCTTTTACAACTTCACCTATAGAAAGAATATGAAATTTTTGGCTCTATGAAGTGTGGTGAGAAAAGCTTCAGTTGTAGAGTGATATTAGAGATCAAACAACAACTGAAAAACCAATTTGAAAGAATGGAAATGAAAGCTTTAAACTATTTTTCTCTTTCTCTTGAAAAAAACAATGAAAACTTGTATTTTTCTTGGTAAATAACTAAGGCCTATTTCCCACTATTTATAGGGAGAGAATAGGTTAAAAACTCTGATTTTTTTTCAGCTAATATCACCTGCAAAAGCACCCCAACAACCCTCTAAAAAGTCTGTTAAAACAGAAAATAAAACAGTTTTTCAGAACAGCCCAAAGAGGAAAGAGCCGTTGGAGGTGTTGCAGGCCTACCGGTCGACTGCCGGTCGACCGGACCCTGCTGGCAAAAGAGCCGTTATGGCTCCGGTCGACTGCCAGTCGACCGATCGCAAGAAAGGAAACACAGTTTCCTTCTACCGGTCGACCGACCCAGTCGACCGGAAGGATACAGAGAGCAAACATCTTTTTACCGGTCGACCGATATGTAGGTCGGTCGACCAACAGACATGCACAGCCTGTGCATGTCTGGACACAGCAGCCGGTCGACTGGGCCGGTCGACCGGTCTGCCTGGAAAACTGTTTTTCTGGGCAGATTTTAAGATAGAAAATTTTGTATAAAATCTTTAAAAATCTGAAGCTAAGTTTTATGCTGAAAATAGTTTATATACATGTATTTAAACAAGTTTTTGAAGATGTAAAGCTTTGGGTACATGTATGTATAAACTAAGGCATAAACCTAGAAATAAATATTTTGAAAACATAGAAACATATAAAACAAATGTGTGTGCAAATCCTAGAGCCAAATTTCACATATTCTATCTTTACAAAACTAAACTTACAAACTACAATGGTCTTCAAGACTTCAACTTGAGCTATCTTCTCTTGATCTTCAATATTGCAATTTGAGCCCAATTTGACTTGTCTTGAGTCCAATACACCTTCCTTTAGGGAAGAATTCATCTCTTTAATATATAAACCTGAAACACACTTAAACAACAATTTATATTAGTACCAATAACTAATATGTTTTGTAATCATCAAAATACACTAAACATGGGTTGATTGTAACCTTGGGCCAACAATAAGCTCGATGTTGATAATACCACCGACGATGTAGGAGGTTGGTATATTAATGAAGATTTAGATTTTGCGTATTTTTCTGTGTTTGCTTCTGATTCAGTACCATCAGACACTAGCACCGAAGTAGACGATGACCCCTGGTCGGCAGTAGATGCTTTGACATCGTTGCATGTACCAGTGAAGTTGTCCTTCGAGACATACCAAGATAATGGTAATGCGCAAGAATCTATATTTATGGTTTCAGCAAGACGAAAAGGCCAAAAATCAATTCTTTTTGGGCGAATCTTGTCTGAGCCAATGCCCTGCGAAGACTCGGGAAGTGAGGAGGAATCCCCTCAGTTCGGTCATTATGAACCAAAAGCACTCAAAATGATGAGATGCATGGGGTACGACCTGACCAACAGACCCGGGTTGAACTTCGGCAAAGGAAGGAGGACGCTGCTTCGATCCTTTGTGCCGAAAGGGAAGGCCCCTGATTATTATCATCAGACGCGCCGGGGGTTGGGCTATGTATCGACTCCAGTCCCATCAGCCTCCAATTCTCAAGAATTGTTGAGCAACGATTACTCTTCAGACACATCATCTTGGGAGTCAGATGTCAGTGTCGACAACATCTTCAAGGAACTTTCAGTGAACATGGTTTCGACAAGCCACCTGGAAGATGGAAATGAAGAAATGATCCAATTTGATACAGATCCTTGGATCAAACATTTAAATACTCTTGGGACACTCGCTTTGAACAGCGCGAGCCACCCACAGAAGACAAGGTTGTTCAGATCAACCTTGGAGATGAGATTAACCCTAAGCCCATCTTCATAAGTGACGGCCTGTCACCTTCGGAGAAGAAGGATCTAATATCTCTTGCACAAGAGTATATAGACGTCTTCGCCTAGAATTATGAGGACATGCCAGGACTCGATCCTCAGGTGGCTATGCATCGCCTCAACATCAATCCGAACACAAAACCTGTCAAACAACAGCAGCGACGGTTCCGTCCAGAGATAATGGAGGCAATTCAATCAGAAGTCAGAAAACTTATTGATTCTGGCTTCATCAGGGAAGAACAACATCCTGACTGGGTAGCCAACATCGTCCCCGTCGCCAAGAAGAACGGGAAGATCCGGATCTGCATCGACTTCCGCGATCTAAACGAGGCCTGCCCCAAGGACGAATTCCCATTGCAGATCACAGATGTCATGATTGACAATACTTGTGGATTCGAACGAATGTCCTTCATGGACGGATTCTCAGGATACAATCAAATCAAAATGTATCCTGATGACGAAAAGCATACCTCCTTCAGGACACCTCTAGGGGTATATTGCTACACCGTCATGCCCTTCGGACTGAAAAATGCAGGGGCAACATACCAAAGGGCCATGAACGCCATTTTCCATCAGCAAATAAGCAAAACAGTAGAATGTTATGTTGATGACATCGCGGTAAAGAGCCGCACTAAAGGTGATCACATAGCGGACCTGAAGGTGGTCTTCGACATCATGTGGGCTCATCAATTGAAGATGAATCCCACAAAGTCCTTCCTGGGGGTGGCCAGTGGCAAATTCTTAGGATTTGTTGTAACATCCACCGGAATTCACTTGGACCCGGAAAAGGTCCGCGCTATCCAGGAGATGCAACCCCCGAGAAATCTCAAAGAACTAAGGGGATTGCAAGGACGATTGGCGTACATCCGCAGGTTTATCTCAAACCTCTCTGGAAGATGCCAACCCTTCGCTAAGTTAATGAAGAAGGGTGTCTCATTCATTTGGGATGACGCTTGTCAACAAGCGTTCGAGGAAATCAAGCAATACCTCACCCAACCACCAGTCCTTGCAGCTCCGGTATCCGAAAAGCCTTTCCTGGTGTACGTCCGGGCAATGGATCATTCTTTGGGAGCTCTACTAGCTCAGAATGATGATCAAGGATGAGAGCAATCAATCTACTATTTGAGTAGAATAATGATCGGAGCCGAACATCGGTACAACTCGATCGAGAAGGAATGTTTGGCATTAGTGTTCGCTATTCAGAAAATGCGGCACTATCTGGTAGGCCAAACTATAAACGTCATATCGAAAGTCAACCCCCTGAGCTTACTTATGACTAAACCTTCATCATTAAACGGCCGGCTAGCAAAATGGGCCATATTGCTCTCCCAATATGAGATGCACTTTTTACCACAAAGGGCCATTAAGGGACAAGCGGTGGCGGATTTCCTAGCTGAGCACCCAGATCCGAGGGCAGCCAAAGTCTACGAGGATCTCCCAAATGAAGTTGCTGAAGTCTGCCTGACTCAGACATCGTTCGAAAGTCAAGTATGGCAACTTTTCTTCGACGGTGCATCAAGAACGAGCCCAAAGGGACACATAGTAGCAGGGGTAGGAGTGGTACTCGTATCCCCACAAAATTATGTGATTCCCCGAGCTGTCTCATTAACTGAGCCTTGTTCCAAAAATGTGGCGGAGTACAACGCTCTTTTGATTGGGATGCAATTCGCCGATGAGATTGGCGTTAAAAATCTCGAGGCATACGGCGACTCTAAACTCATCGTCAGCCAAGTTCGCGGGGAGTACGAAGTCAGACATGAGGACCTAGTACCCTACCACAACGCAACTATCCGCATGGCCGAGGGTTTACAAGCTTCTACATCGACCATGTACCGCGCAGGCAAAATGCGCACGCGGATGCACTCGCATCCCTCGCGGCCTCCTTAGCTCTTCCAGCCGGAGCAATGGAGAAGATATTCGTCTACAGCCACGACCTGTATTGCCCGAGAAATGCTCTCGAGGGCTATCAGGAGTCAAAGGGAGATTGTCAAGGCAAAGAAGCACTGGAATTGTCAACCGGTCCAGAGCTTAAAGACTGGCGATTCCCCTACATTGATTTCGTCTTATACGACATTCTCCCTGAAGACACCAAAGAGGCGGCTGCCATTCGAAAGAAAGCCCCCAAATTCTATTATAATGCGATTACGCGAACATTGTATCGTCGATCGCATGACGGGATCTTACTCCGGTGCCTTTCACCAAAAGAAGCCCAAGAGGTATTGAGAGAAGCCCACGACGGTATGTGTGGAGCCCACCACCTGGCCCAAAACTGGCACATCGACTCCAAAGATTGGGTACTATTGGCCCAAGATGGTTGCCGACGCCGTCACCTATGCTAAAAGATGCCACGCTTGCCAAGTGCATGGCGATTTCATCCATCAAGCACCAGGGTATCTCCACTCTACAACCTCTAACTGGCCATTTAAAATGTGGGGGATGGATGTGGTTGGCCCTATCAGCCCACCATCATCAAAAGGACATCGGTTTATTTTGGCAATAACCGATTACTTCTCTAAATGGGCCGAAGCCATCCCTTTGAAGGAGGTAAAATTGTCTAACGTGATCAAGTTCGTGAAACATCACGTTATTTACCGTTTCGGTGTACCTCGGCAAATTGTCCATGACAATGGACCTCAGTTCATCAGCCAGGCTTTCCAAAGATTCTGCGCTAAGTTCAGAATCCAGAGTGTGTCCTCAACGGCATACTATCCTGCCGCTAATGGCCTCGCAGAAGCTTTCAACAAGACTATTGGCAAGCTTCTCAAGAAGTTCGTCTTGAAAAGTCAACGAGACTGGGACGACAAGTTGGGTGAATGCTTATGGGCTTACCGCACAACTGTGCGAACCCCGACTAAAGCTACGTCATTCTCTTTGGTATACGGGTGTGAAGCCGTGCTCCCACTGGAAATCCAAATTCCATCTCTACGCGTCGCCTTGACGGCAGAGATGACAACCGAGGAGAAGCTTCGACAGCGACTCCAAGAATTGGAAGCCTTAGACGATAAGCGTCTGCAGGCCCAACAGCAAATCGAGCTCTACCAGGCTCGAATTACCAGAGCCTTCAACAGGAATGTAAAATGCAAACTTTCAAGAAAGGCGATCTTGTCTTAGCCGTCAGAAGACCCATGGTAATGACGCACAAGACAAATGGAAAATTCTAACCCAAATGGGAAGGACCATTTGTAGTAGAGTCAGTCTACTGAATGGGTCATATCGCCTCATAACCTCAAATGGCGATACACTCATGATGCCGATCAATGGCAGGTTCCTGAAGAAATACTATCCTTAGATGGTATTCTTCCGCTGATCAAGTTAAAAGTACACCTCTGATCAAAGTAAGAAGAATTTCTTCATTATAACATCTGACGCCCCCGACGGCTAAGGATAGAGGAAAATGTTGGCTTCTAAGCCCAACATAAGCCTTCGACAGCTCATCATGCTGAGGGGAATAGTATGGCTAGCCCAACTCAAACGGTAGTTGGTAAAGGCACCTCAAATCCGTTGATAGCTGAGGGTTTGCTAAAAATCCTAAGTGGACTTGGCTCCACTCTTTCCTCCAAAATCCCTTACCAATTCTCATCCACAGAATGGTAGGTCTAAAAATACAACCATTACTAAGTTAACACTATACCTCTGGTAATGGAAACTTTTCAATATTCCTTGTCGAGTATAAATTTTGTTTGTCAACTCTACACGGAGTATCAAACTTTCAAATTTGCCAAGTTAACACTATACCTCTGACACTTCAAATTCCCACTTGTCAATTCTCACTAATAGAATGACAGGTCCTCAAATTGCTCTTATCATGAGTCAATCTTGGTCAAGTTAATACTACACCTCTGACAAATTACTGTTAAAGTTTAACACCACACCTCTAAACAGTAATCAGGTTTCTGTCAGGTTTAATATTACACCTCTGACAGTCACTTTTCATCAGACTTTCATATCGAAGCTGAAATGGATGATGCTAAGTTAACATTACACCTCTAGAATCAAGTCATTGCTAAGTTAAACAATACACCTATGGCCATGACTTTCCCTCGGACTTCCTTATACAAGCCGAGATGACCAATGCCAAGTTCAACATTACACCTCTAGCATTACCCTCACAGTCAAGTTAAACATTACACCTATGACAGTGACACTTCTGAGTTAAGTTAATATCACACCTCTGACTCACATCCTTGTCAAGTTAACATTACACTTCTGACAAGACCACTTTCAACCCGTTAAGTTAATATCACACCTCTAACGGTAACAAACTTTCCTAGATTCCCCATGAGTCTAGTCTCACTTGTTATCCTCTTCAACAGAATAACAAGTCTACCTAAAAACATTGTTAGGTTAATACTACACCATCAACAGTATTTCCATCAAATCCCCAGCTGAGCTCAATCATGTTAATCCCAAACACTTGATAAAAGTTCACCCTCCCTGGGGGTACCAATTCTACTTGTCACTTTCTCTTATAAAGTGGCAGGTCCACCAAAAAATTATTTCATCTTTGTCAAGTTAATATTACACCTCTGACAGTATTGTGAAAGTTCCTGAAATAGGATCTTTCCCTACAAAATTTGACTTATTAAGATTATCATCATAATTTTGACAAAGTCAAAGATTTTCTGCTTCTATGAGTCTAACTAAAGACAAAAAGTTCAAGACAATGAAAGAGGCAAAAAGAAAAGTGTCACTTTTATTTATTTCCAAGCATATGAAAGTGATACAAAATGCTCTCTTATACAATAAGATTGAGTGTTACAGTAAAAATGCTCTCTTATACAATAAGATTGAGTGTTACAATTAAGGAGTACAAAGAAGTCCCTCTCTCTCTCAGAGGTTGCACTCACTCCTTGAAGCCGCATCTAATTCCAAGTGCACGGTGGCTGAAGAAGTGCCAAATTGTGGCCACGATCAGAAGCTGGTTGCACCACGATGTATGATGTAAACACCGAAAGAGCCCTAGCTGACTAAGCTAAGAGCAATGGTGTTCTCGAGGTCTGGTGGCAGCAGAAAGTCCTGCAACCCTTCGTTCATGAGCATCTCTTTCCCCAGCAGACCATCCAGCAGACATGAGGAGTCCTCTATATTACTCTGGAGTGGGAGAGGAAGAGGATCCTATCTGCCACCTTATCCACCGTAGCCCCCTCGCCGCCATACTTACCCTGACCATCTCTTGCCAGCAGGCATGACCGGTGCAGTGGATCTGAAGAGACCTTGGCGAGGGTCGAGTCCTCGTCAGGGACATAATATATTCCCTTGTGGACGACGAGGACCATAATATATTCCCTTGTGGACGAACGTCGAACAAGTCCGCCGGCTTAAATATTCTTAAAGGGGCCAGCGAACCTGAAAAAGGACGATCAAACCTACCTACAAGGAATAAACAGAGGGGTTAGAAAATCTGGAACTTAGTATACTTCAACAAAGAAAACTAAGTGACAGACGTGGCTATTGTCGAAGACTTCAGACGCGGGAACGAGCCCGCGCAGTGAGTCAAAATACCGCGTCAACAGAAGCAGATGCGAATCAAAACTGTGCCAACACACAGGATTCAAACGCGGTCTCATTTTGTGCCCGCGCCTAAAACACAAGGCACGAAAAGGACTCAGACGCCGAGAATTGCCATCTCCCTATCGAGGGAACAGGGGTTGCAAAATTCGGGTCTGAAACCCTCAGCCCGAGTTGGAATTCATCCAAGTCAGTGGCCTTAAAACGCGAGTTTCTTGAACAAAGTCAGCGCCAAGTGCCAAAGACTTCTGTACTCGCGTCCAAGGAAGTTTAAGTCGGCGGTGCAAATTCCAGAAGGAATGCACCAACTCAGACTTCATGAGGAAACCAGATGATGATGATGCCAAAGTGCAAACTTGGGTGGACTAGAAACATCACGGCAAGTCGGGACGGCATACCAGCAGAGGCCTCTGTCAAGAGTTTAACTCTCTGCATCAGAATATGGACATGGAAGGTGATCAGAGAGACACTTTGTCCTGAAGAGACCAAACAGAAGCATGAAAGCTCTAGGTCATCTTCCTCCCTGGAGTCGTCTTCATCCATGAAGACAGTGCCCCTGTTAGAAACTCTGAAGAAAGCGGAAGTTCTCAGAGCAACCGTTCTCTTAAAAGGGAAAATGGTCTAAAATCAGGACTACTAAAGAAGGCGAACCCCTATTTATAGGCCGCTCCTGGTAACCGTCATTAATGGGTCATCAATGGGAACCGTCGGCCTTAATGGCCGCACGATTGTCAAAGTCCAATGGGACGCTAACGCGTGAAGGGTCGCTTCGGGAAATGTTGAAGACGCTGGTCTCCAACCGCCAGCGCCGGTTTTACATTAGAGGGTATTAACGCCCCAGTCCAATGAAGAACCGACGCGTGGACAACTGCTTCGGAAAATAACGGATGATCCGGTTTCCCAATCGCCAGTGAAGACTTGACTTTCAATCGTCATTGTAGACTTGACGTTCAAAGATCTCATAAAATCTTTATGTCAGGCCTGGAAGTTATATCGATACGCAGATGGGAAAACCGCGTCCTGGAACCCGCGTCTCCTTTTTCATAATGAATGACGTCCACCTGCGTTCCAAAGGAAAGTCCGCGTGACTCAGAATCGCGTCCTTTCAGCAAAAAGGGCCCAGTTTAAGGGAAAGCACTTGACTCAGCAAAAGACTTAGCCCATTCTGAGATTAATGGGAAAATACACAAGGCTGCGTCCCTCGCGTCGCGTCTTCATTGGCAGGACAGACTCGCGTTACTCAAAGCCGCGTTTCTCTCTGCGAGTTGACGCCACCGCGTCTCCATATGGATTGGCGAGTTGACGCCGTCGCGTCTCCATATGGATTGACGCTGCGTCTCATCAAAAGGACTTAGTTCTATCTGAGTCCTTATGAACTGATGACCGCGTCTCTCTATGAATTGAGGCTGCGTCTCATCAAAAGGACTTAGTTCTATCTGAGTCCTTATGAACTGATGACCGCGTCTCTCTATGAATTGACGCTGCGTCTCATCAAAAGGACTCAGTTCTACCTAAGTCCCTATGAACCAATGCCGCGTCTTATCAAAAGGCTTAGTTCTGCCTAAGGTCCCATGGGTCAAACGCCGCGTTTCACTTAAAGAACTTAGTCTCACCTAAGTTCAGCATTCACAGTCAGTTAATTAAAGATTGTGATCAAGAGGTCAAATTCATCCACAGCAAGGCAACAAAGGAGGTGGAACCAAAAACTTCAAAGACTTTTATTATATCAAAAATGATAAAAGTTAATACAAAACACTCTTAGTGAACAGAGTGTCCTTTTCTAAAAAAAAAGAGAGAAGGCTACAAGTCCTGGTCCGCCAAAGAACGGATTTGCTCTCTAAGGCGATGCATCTTATGTTGACGCGCCTTCTCAACCTCCATGAGAGCTCGGGCCCGCAGATCCGCTTCAGACAAAAATCCCTGCGCTTGCACTCGGAGGGATTCCAGCTCGGACGAACGAACAGAGAGGTCCGCTTCAGCTTACGCCTTGGCAACCTCTAACTCCGCTAGCCTCTTTTCAGAGGTAGCAAGCCTCTGTTCGTTGAAGACAATCATGGCCTCAGCCCTGGCTATAACAGCCCGAGAGTCAAGAATAGCCTGCTTTGCGGCCTGTATGATCGTCTTTGACTCCTCGGACTCAATCGCTAGCCTTTGGTGATCAGCCTGGACACGTTCAAGAAGACGAGTGCTATCGGTGATCTTCTCCTCCACCTCTCTTCGCTCCTGCTCTTGAGCAACAAGGAGCCTGTTCAGCATTTCTTGGGCTTCGTGGGACGAACCGGCATCATCCTCCAGGGACCGAAGCTCTCTCAAGTGCTGTCACAGCCGATCCACCAGCAGCTGACTCGCCTGGGCTAGCGAAGGGCCTCCGGCCAACTTGATGTTTTCGACCTGGTTTCCGAGAAACATCTGGGCGAAGTCAAGGGAGCTACCCCTAGTCAGGACGAAATCGATGCATGTTCGCATCGAGGTAAGGAACTGCTGCACCGCTTGGCGTGTCAAAAGCTCCATGATATCATCATCCGAAGTGCTCCCCGATCCCCTCTCTATCACGGGGTGGGGGATGTAGATCGGCTCTGTTGGTGCAAGAGTTGAGCTGACCACGGGTACGGCAAGAGCAGAAGCAGCCACTGGCGCTTCTGGGGGTACCACCTCTACAGGAACCTCCACAGCCAATGACAGGGTAGTGAGCTCGACCTCCTCAGAAACCTCAGCCAAGGCTTGGGCCGTGTGGCCTTCCGGAGGGACACTGACCGTCAGACTCTCTACCTGGGCCCCCTCGGTTCTCTCTGCAAGTTATCTCAACATTAGCCAGAATGGTAAAAAGAGAAACATCCGGGACATCAAAACTTCCTTACCAAGCTGGAGGTCTAGAGATGTCGAATCCTTGGGCGAACCCTGCAGAGGAGAAGTCTCCCTGACTTCAGTGATGGCCTCCTCTTCTTGCAGAGTAGAAGGCTCGGCAGCTGGAGCCTCAACTCCTTCTGGCTGGGTCAACTCTTGCACCATCTCCTCGATATGCGAGGAGGTTGCAGCCTCGGTATCCTCAGCTAATCCTGTAGCATAAAAGGAGAATGTTAAAGCCTCCTCTTCAAAATGAAAAGGGGAAATCAGGTCAGAAGGTGAAAAGAGTACCTTTAGCAGGAGCAACAGCTGGTGGTGACATCGTCGCCGGCTCGCACCCATGTATTTCCTCCTCCGAGATGTGTGAGAATTTGCTCGGATCAGGAGGAGCGGGTTCGTCACCATAGTCGACCTCATCCTCAAAATCGCTTCCCTCTGCGGATAAGGAAGGCGACAGTTCAACGTGAGAGGCCTCGGTAGCCGGAGCCCTGCCTCTAAACACCCCAGTGGTAGGGCTGGGGTCAACCATCCGAGGACTGGAGACGAAGACAGAAGGAGACCCAGGTTGTTGTGCCTTATCCCTCCCCTGAGCTGAGGAAGACTCAGGCTGAGCTGAGATCCCCGAAATCTCAACATCGCATCCGCTCATTATATCGACCTCGAGTTGCTCGGTCTCGTCAGTGGCGGTGGGTCTGTCAGCAGGCTCCCCTTCCTCTGCAATCCTGAGGCTCCTGCGGTGTAACCTGCGTGCATGGACCAAGGTAGTGTCATCCTTGTCCACCTCTTCCTCCCTCGGCTCCCCAACACCAGAAGGGATGTCCGCAGATCGAGAGACTGCAGTCGTCAAGTCTCTTCGAACCTTCTTTGGGGCAGGCTCAGCAATGGAAGTAGAGCCTTGACGACGCTTTCCCACCGCCTGTCGAGCTCTGGTTGGTCGCGGGCTCCGCCCTTGTTGCTCGCGGCTCCTCCCTTGACCTTCTCCCGACCTCCCTTAGAGCCTTCAGGTACTGCTCGACGCCTCGCGAGCGTTTACCGGACTCCAACCTTGCTTCGAGATTTGCATTGATACTCTCAATGGATGAATACTCTGGAACAAAGTATGGTGTCTGGATGACTTGAAAGTACCAGGAGCAGAAGCTAAAGCTCATACGGCACTTTAATCCCTCGATAGGCAGACGGAAAGTTGCACCTGTCCCTCCGGCCACACTGTAGTAGCAAGCCCGAGCACCTTCGAACAAGTTCCCTTCGAAGGCGAGTTGAGCATTGGGATTGCTGACGTAGAGTTGATCGTAGCCGAACTGTCGGGCCAAACGATTCGGCATGTACGTCTCGATTGTGCATGAAGTCCCTTGCCGGAAAAGCACATATCCGGGCCGAATGTTGATCAACCACTAGAAGACCCCCGTGGATAACCTCGTAAAGTCATCTGGGCCCGCGAAATCAGTAAATAGATCTCCGAAAGATGCACCAGGGATCTCGGGGAAGCAGCGATTGAGCTGGTAGTTCAAAGCATCTGAAATGCACTTCCGGACGAAATACATATAAGTATTACGCCAGTCCGAACCCTCCAACCGCTGTACAAAAGGGGCGAAACCCTCACTCCAAGGCACCGGCGTCATCAAGGAAGGGCAGTGCATCACGTACCAAGCCATGAGGTACGTATAAGGCAGCTCGATCCGAGGGTTGGGGCACTTCACCGTCGGCTTCCCCTCTGAGTCAAGGATCGGCTTGCCATGGGAGTCGACAGCCTTCCCGGGTTCACAGAAAGCCTGGGTTAATGCCCGCAACCCGCTCTGAATGCCAGCCGCCACGGCCGGAAGAAGGGCTATGGGACTGCCATAGGCCAGGAGCACCGCCGGGTACACTACATCGGCAATAATGACTTCATGTGGCAGTGTCGGCACCACACAGCGCTTCAGCCACAGCATTAAGAAGCCCGCCAACAATGCTCGATCGGAGATAGGGGTCCGGGCTTGATGGTGAAAGCTTTCGAAGACCATGTCAGGTTCGAAACCGTCCTCGTTCAAAACCGTGGTGTAGAAGCCTTCAGGAGCCTGGGCGATCCTGTCGTCAATCTCCTCGTCGGAGCTGGGAGCCAGTCAGGTTATTGGATGGTCTTTCTTGTTGACATTGTTGAACAAGTAACTGGCCCAAGATAGCTGCTTGATTCCTCCCGACCTCCAAGTGGTCATCTGGCCGCAAATATGGAAATGACATAGCACTTCCCAATAAGTCTCGTACATTTGAGGAGACCCTTTCTTCATAAGGTTGAGCTCCTCAGTGGTTGGGACATATTCCTCATAGGGAGAATCCCCTGTTGCCAGCCCAGAGACCTCATGCAACTCATGCAGTGCAAGGCCCATCTCTCCGACTGGGGTGAAGAATGTCCCCGTCAAAGAATTGTAACGCTCAAGGACCCCGAAGAAGTTCTGAGAACTCGGCAGGATGCCATACTGCACGGCCCTGACTGCTGGGTACAGTCCCACATGCTCCAGCAGATCTCCAAGATCGATAAGGACGAAGCTCACCATCCTGCGCCACCAATACTTCTCGGTGGAATGAACCCACCCGGGCGCACGGAACTCAACAAGAAAATCACCCTCCGCTTTCATAAACGCGTTGAGGAAGGTAGTGCCGAGTTTTGGTATCTCTCCAACTGGGAGCTCAGACTTGCGCGACCCGAGGAACAGGCCGAGAACCGCCCTATCATGTCCATCATGGCGGTATACCTTCTGGGAGCCCAAGTCACCAAGGGTAATCTCAGGGACGTAGCGGGAAATGTCCCATGTCATCTTCCGAGGGGCGGACATGTGCTGGAGATAAGATAGCAGGAACATCCTCTCCATGTCTGGAAGAAAGAATCTTCTATCCCCTATCTGACGAAGCCATCTATAATTTCCGTCATACATGGAATAGCCGCCATCGCCGATACGATCTCCGAAGAAGAAGGCAGGCTTCTCCAGCTTGACGCGATCATCCGTTGTGAATGCTGCATCGGTCATAAGCACCCTAAGGGTTGTCATATCAACATTGGAGAGCCTTTTCTGGCGCTCCTGTGACTTGTCAGCAGTCACAGGTACTGTCCTTCGTAGCACAAAGGCCAGATCACGGTCAGCACCACCTACATGTCCAAAGTGGCGCTTCTTGGCGAGTGGGGCAGAAGGGTATGGTACTGCAAAAGAAAAGGACATTTAATCAGACACCTTATCAAAAATGCTAAGTGTCTATAGTCCAAACGCAGAAGAGATACTGGACGCAGGAATTATCAAATCCGCGTCCAGACCTGCGAATCTGCGTCCAAATGCAGAAGAGATACTAGACGCAGGAATTATCAAATCCGCGTCCAGACCTGCGAATCTGCGTCCAGACGCAGAAGAAATACTGGACGCAGGAATTATCAAATCCGCGTTCAGACCTGCAAATCCGCATCCAGGCGTAAGACCAGCGGGATCAAGTCCGCGTTTTGCAAACCAAGACTTATGAAAATTCTCTAAGTACTTGGGCTCAGGCGCCAGATTCATAAAGACCAGCACCTGATGTCACAGAACGCCAGGATCAAGTCCGCGTTTTGCAAACCAAGACATATGAAAAATCTTTAAGTACTTGGGCTCAGGTGCAAGACTCATCAAAAACCTGCACCTGATGAAAAATCTTCAAGTCCGCGTCCGGACTCTTCACAATTAGAAATATTCTAAGTGAAGAATCCGAAATGCAGGACTCGCTGGCACCGGGTCATCAAACCCGTGCCTTGGTTATCAACTCAAAGACCGCGTCTGAGAATCAAACACGGTTTGTTTTCTGTGTTAATGGTTCTCCTCCAAAAAAATATCTTTTTGGGGTTCCATGAACTCCCATTTAATGATGAAAGCCTAAACGGCGTTATACCTGGGAAAGAGACTGCCTGCACGGAGGAACCGCCCCTCTGGGCCTCGGCGACGGCCGCTCTTGAGGAGGATGCGGTTGGCTTGGTCTTGGGTGCCATTGGTGATTAAGAATCCAGTAATGGAGATGAACAGAGAAAGAAGAACTCTTTCTTGAAAACCCTAAAACAAGTACGTTCGGAGAAGAAGAGATCTCTCTAACTGTTGCCTTTTATAGGCACAAGGATTCGCGAAGATACGCGGCACGTGGCTCAATTAGTTCTGCAGCGAGTCATCGCTTGACGCGTGGAAGAAATCATTTTGATGATTCGCGAAGATCATGCGCCATGACTCTGCAGCAAGTCATCGCTTGACACGTGGAACAGATCATTTAATGAACCGGAAAATCCGCGCGCCAAAAGGTGAAATCCCGTCGGTTCCCCAGCCCAACTGGAGTGCAATCATGACATGGCACGGATTCGCACCCGACGGTCGCGTCTCTTCGATGGACATGCCCCGTCATCACCGCCATAAATGCATTCAAAAAGTCGCGTCTCTCTAAGAAGTTCGCGTCTTTGCAGCCCGGCTGAACATCGCGTCTGCTTTATGGAATATCAGTCGCGTTTCCATTTCCAAAAGACGCACCCCATGAAAGTCGCGTCTTTAAAGCAGTACTATCTCTGCTCTTCAAAAAGAACTGGCGTTCAGTCCTTACTTCTGCAAATCAGTTTCAACAGTACACTGGCACAAGCAGACGATCGTCCACTCTTGGCTTAAAGCGCGTCCATGACAGACTAAAAGCAATCGGGGAGGTTTAGACTGTGTATCTAGACACTCAACACGATCAACTCTGGTGGCCTCAAAGAGTTCAACAGTACACTCACGAAGACCAACTACAGATAAGATCAAACCCGGAGCATTAACAGTCCAGTCATAGAGGTGAATTCAGCTAGAGTCCAAAGTATTTCGAAATCCGTCCCAGTTAACTGCGGAATATTGAAAACTTTGGAGGGGGTTCTGTAGGCTGTCTAAAAATCACTAATAGACAAGCCATTAAAGGCAGAGTTTCAGACTCAAGGCGCGAGGGCTCGACACCCGCGTCTCAGCATCAAGGCGCGTGGGCTCGACACCCGCGTCTCAGCATCAAGGCGCGTGGGCTCGACACCCGCGTCTCAGCATCAAGGCGCGTGGGCTCGACACCCACGTCTCAGCATCAAGGCGTGGGCTCGACACCCGCGTCTCAGCATCAAGGCGCGTGGGCTCGACACTCGCGTCTCAGCATCAAGGCGCGTGGGCTCGACACCCGCGTCTCAGCATCAAGGCGTGTGGGCTCACACCCGCGTCTCAGCATCAAGGCGTGTGGGCTCAACACCCGCGCCTCAACCTCAAGGCACGTGGGCTGAAACCCGCGTCTCAGTTATAACCGCCCTGGTTATGGGGCCAGTCGCCGCCCACATAGCGGGGAGGTCAGCCCCTCATCGTGGAGTATTTTTAGGAGGCACGTTCACCCCCCTAGGACCTCTATAAATAGCCTGTTTGCTATGAGGTAGAGGCAATCAGAAGGCAAGGAGAAGAGAGTGGTAATTGGCGATAGGCAAGCGACGGGCAATTGGAGATCAGAAGAAAATTAGAAGGCAGAAGGCAATCAGACGACAAGACAGAGACAGGAGAGAGCTTAACTCTTCGTCAAGCTTGCTGCGTACATGCTACTCTTTGCCTACCTTCTCTTTGAGAGTTTTGATAGACAAGAGCTGTGCTACTCTTTCTACCAGCCGAAGAGAAGATCCCTGACAATCCCGACGGTCATCCGGTCAACGGAGAACAAGATTCACTCTCCACCGCTACACGAAGAACCCAGCATTAAACAAAGGGGGGATTCAAGATTCAACATCCTTCCTCCCTTGTAACTGGAAGGGAAAGTTGTTTTTGTTGTAATCTTTTCATCTGATTCAAGGAAAATTTTTACAGCATTTCCTCTTCTCTCTTTTCCGGCGTGTACAACAGTCACCTTCCTTCAGACTTCCATAACGAAGCTGAAATGAACGATGCTAAGTTTAACACTACACCTCTAGTATCCAGGTCATCGCCAAGTTCAACAATACACTTACGGCCATGACTTTTCCTCGGACTTCCTCGCTGAAGTCGAGATGACTAATGCCAAGTTCAAAATTACACTTCTAGCATTACCCTCATTGTCAAGTTAAACATTACACCTATGACAGTGAAACTTTTAGTTTTCCCAAATAAAACTGAAAAGCTTTTGAGTCAAGTTAATATCACACCTCTGACTTACATTCTTGTCAAGTTAACATTACACTTCTGACAAGACTATATTCAACCCGTTAAGTTAATATCACACCTCTAACGGTAAAGACTTTCCTAGATTCCCGGCGAGCCTAGTCTCTCACTTGTTGTTCTCCTTAACAGAACAACAAGTCTACTTAAAAAAAAAACATTGTTAGGTTAACATTATATCGTTAACAGTGTTTTCATCAACTCTCCAGTTGAGCTTAAACCTTTGATAAAAGCTCATCTTCCCTGGGGGTACCAATTCAACCTGTCACTTTCTTTTTATAAAGTGGCAGGCCCACCAAAATTATCTTATCTCTGTCAAGTTAATATCACACCTCTGACAGCATTGTGGGGTTCCTGAAATAGGATCTTTTCTCCACAAAATTTGACTTGTTAAAATTTTCATCATAGTTTTGACAAGCCAAAGATTCTTTGCTTCTATGCGTCTGACAGAGAGTTCAAGACAATAGAAGAGACAAAAAGAAAAGTGTCACTTTTATTTATATCCAGGCATATGAAAGTGATACAAAACGCTCTCTTACACAATAAGATTGAGTGTTACAGATAAGGAGTACATAAAGAAGTCCCTCTCTCTCAGAGGTTACACTCACTCCTCAAAGCTGCATACAATTCCAAGTACAGGATGTTTGGAAGGGCACCAAAATAGGATCGGACATTGTGGCAACGATCAGAAGCTGGTTGCACCACGATGCATGATGTAAACATCGAAAGAGCCCATCATTGACCAAGAGTAATGGTGTTCTTGAGATCGAAACGCGGCAGAATTTTATGATTCCACCTGACCATCCGAAGCAGCAGGGTATGATCCTTCGTTGATGAACATCTCCACCACCAGAAAGTCATTCAATGAGCATGGAGTCCTCATCGATGTCACTTCTTGGGTAGGTGAAGGGAGAATCCAAGGATATAACCGCCACTATATCCCCCGCCATACTCACTCTGACCATGCCATGCCAATAAGCATGACTGGTGCATTGAATCCAAAGAGATCTTGACGAGGGTCCAGTCCCAATCTCCTGAAGGCAGGAGTCATGACTTCTTCTCCTGTGGTCGACCATCGACCAAGTTCGCTAGCCGATATATTCTCCCAAGGGCCCAGCGAACATGAAAAAGGATGATCAAGCTTACTTGCAAGAAGCAACAAAATTAGAAGATCTGAAGCTTAGTATACTTCAACAGAAAAACTATGTGACAGACACAGTTATTGCTGAAATCGTCAGACGCAGGAATGACCCGCGCAGTGAACATCTGCGGCGGCAGAAACAGACGCGATCAAAGCTGTGACAACATATAGAGTTCGACCACAGTTTTGTACCCGCGTCTAAAATATGAGACGCGAAGAGAATCAAACGCGAAAATTGCCGTCTCCCTGTCGGATAAACAGAGTTGCAAGATTCAGGCCTGAGACCTCCAGTCTGAGTTGAAATTCTCCTAAGTCGACAGCCTCAAGACGCGAGCTCTATGTGCAAAACCTGCGGCTAGGCGCCTAAGTCTACTATACTCGCGTCCAGAGAAGTCTAAGTCAATAGCGCAACTTCCAAAAGAGGAAGGCACCAACTGACTTCAGGAGAAAATTCAGTTGATGAATCTCTTTAAGAGATATCAAAATTCAGACTTAGTTGGACTAAAAAAATATCATGTCAAATTGGGACGGCGTACCCGCAGAGGCCTCTATTAAGAGTTGAATTCTCTGCATTGAAGCGCGGACATAAAAGGAGCTCAAAGAGACGCTTTCTGTTATTGAAATCACTTGACAGTGGTAATCTTCTGAAGAGACCAAACAGAAGCATGAAAGCTCTGGGTCATCTTCATCCATGGAGGCAAGCCCCTGGTAAGGTCCTTGAAGGGAGAAGGCGAAATTTCTCAGGGCATTCGCTTTCAAAAAGAAAACAGTCTAAGTATAGACTGATACAGGGAGAGGGTGATCCCTATTTATAGGTAAGCTACAAAGCCTATAATTAATGGCTCACTAATCAGAATCGTCGGCCTTAATGACCGCACGAGTGTCAAAGCCCAATGGAAGGCTGACGCGTGTATCGTCGCTTCGGGAAGTTACACCAAACGCAGGCCCAAGAGCCGCGTCCAAGAATTGGCGTCCCCATTGCGAATTAAAAATCTGATGTTAGATGGAAGAAGAGAGAACAAAGAAGCTCTTTTCTCAAACCCTAATAAAGGTGCTCGTAGACGAAGGGGAGATTAATGATAACACTCCCGATGACTGTTGCTATTTATAGGTACAGAGATTCGCAAAAGATACGCGGCGCTTGGCTCGATTGACTCAACATCGAATCATCTTTTGACGCGTGGAAAGCGCATTTAATGCAGTGTAAAGTTCGCACGCCAAAGAGCAGATGTCCCGACGGTTCCGCAGGACAAGTGGCAGTGCACTCATGGCATGGCGCGGATTCGCACCCAACAGTCGCGCCTCTTCAATGGACGCATCTCTTCAGCTAGGCCATTGTTGCGTCCAAAAAGTCGCGTCTTTACTCCAAAAAGATGCGTCTCGCCAAAAGTTCGCATCCTTCCAATCAGCCCAAGAATCGCGTCTGTCTTGTAGAATATCAGTCGCGTTCTCATTCCAAAAGATGCAGCCCTCTGAAAGTCGCAACTTTAAAGCTGACGTTCAGTCCTTGCTTCTGCAGAACAGTTCAACAGTACACTAGCACAAGCAGACGACCGTCAACTTATGGCTTAAAGTGCACCCACGACAGACTTAAAGCAATCGGCGAGGTTTAGACTGTGCATCTAGACACTCAACACGATCAACTTTGGTGGCTTCAAAGAGTTCCACAGTACACTCACGAAGACCATACTCCAGCCAAAATCAAACCCGGAGCATTGACAGTCCAGTCATAAGGGCGAGTTCAGCTAGAGTCTAAAGTATTTCAAAATCCGTCCCACTTAACTGCGGAATATCGAAAACTTTGGAGGGGGTTCTGTAGGCTGTCTAAAAATCACTAAAAGACGAGCCATTAAAAAGCAGAATTCCAAGTTCTAGACGCAAAGCCAATTTTGGCCACGTCTCAGCCGCACCAAGGCGCGAGGGTCGAAACCCGCGTCTCATCAGCACTAAGGCGCGAGGGTCGAAACCCACGTCTCAGCAGCACCAAGGCGCGAGGGTCGAAACCCGCGTCTCATCAGCACTATGGCGCGAGGGTCGAAAGCCACGTCTCAGCAGCTCCAAGGCGTGTGGGTTGACACCCACGTCTCAGTTGTAACCGTCCCAGTTTCGGGGCCAATCACGGCCCACATAATTGGGAAAGTTAGCACCCATTATGGAGTGTTTTTAGGAGGCATGTACGCCCCTGAAACCCCTATAAATAGCCCCGTCGCTATGAAGAAGGGGTCGGAGGATTTCTGGGAGAAAAGAGCTCTAAGAGAAAAGAGAGAGAGTTCAAACCTTCAGAGAACTTGCTGTGTTCAAGTTAGCCTTTGTCGACAATCTCTTTGAGAGTTTCGGTCGACAGAGCTGTGTTACTCTGTCAACCACCCGAAGAGAAGAGCCCCGGAAGATCTCGACGTTCACCCGGTCAACGGAGAACAAGATTCACTCTCCATCGCCACTTGAAGAACCTAGCCTTAAACAAAGGGAGGATTCAAGACTCAACATCCTCCCTCCCTTGTAATCGGAAGACTGATCTGTTGTAATTTTCTATCCAATCAAAAGAATTTTACAATCGAATCCTCCTTTTCCGACGCATACAGGGATAAGGAGAGGATTCAAATTCAAAAATAGCCGGTTCTTCTTATTTTCGTACACATCCTATCCTTCTGTTTTTCTTCTATAAATATCCCCAAACTTCGAAGGCAGAAAGGGCACCACTCAAGAGAGAGATTTAAGTTAGTTTAGTTTAGGCTTTTTTTCTTCTTTAAAGTAATTTTTATTTTTTTTCTTTTATTTTATTTTTAGATTAGAGAAAGTTACATGATTAAAAGAGAGGAAGAGTTATTGTAGAGTGACACTATGTAGTCTTTTCTTCAAGAAGCTTATATTGAAGGCGATAATTAATGGAGGTTTCCCACTTTTCTTCATCGTACTCAATAGGGCCAAGCACTACTTTCATCTACTTCTTTCTACTACTTTGCTTTACATTACTTCTTATCTAATCATGGTATGTTAATATACAACAGAGGTATATCTTCCTTTTTTATTTCTATTTATTTTTATTTCATAGTTTAATTTAACAATTTTTAATCAACCTTTCTTTTTTAATTCTTTTTTCTTTGAGCTTGTTTCCTTCCCTTTCTTTTGAATTAACAAAACCATCTTAAATGCTCTTCTTTTATCCTTTTTTATTTTTTATTTTTGTACTAACACATTTCTTTATCTCTTTTCTTTTCTTATCTTTTATAAATATAATAACAACAATACCACCATTTCTTCTTCTACAACTCCTTCATAACTATTTTTATTTTCTCTTAAAACTGAGAAGAGAACTCTTAAATCTATTTTAGTTAATTAAAAGAAGAAATTTACATAACACTTCTATCGCTATCTCTCCCTGTGGATCATGACCCGTTAGCCCTAGGCTACACGATAGAATTGAGGGCCTAGCACTATTCTAAAAGTTTGTATTTTTCTGTGTAGGTTTGGCTCGATCAAAAGGCATCTGTTCAAGGGGTTTGAGAATTACTTCTTTGATTCCCTCATCTATCAAGATACTCTTGAGGCTAATGAGAATCCACACCCAGAAGAACCCGACTCTGGCAACAAAGCTGTTATAGAGCCGGAAGAAGAAGAGGGTCTCTGGAAAATTAATCTCCTTGTAATGAGTATTGATAAGCTCGATTTCAATACCACCGCTAATGTTGAAGGCAAGTGGTTTATCATAAAAACTAGATTTGACTTACTTTTTTTTGTATTTACTTCTGATTCTGTACCATCAGGCACTACTACTGACGTAGACAGTGACCCTTGGTCATCAATATATGCCCTGACATCATTGCGTGCACCAATGAAGTCATCCTTTATGGTACGCGAAAAGATCGGCGACGCATTCAAAGCTCTCTTGGAAGTACCATCCAAGTGGAAGGGTCAAAAGCTAATTCTATTTGGAATAATCGTGAAAAAACACCTAGAGGGGGGGTGAATAGGTGTAAGTGCTAATCTAATAAACTAAATGCAAACTAAGTGCGCTAAATGCGGAAGCTAATGCAAATTATGCACAAACTAATACAATACAACAAGTGTAGCCGAATTCCCCTTGCGAGGCTCTGGACTAACTCCCCTTGATTCCCCTTGAAATGGGTTGAGGTGCTATGTGAAGCTCTTGTTGGATGAGTATAAGTTAGGCACACACACACAAGCAATCCAAACAATATAAAATACACACAATCAAGCCAAGCATATAAGAATGAATAGCAATATGAATAAATGCAAGGCAATATGAAATATGCACAACACAAGCAAATATGATATGATATGAATATGATGCTTTGCACAATATAAGAGAGAGAGTTAGAGAGACAATGGATCAATACGCAAACACCAAGATTTGTTTCGAGGTTCGAGCACCTTGCTCTACATCCCCGCCTACAACACCGTGTAGGATTTCCACTATCTCAACTCCCACCGAGGGAACCTCTACCGAAGAGGATTTCTTACAACCCTTAGGAGTACCAAACTCCTCTCTCAATACAACAACCTCCACCGAGGCCAACAACCAACAACAACACCTCTACCGAAGAGGCTCACAACCAATCTCAATCACCTCACCCTTGAGGGATACAAACCAATCACCCGATCACCTCTACCTAAGAGGGATACAACAAGAATAAGGGTGTACAACTTAGAGGTTACAAACAACAACCTCAAAACTCTCTCTTTCTTTCTTTTTTTTCACAAAACAAAGATCCTAATAGTTTAGGATAGTATGATATAGCTCAAGTGTGGAAAACTAGGTGTTTGGAAAACTAGCAACAAAGAAAATCACTTGGGAAAATCCTTCCAAAAGATATAGAATGAAAACCAAGACAAATCTCCCAAAATATTCTTTTCTTTGATTTTTCCAAAAACCTAAAACAATAAAGATTAAAGAATTAAAGCCCCAAATACTTTTGAAAACTTGTTTTAAAACCTCTAGAAATCAGAAATTTTTCTCCTTAAAAAACTTGGCCAAAATCCCCAAAGAGATGGAGTTTATATAGGCCAAACAGAAAACTAGCCGTTAGAGCTGAGCTGGCAGCTCTGACAGGCGTCGGTCGACCGGCCCGGTCGACCGCCAACGGTCAGAAAAGTGACCGTTGGGCACTAGCGGTCGACCGGCCCGGTCGACCGAAACATCCTGAGAGTTGAACTCTCAACTCGGTCGACCGGTCCGATCGACCGACTACAATGTGTAGCCAGCGTGCACGTCTGTGCACATCGGTCGACCGACCCGGTCGACCGGCCACTTGGTGCGGTCGACCGGTCCGGTCGACCGAACTGGCCTGGCAGGCACAGTGCAGATCTGCACAGATACGGGATTTGAAAATAGGTCTTTTCACTCAATAAAAATCCCATAAATTCACAGTAAATCTAAAAAATAGTTTTAATCTCAATAAAAACTGTTTTTCTAAAAATATGTTTTTTTAAAACTTGTTTTATCATTTTACTTTGATAACCAAACTTGTGATAAAAATTTCAAGACATATATATCAACATATCAATTCATTTTTGAGTCTTGCAAATTTTATCAAAACCAAAACCTTGTATTTTGTCAAACTTGATTTTTCCAAAACATGAATAGGGATATCAAAATAAGTTTGTTTACCAAGTTAAAGCATGTATGTATAAATAGAAAACATCTACTATACATATAACATATGTAAACTTATTTTGATCAACTATTCATAAAAACCAAATATCAAATCATAAAACGTGTGTGTTTTGTGTTCACTTGAGCATATCAACTAAACTAAGCTTTACAAATGGATCTAAAAACTCTATCTAAACTAGGATACCTAAGTCTTCTTGACGATCATCATCTTCAAGTAGACTTGCTCCAAAACTCCATCCATGGGCTAGACAAAGTGTGAACTTGAAGCTTTGGCCCTGGAATCACCATGAATAGCTTCTAAACATCTTGTTGAAGCTAATCACCAACCTAATATCCTGTTAATGATCTGAAACTTAGAAACACAAGAATATTAGTAAACATAACTACATGAGTGTTGATCATCATCAAAACTAGAGTGGAAGGCCATTGGGCCAACAATCTCCCCCTTTTTGATGATGACAAAACTCATGGAGTTATATATGCATGGATTAAAGATAAGCTTCAAGGAAGCTCCCCCTTAACTCATGCATAGGGATAAACAATAAATATATGCAATGAATATTAAACATGAAACATGCATATGCATAAACAATAAATGGTTCTAGATATCAAATGGAATATTCAAAACAAATAAGCTCTAGATACCAATTACAAAGCAAACTCTATAAATCAATTAAACTTAATATTCTTGAGATTCTTGAGATAAAACATAATATATGCATAAACATAAGCATGCATATAAAACTTCATAAATCTTTCTCCCCCTTTTTGTCAATCATCAACAAAGGGGTAATCAAAACCATAAATAAAACGAGGGGTAAAAATCTTTCTTCCCCTTTATGTCAAACAAAACAATAAAAGACAATGTTCTCCCCCTTTTTGTCTAAACAAAAAAAAATCAATAAGGGGTGACTACAAACATGATATCAATTAAAAATATGTCAATGAAGCATCTTGATACCAATAAATAAGGATCAATATATGTTATATGCTATATACATTCATGAAGAGGAAGACGCTAAGTTAGCTTCCCTACACATATGCATTACATGAAGAAGGGATGACAAGCCCTAACTCACATAACACATATTATGTAATGCATAAGAGGAGATGTGAAGCTCCCCCTACACACGTATATCATATAAAGAAGAGTTGTCAAGCTCCTCAATTTATAATATACTCAACATGAATCTATATGTAAGAGAGATGTTAAGCTCTCCTTGCATATAGGAAATACAAATCAAAACTTTGAATATTTTCTTTAAACAAAATTTTGGAAATACCAATTGTAATTAAACATAAGTCTTGAATTCTTAAACATGAATCTTGAAACTAAAACAAATTTTGAATTTCTTAAATATGATACCAATTGTAAATATTTTACCAATTGAAAAGATTTTACATAGAAACATTGATACCAATTGTAAGAATATATTTCATTTTGAAAATTTGATGTTGATATCATATGTTTAAAATAACAACTTTTAATCATAAAGTGTGGGAGTACAAATACCAATTGAAATACAAAATCAAATTTTCTCCCCCTTTATGAAATACAAACTAAAGTCATGCATAGTCTTGATAACAATTTAAAAGTAATCAATTTAACAAAATTGAAACTCAAGCACTAGCATAAACACAAACATATATATGTATGAAAGATAGATACCAATAGAAATTGATATACTTGGAATTTAAAGCATACATACATACAAAACATATATGAGTATACAAGAAGATCAAAATGATACCAATTGAAAGAGTTCAATGATACCAATTGACATAACAATAAGTTCAAGTGTATACATCATATTATCTACCACCCAATCATAATTCAAGTTTTAAAGATTTTCAATTTAGGGCATACATGAACATGATCTCCCATCCTACCGCCCTTGGAAGGTAGGGGTTTTCAAAGATAGATTTGAAAATGTAGTTTTGTTTGAAAATCACTACCAAAATGAAGAACACCGCAACTAGTTAAATGGAAAACTTGTTAACTATCACGAAATCCTTCAAGGAAGGAATAAAACAAAATTGAAATTCACATGATAATCATCACTCTAACCAATAAAGCATAACTCATGAGAAACAAAACATGAGCAATAGATATGAGTGTACAAATAATATGTGAAGATCATAATCATGAAAAATATTTCATTAAGCTCAATTATTCCTTAAAACATAATTCCATCAAAAACATGAAAAATCATATAAAACTCCTTATTTAATCTTCAAGGCATATATATGTCTAATACAAGCTAAAATATACATACATATTCAAAACTCAACGAGTCCACTAAATGAATATTCATGAAGGCACGTGGCTCAAAAAGATGTATATGTATAAGATTAGTTTGAACTAGATAGACATATACATGAAGTTAAACATAAATACATGAAACATGAAAAACTAAATTTCATCACAACAAATTTCATTTCAAGGTATATGTATGAATTGTCAAACATGAAGTATACATACATATCCCTAAACACAATTGAGTCCAAATATAGATTTGCATGAAAGGCAAATGACTCAAGGGGTATACATGTATATCTTAAAGTTTGGCAATACAAACATATACATGAAGTGAAACACACAATCATAAAACAAATTCAAAAATGGAATACAAGTTTAAAAGTATGAATCATCAAAACTAGACTATACTAGCACATCTAATGGGTTCAAATAAGCAATCAAGCTCAACATATATAGATTTATTTGTAGCCCACTCTATGTACAAGTATATAACTAGTCTTAATGAAAACAAACATCTAAACATATATTCAAAACATGAAGCATCAAAACAAATATAAAAGTCATCATGATAAAACTAAAACATGATTATTATGTAAATTCACATGTATTAGATTCATGATGTACATTATAGCTTAAACAAAAGTGAGAACACTAAATATGGGTTCATATAAGCATATGTGTCTCAAATATTATACATGTATGTCAAGGATCTAATAAACATGGAATGAACATACTAATCCATAGACATAAAAAATATGCTATAAACTATCAAAACATGCTATAAACAATGAAGTGGAAAGCATGTAAACATAATAAATGGGAGTAAAGGATTGTTACCAAAACCGAAGAAGCAACTTTCCTTGTCTCCAAAACATGGTGGTCATCTCCACCAAATCTTCCCTTAAAAGTGATGCATCCATTTTGATTTCCATGAAGTCCGGAACGCATCCACTCCAAGGTGCTAACACTCTCACGTCATGTGAGAGCCCACACCTACATCAAAAACTTTAGGGGTGGTGGTCTTTGGTACCCACATCTTGTTGGGTCCATGGGGGTTAGTCCCTTCTCTAACCCAAACAAATTTCTTGGCTAAATTTTCAACATGTAAACGATCATAGCAAAATTTAGCAAGATGGCCTTTTCGGCCACAATGTGTACATGTGTACACATGAGCATACTTGTGTTGATGGTGTCCGTGTGAAGCATGTGTATGCCGTGATGGGTGTGCATGCATAAAGGATGGAACTTGTTTCTTTCGAACCAAGGTTTCCAACCGTGAGTGGTTCATGGCACATTGGCTCATAGTGGAGCCCAAACAATCTACTCTCTTCTTTAGCATACAAATATCATCATTAATCCTAGAAGAAGAGGTACATGCATTAGGTAGTCTAGATGAAGAGGCTACACTAGCATGGCAAACATGTGCATCCATTTTATTTTGCAAAACAATATTTTTCTTTAAACACACATCTAAATCATTTGTAATGGAAATAATTTTATTTTTCAAATCAACATTCTCTTTTAAAATAAAATCAACTTTTGAAGACAAGTTATCATTTTTCTTCAAAAGAGCATGGCAATCATTTTTATTTTTCAAAAACTCATTTTCTTTAAGTGCAAGTTCTAATTGAGATCTTAATGAATCCCTTTCATTATAGACCTCAACTTTCTCTTGCAAAACACAATCAAGTCTAGCATGCAAATTTTTATTTTCTTGTTCAATTCCTAGACTCTTCTTTTTCAACAAATTATATTTTTCTATCAATTTTTTACAAACAATGGAAAGTTCTTCATTCAAGGCATGGGGATCAACATAATCATTTGAAGAACTAGCACAATCATTACTATCTAGGTGGGATTCCGAATGTACCTCAAGGGAGTCATTCCCTTGGACCATGAAGCATTGTGGATCGGATTCTCCACTAGATTCCTCTTCTTGAATTTGAACTTGAAGCTCCGAGGTGATGGTGGTTGTCAATTTGTTCCACACTACAAAAGCGGAATCAAAATTAGAAACACATAAAAGATAATCTTTAGATAAAGTGCTTCTAATGGCCTCTAGGGCTTGTGCATTGGCCCCTATATGATTGCAATCACCAAGATAACATCTCTTGGTGGCGGCAAGGAAGACATGCAAACCTAGGGTCTTTAGGTACATGGACATCCTATACTTCCAAATATCAATGTTGGAAGGATCATAGCTAGGTGGGGTCATGAAGTCCATGGTATAAACTAGATGTGTGCAAACAAGCAAATGCAAATGAGATTAGCAAGCAAATGGATCACTCCTAGGATGTTAAGCCTAAGTATCAGGAGCACTAGCTCTG
The DNA here is from genome assembly GCA_038442645.1 of Agave tequilana. Taxonomy (NCBI): domain Eukaryota; kingdom Viridiplantae; phylum Streptophyta; class Magnoliopsida; order Asparagales; family Asparagaceae; genus Agave; species Agave tequilana. Next base: position 147,315 of record JAVJIF010001240.1, read on the forward strand.
ATACCAATTGAAAAAACACCTAGAGGGGGGGTGAATAGGTGTAAGTGCTAATCTAATAAACTAAATGCAAACTAAGTGCGCTAAATGCGGAAGCTAATGCAAATTATGCACAAACTAATACAATACAACAGTGTAGCCGAATTCCCCTTGCGAGGCTCTGGACTAACTCCCTTGATTCCCCTTGAAATGGGTTGAGGTGCTATGTGAAGCTCTTGTTGGATGAGTATAAGTTAGGCACACACACACAAGCAATCCAAACAATATAAAATACACACAATCAAGCCAAGCATATAAGAATGAATAGCAATATGAATAAATGCAAGGCAATATGAAATATGCACGACACAAGCAAATATGATATGATATGAATATGATGCTTTGCACAAATATAAGAGAGAGAGTTAGAGAGACAATGGATCAATACGCAAACACCAAGATTTGTTTCGAGGTTCGAGCACCTTGCTCTACATCCCCGCCTACACAACCGTGTAGGATTTCCACTATCTCAACTCCCACCGAGGGAACCTCTACCGAAGAGGATTTCTTACAACACTTAGGAGTACCAAACTCCTCTCTCAATACAACAACCTCCACCGAGGCCAACAACCAACAACAACACCTCTACCGAAGAGGCTCACAACCAATCTCAATCACCTCACCCTTGAGGGATACAAACCAATCACCCGATCACCTCTACCTAAGAGGGATACAACAAGAATAAGGGTGTACAACTTAGAGGTTACAAACAACAACCTCAAAACTCTCTCTTTCTTTCTTTTTTTTCACAAAACAAAGATCCTAATAGTTTAGGATAGTATGATATAGCTCAAGTGTGAAAAACTAGGTGTTTGGAAAACTAGCAACAAAGAAAATAACTTGGGAAAATCCTTCCAGAAGATATAGAATGAAAACCAAGACAAATCTCCCAAAATATTCTTTTCTTTGATTTTTCCAAAAACCTAAAATAATAAAGATTAAAGAATTAAAGCCCCAAACACTTTTGAAAACTTGTTTTAAAACCTCTAGAAACCAGAAATTTTTCTCCTTAAAAAACTTGGCCAAAATCCCCAAAGAGATGGAGTTTATATAGGCCAAACAGAAAACTAGCCGTTAGAGCTGAGCTGGCAGCTCTGACAGGCGTCGGTCGACCGGCCCGGTCGACCGCCAACGGTCAGAAAAGTGACCGTTGGGCACTAGCGGTCGACCGGCCCGGTCGACCGAAACATCCTGAGAGTTGAACTCTCAACTCGGTCGACCGGTCCGGTCGACCGACTACAATGTGTAGCCAGCGTGCACGTCTGTGCTCATCGGTCGACCGACCCGGTCGACCGGCCACTTGGTGCGGTCGACCGGTCCGGTCGACCGAACTGGCCTGGCAGGCACAGTGCAGATCTGCACAGATACGGGATTTGAAAATAGGTCTTTTCACTCAATAAAAATCCCATAAATTCACAGTAAATCTAAAAAATAGTTTTAATCTCAATAAAAACTGTTTTTCTAAAAATATGTTTTTCTAAAACTTGTTGTATCATTTTACTTTGATAACCAAACTTGTGATAAAAATTTCAAGACATATATATCAACATATCAATTCATTTTTGAGTGTTGCAAATTTTATCAAAAACAAAACCTTGTATTTTGTCAAACTTGATTTTTCCAAAACATGAATAGGGATATCAAAATAAGTTTGTTTACCAAGTTAAAGCATGTATGTATAAATAGAAAACATCTACTATACATATAACATATGTAAACTTGTTTTGATCAACTATTCATAAAAACCAAATATCAAATCATAAAACGTGTGTGTTTTGTGTTCACTTGAGCATATCAACTAAACTAAGCTTTACAAATGGATCTAAAAACTCTATCTAAACTAGGATACCTAAGTCTTCTTGACGATCATCATCTTCAAGTAGACTTGCTCCAAAACTCCATCCATGGGCTAGACAAAGTGTGAACTTGAAGCTTTGGCCCTGGAATCACCATGAATAGCTTCTAAACATCTTGTTGAAGCTAATCACCAACCTAATATCCTGTTAATGATCTGAAACTTAGAAACACAAGAATATTAGTAAACATAACTACATGAGTGTTGATCATCATAAAAACTAGAGTGGAAGGCCATTGGGCCAACAAATCGATTCTGAGCCTATAACTTGTGAAAGTTTAGGGAATGGGTTTGAATCTCCACAATTCTTTCATTATGGACAAAAGTCAAGTCACATGCTGAAAAGCATGGGGTATGATCTTACCAAAGGGTCTGGCCTTAATTTTGGTAAAGGAAAGAAAGCATTACTTCGTTCATTTGTACCCAAAGGTAAAACCCTGACTACATCACAAGACCCAAAGAGGACTCGGTTATATATCTAACAGTCTCGTCAGATATTGAATCTGAAGAAGTCTATCATGATAGCTCATCAGGAACATCATCATGGGACTCAGATGCCAGCGCAGGAATTATCTTCGAAAGTCTCTCAGTGAACATGGTATCAGCTAGCCATTTAGAAGATAACGGAGATGATATTATTGAATCTGAAGAATTAATCCAGTCAGACTCTGATCAATAAATTAAACACTTAAATACTCTTTGGGATATACGCTTTGAACAATGTAAACCGCCCATAAGGGATAAAGTGACTCAAATAAATCTTGAAGATGAGGCTAACCCCAAGCCTATTTTCATAAGCGAGAGCTTGTCACCTTCCGAGAAAGAAGACTTAATATATCTCGTACGAGAGTACAAAGATGTCTTCACTTGGAAATATGAGGACATGCCTGGGCTCGATCTTCAGATTTCTATGCATCACCTCAACATCAACCTGAACGCCATGCCAGTCAAGCAACAGTAATGATGGTTCCGTCCAAGATTATGCAAGCAATTGAATTAGAAGTCAAGAAGCTCAAAGACTCTGGTTTCGTCAGGAAAGAGCAACATCTTGATTGGGTGGCCAACATAGTCCCTCCCCAAAAAGAATGGAAAGATCCAGATTTGCATCACCTTTCGAGATCTAAATGTCGCTTGTCCTAAAGACGAGTTTCCTCTTCCAATTACAGATGTAATGATTGACAACTTATGCAAGTTCAAAAGGATATCCTTTATGGATGGTTTCTTAGGGTATAATCAAATTAAGATGTACCCTGAAGATGAAAAACACACTGTTGACACTCTAAAAAGATAAATTCCCCAGGTAGCACTTCAACTGATCCGAACGACATCCAAACTTGTTGACATTTACAAAAGGCAAGATGCGGACAAGCTGACGACCAGGTTCTACCCATCCTTAGAGACCAAGCGATGACTTGAAACTTACTGATCTAGTTAAGCAGACAGTAAGCCAAGCATCACCTATAAAGAGGCCTAAGCGTGGCCTAACATGATAGCTTCGCTTGAAGCTCTATAGCCTTATTGAAGGGCAAAAATATTAGCTTCGCTTGAAACTTTACTTGTGAGCTTCGCTTAAAGCTCTTCATAGCTCTGCAAAGAGCTAACCTTCAGCTTCCCTTGAAGTTAATTATAGCTTCGCCTGAAGCTAATATTAGCTTCACCTGAAACTTTTCTTGTGAGTTTCTCTTGAATCTCTTCATAGCTCTACAAAGAGCAAATTTTCAGCTTCGCTAGAAGCTTTCTTGTGGCTTCACCTGAGAGCTTTGCTAGCTTCACGCGAAGTTAATTCCAGATTCAAGCTTTCTGCACCCCCTATAGGAGGGTTCCTTAGGTTAACATTTGACCTAGTCTTTAGTGGGTTAACCCCGCTACTTTAGTGGGGTTAATGGCACTTTAAGTGGGCAGTTACATCCGCCCACTTCATCCTACATTAAGTGGAGACAGCCGGGTCAAAAGAATAATTTTAGGCTCACGCAAGCCTGTCTAGCCTTGCATAAAGCTTGTACTTAGCTTTGCGCAAGGATTTGTAGCCTCGTCCAAAGCAGAAAATAGCCTCTGGTGCAAGCCTAACTGATTGTTACTAGTCTTGTTAAATTCTAGGGGCAGTTATGCCCTCAGAGCTTATAAATAGCTCATTCCTGGGTAAGCTCGGGGCTGGTTGGCTGGCAAGCTGAAAATCAAGACGTCAAGATGAAAAAAGAGAAAAAGAGCTAATTCTCTCACTTTCAAGAAAATTAGAGAGTCACTTTTCTAAATTCGGGGTGTTAATACCGTAAAACCTTCCTCTCTTAAGGAATCTCCGAAACCAGGCGAGAAGGAATTCCTTAAGACTCCATCGATCGCATCATCAATGGAACAAAGAGGTCGCGTACTGACCAGAGTTCTACCAACACACTTCTGCAGAATCTCCGAAGAGACAATTCTAATTTTTTTTAATTACTTTTAATTTTATCTTCAAAATTTTGTAAGTTTCCAACAACTGATTTTCAATGGAAAACAAGATGGCAACTTCGTTGGAGAACTGCTTCTTCAATGCTGAGAATCAAGTGTCGCAATGCATTGTTGGGTCTACTGCAGAGACCCTGGTCATTCATTTTAACCAAAAGAGGTTTGAACAACTTCTCTTGGGGGTAGCACAAGCCTCCTACATGTGCACAAGCAAAGGAAGGTCAGTATAGCCAGAACACCTCTGGCTACCTCTTTGAAACAAGTCTTTGTTGAGACTAGAAAAGTTCTCTGTGAACCTATCACAGCCTTACGCGAGGCTAAAAAAGCTCCACGCGAGCCTACCTCAGTCCCAACAGAGACTAACCAAGCATCGCGCCAACGTGAGAATGTTGTGCGCGAGACTACAAAGGTTCACTGTGAACCTATTACAGTCTAGTGTGAGGATAAAAAGGCTTTACGCGAGCCGATTACAGTCTCAACAGAGACTAACTTAGCCCCGCACCAATGTGTTAACATTGCGTGCGAGGCTATAAAGGTTCCCTGTGAACCTAAAACAACCTCTTCAAAGGTTATGTGGGTTACAAACTCCACCAGCTCTTCTCTTGATTCAGCTTCTTGTGAAGCTAAGAAAGTCTTGGGCCATAAGATATTTCAGCTCCTTGCAGGTCTAAGACTCGCCTGTCCTGTGAGGCTAAGGATAAAGAACTTTGTGCTAACAGCGAGGCTATGATAGCCTCGCTTACATTAATAGCACTGCTAGGCAGTGCTAAGCTCGCCATATTCAAGGCTAAGACCATAGCACCTCTGCATGCTAATAGCGTTGCTAATCCACATCTTTCTCATTAAAAAAGCCAAGTTCTAAGGATCTCTGCCGTGAGGTTAGAGATAAAGCACCATCGGATGCTTACAGTGAAGCTATTTTAGCTTCGCTTTATGGAAGAGCTCTGCGCAGCTGATAGGTAGTAAAAATTGCATAATTATCATCATATTTACCATCACATTTGCACATTTATTCATATTATAATGCACATTTATTAATATTTTGTTATTTAATGTGTGCAGGCCTCGAATTATTATTTTAATAAGAAATAAAGCTTAAAGAGCCCAAAAGCCCAGATCCAAGCCCATGTTTGAAGCCCAGGTGAAAAAGCGCAATTACAAGAAGTCAAAATGCAAATACAAGGGCTAAAAGTTGCAAATATCAGAGATAAGGGAAGGATAGACTTCTATCCAACCCTAAACACTTGCAGGATGAGGATAAAAGCCCAAGATAAGAAGGAAATTGGTGGATAGAAGATTTGGGATATTTGAGATCAAGGTAACTGATTTCTAAGTTATCTCGAAATCCCAATATGAAGAGCCAGGATCAAACTTTCAGAAGCAGACGACCATATGGACGGACCAGGAGAAGCCACGCGCCAAAGCGCGTGGCCTGAATCCACTAAACTGCCGCAGATTTGTGGCAAAAGCCGCAATTCTGCGGCATAGTGGATGAATTTGGATACCAGATTTTGTCTGCGATCTTATCCAGGACTCTATCACCTTCTGCACTATAAATATCCCTGCAGGCGCAACGTACAGGGCATCCAGAGACGTATTAGGTTTTCTTTAGCCATTTTTCTTTAAATTTCAGCAAGTTGTAATCTTTTGTTTCAAGCACGGTGTGGAGAAGAAAGAGCTTTGTAATTGGAGTTTACTCTCAAATAAAGGTTACCTTTTTGCCACTTAATTCTGTCATTTAATTTTGCATTTACTTTGTGATTTCTTGAGTTTGGTTTGATCTGTGATCTGTCGATTCTCTTTATTTTCTCTCTTTCTTTATTCTTCTCATATTAAAAAAAAAGAAAAGAAAAATAATAAAAAGATGATGAACTAATCTTCCTTTGTGGTTTGCTGAATTCTTAAGCAGCCCTAAGCATGTTTGGAGTTGAACAGATTAATAATACTTTTTAGAAACCCTAGGTTTAAAGTAGATTGCTTGAGGACTAAATGGATAATCAGCTTTCTAATCTAGGTTACACTTTTAAATAATTCCTCACCCTTCATATTTAAGAACTTTGACAGCGTAACTTCAAGGTAATGCTTTTCTTCCGCTGTACTTAGATGTTAAGATGAAATCGTGTTGAATGTTCAAAGCTGCGAACTAGTAAGATTCTAAACTCTTTTATTCTTGCTTGCATCTTCGCTAATAAACCTACGATTAATTTCACATATATTAAGATGATGTTCAATCTCCTTAACTTGCAATAGGGTTGTGGTAGAAGATCAGTAAAAACCACATTTTTTATATCATATATATCTCTCAAATCTAATCTCTCTTTTCTTACTTAAAGCATACAGGGGAATCGGCCGAAAAGCTTGCATCGCATCCTTCCCTGAGGATCACGACCCGTTTGAGCCCTTGCTACAGCGGATTCGCATTGAGACTAAGAAATCTGAACTCCATTTCTATTATTAAAATCTCAATCAAATTTTGGCGCCGTTGTCGGGGGAGGAACGGCACGATTTCCTCTTTCTAATCATTTTTTAATTCTTTCTGTTTGCAGATACAGAGAACAGGAAAACAGAGCAGCAGCAAGGACATACAGCAACCCAGTGCCTCTGCCCTCGAAGGCAGAGCACCAGGGCCTACCAATTTGCCGCAAAATTGCGGCAAAAGCCGCAAAATTGCGGCAATTGTAGTGAACTACTAACCTGCTTTTCTGCAGGTTGCTCTGCATTGCAAAGTTTGCTTACTGCTGTGATTAAATTTCTCTGTTATCACTCTGCAACTGCTAATTAATAACATTAACCCATTTGTTGAAAATAAAAAAAAATATTAGACTCTTGCATTTAGGGCACGTGTCTATTTTAATTCTTTTTAATTCCGTTGAAGAGTGCTGGCGACAAGGTACGTTTGCATAGCATATAGATTAGGAAACACTCTTGGTTGTTTACTGCTTTCTTGAGTGATTACTTTTCTACCGCTTTACACGTACACTAATTCATCTTAAGGGCATAACCCATAAGCAAGATAAGGTGGAGATTTCATCACCCTTCCTTGGCCCAAAAATCATATCCGTCACACTCACAACCCTAACTTTAATTAAAATTTGACTAGACGTTGGCCCTAGGTTAACTCGGACTCAATAGGAGATTGACCGAAGAAGGAAAATTGTTCGAAATTAACCCTTGTCAAATCGGTGTCTAGGCAGGGGATTGAGGGCCGAAAGCCCGAAGAACGGTGGTTATTTAATTAAGGAACGTCTCTGACGGAAAACCTCCCACCGGTCTTGCCACCTACCTGGCCGATTAGCTTGTGGTTAACGTCGACAATAGACCTCCTAAGGACAGTCTAAAGTTAGGAGTCGTCTAGGTCAAGGATAACCCTAGATTAGGATTTTTGATTGTTTTTCTTTTTTATTGATTTATTGGGTGAACTTGTTTGCTGATTGTGCGTGTCCGCTTGGTCGAGAGACCCACTTACATCCAGGCTAACTAGAACTAGTTCACCACCCGAGCAAAAGCCCGACCCACACATGGCACAACCAATATCACTCCAAGATAGGTTCTATCCTATTAGGACCTCTCTTCCTTCTTGCATCAAGCTTAACGATGAAGGTGTTGACCCCTTTGAGCTTAAGCCACAATACATCAACACCCTTCCGAAATTTCATGGACTTGACTCTGAGGATGCATACTTCTTCATAAGGGAATTTGAGGAAGTATGTTTCATGATGAATATTCTAAGTTAGGAAAAGATGACATCAAACTTAGGTTTGTCCCCTTTGCTTTGAAGGATTTAGCAAAGAAATGGCTCTACAGTCTAGAGGCCGGTTCAATATCTTCGTGGGATAATTTTGTTAAGGCATTCTTAAAAAAATTTTATCCCGTCCACAAGACTGCACTGATTAGGAAGAACATCTTACAGTTTAAGCAAATAGCCAATGAACCTTTTTGGAAATATTTCGAACGTTTCAAGGACCTCCTTGCCCAATGCCCTCACCATGGGATAGAGAAATGGCGATTATGCCAAGTTCTATATGATGGATTAGAATATCAAACTAAAACGTTGTTAGAATCCATGTGCCAAGGAGGATTTCTGAAAAAGGACGAAACTGATGGATGGCAATTGTATGAGGAAATAGCTGAAAATATCATCCAATGGGAACCTACTCCTGAAAAATCTAGGACTAATGACCCTACTTCTTCAAAAGGAGGTATCCATTCCATTGAGGCCAACATAGCAACCGATGCTAAGTTAGCTGCTGTTATGCGAAGACTTGAGGCTCTTGAAACTAAAGAACCAGTCTCTGTGAACCAAGTCAGCCCAACATCTTCGGTGGGCTGTACTTATTGTCAAAATATGAACCATGTGTTCGAGGAATGTCCCGTCTTTATCGCGCATCAAAACTTGCCCGAACATATGAGTGCGGCCTTCACAAGGCCCACAACAATCCATATTCGCCCACCTACAATCCCGGTTGGAGAAACCATCCCAATTTGTCATGGGGCCAAAGTAACAATGATCATACTAGGCCCAAATTCTCCAACAATTTCCAAAATCCGCCCTATCAAAATCCTCCACCCTCTTTCCAATATTCACAAATGGAAACAAGGCTCTCCAATATGGAAAGAAAGGTGGACACTCTCGTTAAAAGCAATGACACACTGGCTCAAGTCTTGACTAGGATAGAGATGCAAATGAATCAGCAAGAAAGGCAAAAGGGTACTCTACCTAGTCAACCATTCCCAAACCCTAGGAACTCTAGTCAAGCTCACTTGGCTGAAGAGAATCATATGAGTCAGTGCAATGCGATTCATACATTGCGGTCGGGAAAACAAGTTAATAACCAAGTATCAACACCATCAAGTTCTAATCAAGCATTCAGCTTGCCTGATCCCACTCCATCTCAACTTGATGCCAACAACACGAAAAAAGACAAGTCAGCCGAAGATATGCACAAGCCCATCGCACCCTACCCAAATAGGCTTAAAGATAAGCAATGTGCACAAATGGATAAGGTACGCGAGATTTTTAACCAAGTCAAGATCAATATACCTCTTCTTGATGCAATTCAACAAGTCCCTAAGTATGCCAAGTTTATTAAGGACATGTGCACAAAGAAGAGAAAGACTAATGTGCCCAAGAAGGTTTTTCTAGCCACTAACATTAGTGAGCTATTGTCCAACCAGATCCCTGTCAAGTATAAGGACCCTGGTTGCCCCACCATCTCTTGCACAATAGGTCAAACTGCAATTAAGCATGCACTTCTTGATTTGGGAGCAAGTATCAACTTACTCCCCTTCTCAGTCTACCAACAACTTGGGTTGGGCGAAATTAGTCCGACTAAGGTTACAATCCAATTAGCTGACCGATCCATAAAAATTCCCAAAGGAGAAATTACCGATGTGCTCATCCGAGTTGGGGAGTTTATCTACCCAGTAGATTTTGTTGTTCTGGAGACCGAACCTGTATCCACTCTTCGGTCTCAAACTCCCGTTATCCTAGGGCGTCCGTTCCTTGCAATTGCAAATGCGATCATAAATTGTAGGAACGGATTCATGAGGTTGACCTTTGGAAACATGACTAAAGAGGTCAATGTCTTCAACCTGGAAAACCAATCTCGTAAGATAAAAGACCAAACATTTGAGGTGAACTTCATCGAGAACATTTGTGAAAAAGAAAGTGAAAATGAGTCTCTATTTCTTGACAAGTTATTTGAAGATAAGTACGATTTTAGTGATAAGATGACACATGTTAAGGATTATAATTTTAAAGTTTCCTTTAAAAAATGAAGATTTGATCTAAGTATCTTCAAAGAGCCAAGCACTGAAATATCGCATGAGAATATAGTTCAAGAAACTCCGATTGACTTAACTTTCGAAAGTCTCTTTGAAGAAGAACTCCTGTGTTTAGATACACCGATTAAGGAGATGTTGGTTAATTATTCACTTCTAGGGAAAAGTGTTGATTTAAGTTTTGAGGAGATGTACGGAACTGAGCTAGAATTTCTCGGCAAGGAAGTTCCAACTGAAAGGTGTGATGAATTTTTAAATAATGGAGGTGGATATATGATAAGGAAGAGCCTAAAGAAGATGAAACTGGGGGGAGAGAAAGTTAAAACAAAAATGTTGGTCTTCCCATTGTGCCTTATAAAGAGAACCCATTGGAATGATGGGAAACGAGCTAGAGGGATGAATCCTAAGCAGCTCTAGGTGAGAGTGATACATGTGTTGCACATATTATGGTATACTATTATTTTTTGCCACTCTGTACATTTTTCTTCATGCATTCATGCATTTCATACATTGAGGACAATGCATGAGATAAGTGTGGGGGAGGGTTTACTAACATAGAAAAGATTAATTAATAAAAAAAATAAAAAATATTTTTCTCTTTATTTGTTCTAACATTTGAAAAAAAAAAAAACACTTATAAAAAGGATAAATACTTTGACTTATTTTTTGAAAGAAATCTAAGTTAGTTTTAAGGATTAGGAAAATCATGATTAGGATTTCTAAAAACTTGGTCAAAATAAATAAATTGTTTAAATTTTAGGTATAGGAGGAGAAATTGAATAATTAGTTAGTCTTAATTTTTACCTTAATGAAATGTACATTCCTAGTACATATCTAGGATTCTAAGACAAAGACCTTGTGCCTCATTAAAAAAAAAAAAAAAGAAAAATATTTTTCTCTTTATTTGTTAAAAAAAAAATAATATCACCAATTGAGCTGGATACATGTGCCTCAAGAAGCATAAGTATTCACGCCTAAAGGTGAGTTCTAAATAATAATAAAATCCTTAGTTTTGGGGCCTAGTTCACTCGAATTTGAGTCCGCGGGGTGTTTTCTCACCTGGTGCCCTAAAGCCAACCGGTTTGGGAGCCACCGACTTTAAGTTCGCTACATGGGTGGATTAGAAAGCCTAAGAAAACTGAGAAATATTATACATGTATTAACACATCTATTAGTCAATTAGTTAGGTATGAAGGCCTCAAGAAGCCTTGATACTTATACGAAAGAAAATTAGATGAGTTATACATGCCAAAAAAAAAAAATTTATATTAACACATCTAATAGTCAATTAGTTAGGTATGAGGGCCTCAAGAAGCCTTGATACTTACACGAAAGAAAATTAGATGATCTTATAAAAATACTAAAGAGGCATGAGAGTCCAAGTTAAGGAATTCCTAGATTCACAAGGGTGCGTATGACTTTTGGTAACGAAAAAGACTATATTAGAAATTCAATTTTAATCCTTACCTAAAATGAATAACAATTGACTTTATAAAGACTAGGTTTGAAGAATGAATAAAAATGAGAATCCTAACACTTATAGACTACTTAGTCTCTTCCAATATAAGTCAAATATTTTCCTTTTTATGGATTTTGTGGGTGTAATCCGCTGAAAACCCTCACAGACAACACTCGTCCTCTAGGGTAACCTAGGGGTTTAACGGCTTGTTGCACATGCTAAGTGCAACCGTGATTCCTACGAAAGTGAGTTAGCTAGGTTAGATTTTTCTTTTTCTTCTTGATTTTTACTCGAGGATGAGCAAAAAGATAAGTGTGGGGGTATGATAGGTAGTAAAAATTGCATAATTATCATCATATTTACCATCACATTTGCACATTTATTCATATTATAATGCACATTTATTAATATTTTGTTATTTAATGTGTGCAGGCCTCGAATTATTATTTTAATAAGAAATAAAGCTTAAAGAGCCCAAAAGCCCAGATCCAAGCCCATGTTTGAAGCCCAGGTGAAAAAGCGCAATTACAAGAAGTCAAAATGCAAATACAAGGGCTAAAAGTTGCAAATATCAGAGATAAGGGAAGGATAGACTTCTATCCAACCCTAAACACTTGCAGGATGAGGATAAAAGCCCAAGATAAGAAGAAAATTCGTGGATAGAAGATTTGGGATATTTGAGATCAAGGTAACTTGATTTCTAAGTTATCTCGAAATCCCAATATGAAGAGCCAGGATCAAACTTCCAGAAGCAGACGACCATATGGACGGACCAGGAGAAGCCACGCGCCAAAGCGCGTGGCCTGAATCCACTAAACTGCTGCAGATTTGCGGCAAAAGCCGCAATTCTGCGGCATAGTGGATGAATTTGGATACAAGATTTCGTCTGCGATCTTATCTAGGACTCTATCACCTTCTGCACTATAAATATCCCTGCAGGCGCAACGTACAGGGCATCCAGAGACGTATTAGGGTTTCTTTAGCCATTTTTCTTTAAATTTCAGCAAGTTGTAATCTTTGTTTCAAGCACGGTGTGGAGAAGAAGGAGCTTTGTAATTGGAGTTTACTCTCAAATAAAGGTTACCTTTTTGCCACTTAATTTCTGTCATTTAATTTTGCATTTACTTTGTGATTTCTTGAGTTTGGTTTGATCTGTGATCTCTCGATTCTCTTTATTTTCTCTCTTTCTTTATTCTTCTCATATTAAAAAAAAAGAAAAGAAAAATAATAAAAAGATGATGAACTAATCTTCCTTTGTGGTTTGCTGAATTCTTAAGCAACCCTAAGCATGTTTGGAGTTGAACAGATTAATAATACTTTTTAGAAACCCTAGGTTTAAAGTAGATTGCTTGAGGACTAAATGGATAATCAGCTTTCTAATCTAGGTTACACTTTTAAATAATTCCTCACCCTTCATATTTAAGAACTTTGACAGCGTAACTTCAAGGTAATGCTTTTCTTCCGCTGTACTTAGATGTTAAGATGAAATCGTGTTGAATGTTCAAAGGTGCGAACTAGTAAGATTCTAAACTCTTTTATTCTTGCTTGCATCTTCGCTAATAAACCTAGGATTAATTTCACATATATTAAGATGATGTTCAATCTCCTTAACTTGCAATAGGGTTGTGGTAGAAGATCAGTAAAAACCACATTTTTTATATCATATATATCTCTCAAATCTAATCTCTCTTTTCTTACTTAAAGCATACAGGGGAATCGGCCGAAAAGCTTGCATCGCATCCTTCCCTGAGGATCACGACCCGCTTGAGCCCTTGCTACAGCGGATTCGCATTGAGACTAAGAAATCTGAACTCCATTTCTATTATTAAAATCTCAATCAGCAGCAAAGCTAAGTTCGCCTCCAAAGGCAGAATTAAAATAGTAGCTTCGCCTTGCGAAGCTACTCTTTCAAGGGAAGCTTACTATAACCATAAAGAAAGCCATTAAGGCTAAGCCTAAGGCTTCTCACCCCAAGGGGGATAACTTTCTATTTTCTCGAGTCTCTGTGACGGATCGGTTGGTTCCGGTTAACACAGACTTGAGAGACTAACTGAGCACAAGTGAAAACTTTGCTCTGAGGAACCTATTCACATCTATCCATCCTAGTGCGGACAAAAAGGGTGTCAAATTGTGACAATTCACCTGTCTATTGCTATTTGGGAACAATTCCCACAGCTTCTTCTCCAAGCCAGCAATTGGTATTCAATCAGTTATCAGTCCGAACTTCTAAGAAGCCCAAGTCCTGAAAGAAGAAGGCAACAAAGGTGGTCCATCTTACAGCCGCCTCTATTAACATGATAATCAGAGGGAGGGATCTATTCCGGTCCTGATGAAGGAGACAAGGGACCTTTACTCCTCCAGCCTGCTCCCCAGACTCTGATTATAGCCCAAGCTTAAGTCAGGTTCTGCTGGAAAAAGTGGGTGCCTTCCAAGACACTCGCTCTAGGGTGGTAATACCCTACAACTACAGATAATCATCTTCATCAAATGGAGCTGTGTCACCTACACAATCGAGGAACATTTTCCAATGGTATGATGATGAGGAGGAGGTCAGTGGATATGCTTCGTCAGCTACCATCAGTTCGATATGAACAGGGCTTGTATCTGCTAACATGGCCGATAACAATGTGTTGGCCCAAGGTTACAATCACCCGGTTTTAGAGTTTTTGATGATTACAAAACACGTATAGTTATTTGTACTAATCATATTTTAGTGTTTAAGTATGTTTCAGGGTTCTAAGGATTCAAGATGTGTTCTTCCATAAAGGAAGGTATTTTTGACTCAAGTTGACTCAATTCGGTATCAAGGATTCAAGCTATTCAACAATACATATGGAGAAGCCCAAATTGAAGATCTTCTAGTCATCTAGAACCGTTGTAAGAATTAGCATGTTAAAGAGTAAGGTTATGACCAGTTGGCTCAAGAAAACACACACACACATTTTTTTCACTTTTCAAAAATACAGGTTTTGTTTTGGTGAGTTGGATTAGGTGCATGTCTTGATTGATATACATGTCTCAAAATATATCATATTTTTATATCCAGTTTAAATCATGTATCTCATCCCCTATAGCATGCTACTTAAACATCAAACAATTTAAAAATATTTTAAAAATTCTTCAAAGTTCAAAAATATTTCAAAAATAAATCTGTTTCAGGTCTAACGGTCGACTGGGCGGTCGACTGGATCTATTTCAGGCCAGATCGGTCGACGGACCGGTCGACCGGGCCTTGTGGCATTGGTGTGCACGTTTGTGCATGTCTGCCGGTCGACCGGGTCGGTCGACCGACTGACTGACCTTTGCTCTCGGGTTTTGTCAGTCGACCAGGCCAGTCGACCGACAGATCAAACAATTCATTTTGTTAAGACTGCGGTCGACCGAGCGGTCGACCGAGTCCAATGATTCTTTTGCCATATAGATTGCCGGTCGACCAGCCCGGTCGACTGCCAGCCCCAGCAGCCCCCAACGGCTAGTTTCTTGGAATCTATTTTCTGGTTTGATTTTGATGTTTCTTTCAACTATCTCTGATTTTCTTGTGGCTATAATCTGACCTATTGACCTAGATTAAATGATGAAATGCTTTTATCAAATCCTTATAAATAGATGTCATTGGTCCCTTGTTAAAGATAAGAAAACATTCCCATTATTATTACGTTCCAAAAGAAAAGAAAAGTTTTCAAGCTTTCATTCTCTAAAGTGCTTTCTTGGTTAAAGTTTTCAGTTATTTTCCAAGCTCATTTTACTTCTTTACAACTGAAATTTTCTCACTTCACTTCTTGAGCCAAAAATCATCTCCACTCTATGAGAAGTTATAAGAGAGAGTTTGTGGTCTTTTGATCACCAAGTGACTTGTCTTTTCTTGTGTTGAGATCCCTCTTGTGTAGAGTTGGATTGGTGGGAGTTGGGTACTCTAGTCTTGTGTAGACCAATTATAATCACCTTGGGTGTAAAAGGTTCCGGTGTGGAAATTCTCATTGTGGATTTAGTGAAAATCCTTCACGGTGATGGAGGCGGGGACGTAGAGCAGTGGCTCGAACCTCGTAACAAATTTCTTGTGTTTGCGATTGGTTTCCTATTGCTTTTCATTCTTTACGTTCCTTACTTGTGATATTGTTTGTTTGCTCTTCACCATTTCAATCATTTCATTGACTTGTATTTTTTGGTCTTTACTCATCTCAACAAGAAAGCAATTACGCGCCTCAACTCATAATCTAGAGGAATCAAAGAGGAGATGTTCTAGAGCCCTTCACAGGGAATTCGGCTTCAATTTCTTATTTTGAGTGACCGTTTGTATCATTCATTCTTACTTATTTAAAATGATCACTAGATTAGCATTAACACCTATCACCCCCCCTCTAGGTGTTTTTCAATTAGTATCAGAGCTTTGGTCTCTAGGCTCTTGGCCTAACAACCTTAGAGAGATCCTATATTGCTAATCACTCATTCATATTTCATCCTTATGCACTTTGTAAAAATGGCCGAAGGAATTAAGACCCCACCCAAGTTTGATGGCTTTAGCTTTCCCATATGGAAGGTTAAGATGATCGTATTTTTGTAATCCTTAGGGAGCTGGTTTGCAAAGGCGGTGACCAAACCATTTAGCACACCCCTTGGTGATGAGGACACTTGGTCCGATATTGCCCCGAAGAGTTTGACGCTAATGCTAGGGCACACTATGCCTTGCTTCAAGCTCGTAATGACGATGATATTTCTAGAGTCATTCATTGCAAATCCACTTATGAGATTTGGACTCACTTACTTGTCACTCATTAGGGAACTTCAGAAGTAAAGAGGGCAAAAATCGACCTTCTTTGTTCCCAATATGAAAACTTTTCTATGCAAGAGAATGAAACCATATATGATATGGTTACTAAGTTTACAAAGATTACTAATGGTCTTTCTTCTTTAGGTGACGGTATTGACAACGACCAAAAAGTGAGAAAGATCATCCGTGCACTCCCTCCATCTTGGGAAGTCAAAGCCACAACTTTGAAGGAGCTCAATGATAAGGAAGAAATGGAGCTCATCGGTCTCATTAGGAATCTCAAAACCCATGAGATGGAAAGAAAAGCAAGAGAAGAGATGGCTCCTCCCAAGAAGAAAGCAATCGCCTTCTTCCACCTACTCTGACGAAGACGATGAAGAAAAGGATGATGAAGATCTTTCTCTTCTTGTAAAGAACGTTCGGAGAATGTACAACAAGGATAAATTCCAAAATAGAAGGAGATGGCAAGTTAAAAAAGAGAAGAAAATCATTTGCTTCAATTGCCGGAAGCCGGGTCACATTGTTGCGGAATGTCCGGAAAACAAAGGCAAACCCTCCACCTCCAAGAAGCCATACAAAAAGAAAGCTTTAAAGGCTACTTTGGATTTGGAGAGTGAATCCGATGAGGAAGTCGACACCGCCAACATGTGCTTCATGGCTAATGAGAGCACAAGCAAGGTAACTCCCGATACATCTATTGAAGATTGTGAACTATCTATAGATGAACTAGAAGAAGCTTTTGAAGAACTATCTCATAACTATGATTTTCTCAAAAAGAAATACTTGAAAATGAAAAAAGAAAATGAATCACTCAACCACAAAGTTTTCACTCTCATAAAAGAAAAAGATGAATTGGTTTCAACTCTCACTTCTACTCAAAAGGATTTTGATGACTATAAAATTTCTTGCAAAGGTAAATTTTCACAAATTGATGAAAACGAGATTTCCTTGCTAAAGAAGAAAATTGATTCATTAGGAGTAGTTTTGAAGAAATGTTAATTTGATAAAACTAGACTAGACGCTATGTTTCCTAAGAAACATGTCCCAAAGAAACAATCACATGCTACTCATACTCATGTTCATAAATCACAACCTTTACATCATGTAAGCACCCTAAACATGCCCACACTCCACACACTCATCATGTATTCATGTATGGTAAAGTTTATGCATGCGCATATTGTGGCCATAAGGGTCATTTGGTTAAATTTTGCTATGATAGGATTAATGCATTGCATAATCATGTTTGGATTCGGAATACTAACATTCAAGGACCCAAGAAAGTTGGGTACCAAAGTCAACAAATTTGTTAAATGATATAGGTACATTCCAAAGCCCAACGACGTAATGAGTGGTGGTATCTTGATAGTGGTTGCTCAAGGCACATGACTTGGGATATCAACAACTTCGCAACCCTATCAAGATTTCATGAAGGTGGCACCGTCACCTTCGGAGATGACGCCAAAGGAAAAATCATTGGTATTGGTAATGTTAAACTTGGTACATCTCCTTTAATAGAAAATGTTGTTTTAGTTGATGGCCTCAAGCATAATCTCTTGAGTGTTAGTCAACTTTGTGATAAAGGTTTTAATGTTATTTTTGATGACCTAGCATGTAGTGTTATTGATAGACAATCCAATACATGTATATTTTTCAGAATTCGTGAAAATAATGTATACATGATTGATATGTCTAAAATGCGATCCATTGCTACTTGTTTGAATGCCCTCGATGATGACTCTTGGTTGTGGCATAGGAGATTAGGCCACATTTTTTTTAACCATCTATCTCTAGATTAAACAACAAGAAAATTGTGAAAGGTATTGCTTGCTTGAAATTTGAAAAGGACTGCATTTGCGATGTGTGCCAACTTGAGAAACAAACCAAGTCCTCTTTCAAATCAATCAAGGATATCATGACATCACGACCTTTGGAGTTGATCCATATGGATTTGTTTGGTCCTACACAAACAAAAAGCCTAAGTGGGAATCACTATGCTATCGTTTTAGTTGATGATTTCTCTCGTTTTACATGGGTTTTCTTTTTAGAACATAAAAATCAAGCCTTTTCATATTTTCAAGCTTTTAAGAAAAGAGTTGAAAAGGAAAAAGAATCTTCTATTTTAAAAATAAGAAGAGATAGAGGTGGTGAATTCAATAACCAACCCTTTACCACTTTTTGCAAAGAACATGGAATTAAGCATGAGCTATCTTGTCCTAGAACTCCACAACAAAATGGAGTCGTTGAGAGGAAAAATCGTATATTACAAGAGATGGCTAGGATAATGATAAATGAGTACGGTCTGCCTTATTATCTATGGGCCGAGGCCGTTAACACATCTTGCTACATATCAAATAGGGTTTTCTTATGCAAAAAACACTTCTAAAACATCTTTTGAGATTTATATTCAAGAAAACTGAATGTTTCATACTTTAAAGTTTTTGGTTGTAAATGTTTTATTTTGAATACTAAAGATAATTTAGGTAAATTTGATGCAAAATCATATGAAACAATTTTTGTTTGTTACTCTAACACTAGTAAAGCTTATAGAGTCTTCAATAAATCATCTTTGACTATTGAAGAATTTATGCATGTAAAGTTTGAGGAATCTAATATGTTTGTTGAGAATATTGCAGAAATAGATTCTCTAAATGAAGACATGGAGAAAATTACTTTGAAGGACTCACCTACTCTTGAAGACAAGCCAAAGGTTGATGAGGAAAATGAAGTTTAAGAAGTTGAAGTAGAGACAACTCAACCACTTCCAAAAGGTTGGAGATTCGCTCCACATCATCCCAAGGATCTTATTATAGGTGAATTATCAAAAGGGGTAAGTACTCGATCTAAACTTCATGATCTTTGTGGGCACTATGCATTTATTTCTCATTTTGAACCAAAGAACATCCTCAAAGCCGAGGGTGACTTATATTGGTTGCTTGCCATGCATGAGGAGCTCAATCAATTCGAGCGCAACCAAGTTTAGCATCTTGTTCCTAGGCCCCACGATTGACCAACAATTGGTACTAAGTGGATCTTTAAGAACAAGTTGGATGAGTCGGGTAATATTGTTAGGAATAAAACTAGGTTAGTGGCCCAAGGTTACACTCAAGTCGAAGGAATCGATTTTGAGGAAACTTTGTACCCGTAGCACGGCTTGAAGCCATACAGATGACAACTTGCATTTGCTTCATATAAAGATTTTAAACTTTTTCAAATGGATGTAAAAAGTGCTTTCTTAAATGGATTTATTGAAGAAGAGGTGTATGTTGAACAACCCCCGGGTTTGTTGATCCTACTGATTGGGAAAGAGTAATGTAGAGTTATTACACAAGTATTCAATTAAAGAAGAAAGGTTTAGAGTTAACCTTGGTGCTCGTTTACTCCACAAATGTATTCAAAGATCAATATACCCTTTCCAATCTCCGCTATAGCAATGGCTATACCGGGTCGATTCTCCGGGAGAGCTAGCGATAGAAGCGTTACGGTATGTAGTGAAAAAATAAAAAACGAAATGTCTTCTATGTATTTACACAAATGCAAGAAGCAACATGAAAAGAAGTGATGGATTTGTGCATTATGGAAAAAGAAATCAAAAAGAATTTGAGTGAAGTGTGTTGCAAAGAAAGAGAAGCTAGTAAAGAAAGTGTTAGAAAACTTTAGATGAGAAGGTACATGGCTAGCTAACTTTACCTCATTGCTAACTTGCTAAACTCAATGGTGATGCTTGATTGCCTCATGTTGATTCATTGGCAATAGGTATGACTTGCTTGTTTGTTCAAGTACATTACCGTTATGAAGATGAGTGTTCTCTTGTTCTTAGCTTGAAGCCTCATATGAATTCATTGGCTCTCTAGATAGATGTTCAATGATGAACTATAGGATTGGTACTCAAAGATGCTAAGTTCGAAGAATTAACATTCATTCAAACATTCAAGATATAACAACAAATTAGCTTGAAGTAGAGAAGTTGTTCTTACAAGTAGTATATGTAGGTGATCCATCTCCATGTTCCATCAAGGCTCTTGTTCTAGACAAGGCTCTAAATGAGGCACACATGAGTCATATGGAGTATGAACAAGCAATTGCCAAGGGAAAGCAACTCTACTTCCTTGGTAAGTAAAAGAAACTATCACAATGCAAGTATAAAGATAAGCATCATCCAAAGAGATAGAAGTTAGCTAGGTAAGTTCTTAGCTAGCCATGTAATAAAGATTTAGCTATCCATTACACTAGAAACAAAGCAACTATTCATGATATAAAGCAATTAGAACTAAAGCAATAGAAATGAACTAAAATCAAAGCAAGAAATTAAAGCAAAGTAAAGTAGAACATACTAGAGCTTGCAAAGAGAAGAATGGAGTTCTTTTGATTAATCCTTGCCTACAAGAATGTCACTTCCTTGATACAAGCTTTCAAACAGCACTCTCTCTCTCACTTTGTCAAAATCTCTAGGAGGAAGAAGATGAACACTAAAAACCTAGGAGAATAACAAAACAAAATACAAGAATTTCCCCTATTTTCTTCTCTCTCTTCTCTGTTCTCTCTCATAGACCCTGGTCCTCTATTTATAGCCATCCATGAGAAGAATCTAGAGCCCTGGCCGTTGGCGCAAAATTCGAGCTCCAACTGCCTCCAAACCGCCGCAGATATGCGGGAAATCCCCAGATTTGGCGGCAAAATCTGGGCCGTTGAGCCCAGATTTTCTGTTGTGATTTGGTTGTTAGGTGGTTATCCACGTGGCCTTCTGGAAGATTTAGTTGGCGCGCAGATCTCAACTGAATCCAAATTCAAATCTTGGGCTCTTTTGGGCTTATGGATTTAATCTTTTTAATTATTGCTAATTAAAGTGATTAATGGGCTTTTTCTCTTTTAAGTTGTGGACCTGCAAAAATAGAGAGAAAAGGGGTTAAAAATCACATTTTATTTACAATATGCATAGTATGGAAGTGGTAAAATATGCAAATATGTATAACAATCACACCCCCATACCTAGCTTTTGCTCGTCCTCGAGCAAAAAAGAAAGAAAAAGAAAGAAAAATAAAATCCTAACTAATTTATTACACCACTTTCGTAGGTGACACGATTGCACTGAGCACGTGCAACAAGCCGTTAAACCTCTAGGTTACCCTAGAGGAGGAGTGTTGTCTCCTGAGGGTTTTCAGCGGATTGCACCCACAAAATCCATAAAAAAGAAAACAAATGTTAGTGTTTTGAAAATGCATTTTGAAAGAGAGACATATTTTCGAACTATTTTTGCAAAAATATAAGTGATCTAAGGTCATAAGTCCACCTATAATCATTCTTCCTTAAACTTAGTCTCCATGCAAGATCTTGTCTTTAATTAAGGTAAGAATTCAAAATTGGATTGAATACTTTATCTTTTATAAAACCTAGATAGTATGCACACCGTGACAGTGAAGATTTCTGGGATTTCAACTCTAACCATAAAGCCATTTATATATATATATATATATATATATATATATATATATATTTTCTTCTTCCCTTAGTTTTCTTACGCTTTCTAGTTCACCCATGTAGCGAGCCTATAACCGATGACTCCCAAACCAGACGGTCCTAGGGCACCAGATGAGAAAACATCCCTCGGGTTTAAGGACTCGAGTGAAAAAGGCCACAAAACTAAGGGGGATTATTCTTTTTGATCACCGTTAGGCGTGAATAATTATGCTTCTTGAGGCATAATTCTCCAACTTAATGAGTGATGTTTTTCACCGTTAGGCGTGAATAATCATGCTTCTTGAGGCATAGTTATCCAGCTTAATAAGTGATATTTTATTCTTTTTTTTTATTTATTTTATGGCATTTTAGGTCTTTGTTTCCATCCCAAAAATTGTGTAAGTGTGAAGTGCTTACTATCTAAGGCAAAAATTCAAGATAAAAATATCTCCCCAATTTTACTTACTTAGCCTATAATTTTAAACAAGATCTATTATTTCAACTAGGTTTAAGATGTCACAATTAAGGCTTTCTTAATTTCTAAGATACATCTTAATTTTCTTAAAAATAGATCAAAACTTTGTCTCTTATTTTAAAAAGTTTTTTTTATATATATTTTTTTATTTTTCTAAAAGAAAATAAAATCTAACAAGAAAATAGAAAATCTACAAAGAAAAGTAAAAAAAAAATCTAAAAAAAGAAAAAAAAACCTAAAAAGAAAATTAAAATCCTAAGAATAAAAAGCCTAAAAAGAAAATGAAAAATCCTATGTTAGCATCTACCCCCCCATACCTATCTCATGCATTGTCCCCAATGCATGCAAGATGAAATGATGCATGAAATAGGTAAAGGATAAAGCTACTCCCTCTGTCGTTTTGGACCCGCAGTGGTGCTAGGTCCAGCCGACTGTGATCTCCTCAACGCTGCCTCCATCCTGTCTAATCGAGAGGATTGCTCCTCGACCTTTTTCCTAAGCCAGACCTGCCCCCTAAATGTCTTCTTCATACCCTTCCAGATGGTGGACATGAAGGCTCTTGGTTCCGTTGGGGGGTCCTGCCTCCAAAAATGGGGCTCATCTATCCTCTCTAGGCTTTCCTCCGAGGATGACTCCATAGGTACAGTCTCAGGCTGGGCACTGGGTGTTCAGAGCCCCTGCAAGCAACCGTTGTATGAGCTTGTGGGTCTCTCTACAGTAATAGGTACTCGGTCAAATGTATTAAAAACAACGTCTGACAGGAAATATTTACACAGACGTGTAATTAAGATGGAATGAGAATGCTTTGCACCTCGAGTGCGGGAGGAATTCTCAAGAATGGTACGGAAGATAGCCCGATTCAAACAGACCGTGTGGTTTTGTGTCATTAAGTCATGGATAATCTGTAACACGGGTCTGTTGAAGGAGGATTGATGGTCAAGCCCAAAAATATTGCGTTGGACCCAGCGTCCAATACAATGAACATTTCTAAAAGTCGTGTTGGCTTTGAGCCCACGATCCTGAATTGTGCAGCGGACACCCATGATGGTTAAGTAATCTAGCAATGGCAAGGGGTCGCTATGGTGGGGATGATTGGGGACATGAGTGATTTCAGCAATAAGTGGGATGGTGACAAAGATATCACCGAATGGCATGTGAGATACAAATTGGTACGTGTCATGATTCACAGATGCTTGATCAATTGAATTGTAAAAAGTAGTGACAAGATCAGGGCAATAGTATGCATCGTGCTCATTGTTATCATAGACCAAAGAGTACCAATTCCAAGCACGTATTCTATCCACAAAAATGTGCCCATACCCCCCACTTTCATTCAAAAGTACGGAAAAATCCCTTTCCACATACAAATTCGGTGCCATATATGCTAATGGAAGTAAAGCAAAGGATTTGAGATAGGAAAATGCAAACCACCCCCGGAGATCGTGGGGGGAAAATCCAAAACAGTTGTGCAGAAGGCACCCGAGACAGAATTTGGAAGAGTTTCTCTGGATCTGCCACTGGAAGTAGAAATCAGCCAGGCAGAATTTTTCTGGGCGCCAGAGGTGGTCGGAGTGCGGCGGAATTGCGGCCTGAATTAGGTATTTGTGGCAGAACAGAGGATTCTGGTGAAGGGGAAAGTTGGCAGAGGTCGGCTCTTGAAGAAGGAGTTTAGATCTGAAGGGAAGTCTTCGTTTGAGGGAGAAAGAGTTGGTGAGGAGAGTATTTATAGGGGTAGGTAAAAATGGGATTTCCAAATTTATCCCTAGGTCAAAGGTATATTTACAACCCTAGGTCAAAAGAGTTTGGAAATGAAAGGAATCCTAGGGAAGAGAAAATCCTAGGAATGTGAAACTCTTATAAGCACAAAAATCTCTAATTTTTTTTTATTATGATTATTTACAAAAAATGTAAAAGAAAATTATTTACAAGTGTGGTCCCAAAATGATATTCAGGAAAATGCACGGGAAATTATACAGATGGAATTGTCACAAATAAACTGGGTCGCAAAGACCCAATTCGTGAACTTCGTGTGACATGACTTCCGTGGTAAGGAATGGCTTTAGACGTTGTCCGTTCATAGTGAATATGTTGCCATTATTCGGGTCAAGAATCTCTATCACACCGTGGGAAAAAACTTTGTGAACAATGAATGGCCCTGACCACCTGGTTCTCAATTTACCAGGGAAAAGGTGGAGTCTTGAATTGTATAACAGAACCTTTTGTCCTACGACAAAAATCTTGTGGTGAATGGACTTATCGTGAAAAAGCTTGGTTCTGTGTTTCGTGATCCGAGCGTTGTCGTATACTTCGTTTCTTAACTCTTCAAGCTCAGATAACTGCAACTTCCGTAGAACACCGGCTTTATCCAAATCTAAATTCAGCTGCTTTAAAGCCCACATTGCTCGGTGTTCTAACTCAACAGGCAAGTGACAAGGTTTTTCAAATATAACTCGATATGGAGACATACCGAGGACAGTTTTGTAGGCGGTCCTGTATGCCCATAAGGCATCAGTGAGTTTGATGGACAATCCTTACGGTTCTGTCCTACAGTTTTCTCCAAAATGAGTTTTATCTGTCTATTTGTTACTTCAACTTGCCCGTTGGTTTGAGGATGATAAGCCGTGGACAATTTGTGAGTAATAGAATATTTTCGCATCAAAGCTTCAAAAGCCCTATTGCAGAAATGACTCCCATTATCGCTTATTATCGCACGGGGGGCTCCGAAGCGAGAGATGATATTTTCTCTTAAAAACTTAATGACAACATGGTTGTCATTCGTCCGTGTTGGAATTGCTTCAGCCCACTTGGAAACATAATCTACGGCTACCAAAATGTATTGGTTACCGTAGGACAGAGGAAAGGGTCCCATAAAATCGATGCCCCAGAGGTCGAAAATTTCGACTTCCAAGATAGGTGTGAGGGGCATCATGTCTCTCTGTGTGATACGACCCGTCATTTGACACTTATCACAAAGCTTGCAAAAATTGTATGCATCCTTAAAGAGAGTGGGCCAGTAAAATCCACTCTGAAGCACTTTCTCAGCAGTTTTCCGTGGACCAAAATGTCCACCGCAAGCTAACTTGTGACAAAATGTCAAAACACTCTGATGTTCATCCTCAGGAAGGCATCTACGTATGATTTGGTCAGGACAGTATTTGAATAAATATGGTTCATCCCAAAAGAAGAACCGCATTTGGCGCAGAAAACGGTGTTTTTCTTGTCCTGACCAATGAGAAGGTATTTGCCTGGTAGCAAGGTAGTTCACTATATCAGCATACCAGGGCTCTCCACACATCTCAAAAATATGCTCGTCAGGAAAATCATCATTAATCGGTATTCTCTCTTTAGGTGCATTTGGGATTCTCGACAAATGATCTGCTACCACGTTCTCAACGCCCTTTTTATCTTTAATCTCCAAATCAAACTCTTGCAAAAGAAGTATCCATCGAATCAGTCTTGCCTTAGCATCCTTCTTTTGCATCAAGTATTTTAGGGCTGAGTGATCAGTGAAAATAATAGTTCTGGACCCTAGCAGATATTGACGAAATTTCTCCAACGCTAAGACAATTGCTAAAAATTCCTTTTCAGTAGTTGTGTAATTGAGTTGGGCCTCATTCAGTGTTCTGCTAGCATAATAGATTACGTGTTGCCTATTATCAATACGCTGCCCTAAAACAGTGCCTATAGCAAAGTCAGAGGCATCACACATAATCTCAAAAGGTTTGGTCCAGTCTGGTGCAGATATGATCGGTGCAGAGACAAGTCTACTCTTAAGCTCTTTCCATGATTTTTGACATTCCTCATCAAATATAAAGGGTACATCTTTTCCTAAGAGATTTGTCAAGGGTCTTGCAATGTTGCTAAACCCTTAAATGAATCGTCTATAGAAGCCGACGTGCCCTAAGAATGATCTAATGTCCTTTAAACATGTTGGTTCAGTGAGCTTTGTTATGACTTCCACTTTGGACTTGTCTACCTCGATTCCTATTCTTGATACCTTGTGCCCAAGTACGATTCCTTGCTTGACCATAAAATGACACTTTTTCCAATTAAGTGTCAAGTTTTTCTCCATACAACGTTGTAAAACTAGCTTCAGGTGGTACAAGCATTGCTCAAAGGAATCCCCATAGATCGAAAAATCATCCATAAAAATTTTCAAAAATTTCTCCACCATGTCCGAAAAGAGGCTCAACATGCAACGTTGAAACGTTGCAGGAGCATTGCATAGACCGAAGGGCATCCTTCGGTATGCAAACGTTCTAAAAGGACAGGTGAAGGTCGTTTTATCATGGTCTTCGGGAGCAATTGGGATCTGATTATATCCTGAATATCCATTCAGGAAACAATAGTACTCGTGTCCCACCAATCTCTCCAGCATTTGATCAATAAATGGAAGAGGAAAGTGGTCTTTACGTGTGGCGGTGTTCAACTTCCTATAATCAATACAAACTCGAATCTTTGTTGGAAGACGTGTTTGTATCAATTCTTTATTCTCATTCTCCACCACAGTAAATCCAGTTTTCTTAGGCACAGCGTGAACTGGACTTACCCATTGACTATCAGATATGGGATAGATAATCCCATTGTCTAATAGTTTCAATATCTCAGATCTAACAGCTTCTTGCATAATAGGGTTAAGTCTACGCTGTGGGTCTCTTTTTGGCTTAGCATCTTCCATCAGATGAATTCTATGTTGAACAATGGAAGGACTAATCCCTTGATATCAGCCATGGTCCAACCAATGGCCTCTCTATTTTCTCTTAACACAGTCAGAAGGTCCTCTTCTTGTTGCTCAGTAAGATTGGATGCAATTATTACAGGAAAGGATTCCTTCTCATCCAAGTACTTGTACTTGAGATGGTCGGGAAGAACCTTAAGCTCAGAAAAAGGGACCGCATCTATAACTGGTTGCTCATGGTGCAAGGGAAGAATAGGGGTGGAATTAGTGGTCCGTTCAACATTTGATCCAACAATCTGATCCAGGTTGAAGTCATCCGACTCCAACTCAAACTCCTCTTCAGACTCATACTCTACCTCGTCCACATGTTCACTGGTCAAACCCTCAATCAAGTTCACTTCGAAGGAATCATTGTCCACATCCCTTGGCTGCTTCCCCAGATGGAAGACATTCACCTCTTCGTCATATCTCCGAACGTTAACCGCATCGATCCATTTCTACAGTTGATTATTGCATTTGCGGTGGCTAAGAAAGGACGTCCGAGAATGACGGGTGTTTGCGCTCTGTGATTTTGTACGGGCTGTGTTTCAAGAACAACAAAGTCCACGGGGTAAATGAATTCCCCAACCCGTATCAAAACATCTGTAATTTCCCTCTTTGGAATCTTTACAGATCGGTCAGCCAATTGTATAGTCATCTGGGTTGGACGAAGGTTGCCTAACCCTAACTGCTGATATACGGAAAAGGGAAGAAGATTGATGCTCGCGCCCAAGTCTAGCAATGCCCTATTTATGGTGGTCTGCCCTATGATACAAGAAATGGTAGGGCTCCCTGGATCTTTGTACTTCACAGGGATCGGTCCATTGAGCAGTTCACTTATGTTGGAAGCCAAAAAGACTTTTTTAGGGACATTTGCTTTTCTCTTTTAGTACACATTTCTTTCAAAAACTTGGCGTAAGATGGGACTTGTTGAATGGCATCTAAGAGAGGGACATTGATTTGTACTTGGTTAAATATCTCTCTTATCTTCTCCATGTGAGCATTCATCTTATGATTCGTAAGCCTATTTGGGAATGGGACAACTGGCTTATATGTTTGCTCATCAACTTTCTCTTTTCCTTTTGACTGAGAAGTGGATGGTTGTGTGCTTGATGAAGGACTATCTTGCATGGGTTGTACTGGAACAGAAGGTGGTGACACAGATTTGGGAGACTGATTTGAAACCTTGTTATCTACATGTTTCCCAGATCTAAGGATTTGAATGGCTTGGCATTGGCTGGGTCCCAAGTCTTCAACTTCGTGCAGAGGAAAATGGGCTTTGGGATTGGGCACAGGTTGGCTAGGTAGCATTCCTTTTTGTCTTTCAGTCAAAGAGTTAGCCAACTGCCCTATTTGAATTTGCAATTTGTTCATATCCTGCTGCTGATTGTTCATCATTGCGGCTCGGGTCTTAGATAAGGTCTCTATCATTTTCTCCAATTCAGAAATTTTCTTGTATGAAGGATTGGGTGGTGGATGATGCTGAAACTGGGGCTGAAAATTTGCTTGGTAAGGCACAGGATGTTGATATGATTGGAATCTGGGTGGACTCTGGTATGAATGAACATTTGGGGGGTTCTGATGGTAAGTTGGTGGATGAGACTGAGCAGGGTATTGTTGTGGAAAGGGTTGTCTTGGCTGCTCAGGGCCAGACTGACTCCAAGAAAAATTCGGATGGTTTCGCCATCCCGGATTATAGGTTTTGGAGTAAGGATTGTAAGTGGGTCTGGTGTACGCGGCATTCGTACTCTCCTGAAACATTTGAGTTTAATAAATTGGACACTCCTCAAACAGATGATTCAGATCATGGCAGTAGGTACAACCCGGAGTATCCACAGATGGGTTGACCTAATTCACAGCAGAGTTTTCCCTAGACTCTAGCAACTCAATCCTCTTCATCAACTGTGTGATTTTAGCTTCTGCAGCTATTGAGGATCCTATGGAATGTAAACCAGTTCTGGAAGTTGTGGGTGTAGGTTTCTCAGTACATGATTCCCACTGGATTGTCTTTTCCGCTAAGGCCTCAAAAAGATCCCAACCCTGATCTTCATCCTTCTTTAAGAATTCTCCTTGACACATGGTTTCAAGGAGCGTCTTAGTCTGATAATCAAGCCCATCATAGATAATCTGGCACTGGCGCCATTTTTCTATACCGTGATGGGGACACAGGGCTACTAGGTCTTTGAAGCGCTCAAAATACTTCCAAAACGGTTCATTGGCTTCTTGTTAGAACTGCATTATATTCTTCCTCATAATGGCTGTCTTATGGATAGGATAAAACTTTTTAAGAAAGACCTTAACGAAATCATCCCAAGAAGAAATTGAGCTAACTGGGAGATTATAAAGCCACTTCTTAGCGATATCCTTAAGTGCAAAGGGGATGAATCTAAGTCTTACAGCATCATCGGTAAGCTGGGAAATCCTCCTCATAAGGCATACTTCTTCAAACTCTCGAATGAAGAAGTATGCATCCTCAGATTCAAGGCCATGGAATCATGGAAGAGTGTTTATGAACTGGGGCTTTAACTCAAAGTTACTTCCATTTGTGTTTGGGAGGAGAATGCACGATGGAAGTGATGTGCGAATCGGATAGAACTTGTCTTGCAACGAAACGTTGGTGGTCATGATTGTGTCGAGTGGTGGTGTATGTGGCAGTGTAGAAGTTCTTACAAGCCTAGCAGAATTCGGATCTCGATACCACTCTTGCATACAATTACACAATCAACGTGCACCTTTCACACAGGCGGAAAATGAAAAAAATAACAATCAAGAAAAAAGAAAAAAAAATCAATCCAAGCTTTCTAGGTTTCCTGGACCTAGACGACTCCTAACTTTAGATCGTCCACAGGAGGTTCGGTGTAGACTCTGACTATAAGCAAATCAGCCAGGGAAGGTCAAGGTTGGTGGGAGGTTTTCCGTCAGAGACGTTCCTTAATTAAGTAACCAGCAACCTTCGGGCTTTCGGCTCTCAACCCCTTTCCTAGACACTGATTTTACAAAAGTCACTTTCCAACACTTTTCCCCCTTAGGAAAATCTCCTAAGTGAGTCCGGATGTCCCTAGGGCCAACGTCTAGCAATTTTTAGTTAGAAGCTTAGGATTGTGAGTGCGTGGGAAAATGGTTTTCGGGCTAAGGAAGGGGTGATAAAATCCCCACCTTATCTTTCTTATGGGTTATGCCCTTAAAGTTGATTCGTGCAAGTATACGATATAACAAACAAGAATCACCCAAAGCGGAATTAAATCAAACAAAGAGTGAGTCCTAGTCTATATGCTATGCTTACGTACCTTGCCTCTAGCACTCTTCAACAGTAAATGTAAAGGAATTGAAAGACACGTGCCTAGAGATGCAAATGTCTAAACAATTTTCTTAACTTGCAACAAATTTTTTACTGTTGATTAGCAGATATAAGGTGAAGCATACAAGATTTTATGTATTGCAGCAGCTATATTTTGCAGAGAAGCAAGCCCTGCAGAAAAGTGGTCAGTAGTCAACTCCTCTTTGCCGCAATTCTGCGGCAAAAGCCCAGAATTTGCGGCAATTTGGAGGGATCCTGGTCTCTGCTTTCGAGAGCAGAGGCTCAGGTCCACTTATATGTTTCTGCAATGCAAGATTTGCTGTTTCTTCAACCTGTACCTGCAACAGAGAAGAGTATTCGTTTAATTCTTCACTTGAAAACAAATACCGTTGCTCTCCCCGGCAACGGCGCCAAAAATTTGATTGGAAAAGAGTAATGTAGAGTTATTACACAAGTATTCAATTAAAGAAGAAAGGTTTAGAGTTAACCTTGGTGCTTGTTTACTCCACAAATGTATTCAAAGATCAATATACCCTTTCCAATCTCCGCTATAGCAATGGCTATACCGGGTCGATTCTCCGGGAGAGCTAGCGATAGAAGCGTTACGGTATGTAGTGAAAAAATGAAAAACGAAATGTCATCTATGTATTTACACAAATGCAAGAAGCAACATGAAAAGAAGTGATGGATTTGTGCATTATGGAAAAAGAAATCAAAAAGAATTTGAGTGAAATGTGTTACAAAGAAAGAGAAGCTAGTAAAGAAAGTGTTAGAAAACTTTAGATGAGAAGGTACATGGCTAGCTAACTTTACCTCATTGCTAACTTGCTAAACTCAATGGTGATGCTTGATTGCCTCATGTTGATTCATTGGCAATAGGTATGACTTGCTTGTTTGTTCAAGTACTTTACCGTTATGAAGATGAGTGTTCTCTTGTTCTTAGCTTGAAGCCTCATATGAATTCATTGGCTCTCTAGATAGATGTTCAATGATGAACTCTAGGATTGGTACTCTATGAGTGTTCTATGTATTTACACAAATGCAAGAAGCAACATGAAAAGAAGTGATGGATTTGTGCATTATGGAAAAAGAAATCAAAAAGAATTTGAGTGAAGTGTGTTGCAAAGAAAGAGAAGCTAGTAAAGAAAGTGTTAGAAAACTTTAGATGAGAAGGTACATGGCTAGCTAACTTTACCTCATTGCTAACTTGCTAAACTCAATGGTGATGCTTGATTGCCTCATGTTGATTCATTGGCAATAGGTATGACTTGCTTGTTTGTTCAAGTACTTTACCGTTATGAAGATGAGTGTTCTCTTGTTCTTAGCTTGAAGCCTCATATGAATTCATTGGCTCTCTAGATAGATGTTCAATGATGAACTCTAGGATTGGTACTCAAAGATGCTAAGTTCGAAGAATCAACAATCATTCAAACATTCAAGACATAACAACAAATTAGCTTGAAGTAGAGAAGTTGTTCTTACAAGTAGCATATGTAGGTGATCCATCTCCATGTTCCATCAAGGCTCTTGTTCTAGACAAGGCTCTAAATGAGGCACACATAAGTCATATGGAGTATGAACAAGCAATTGCCAAGGGAAAGCAACTCTACTTTCTTGGTAAGTAAAAGAAACTATCACAATGCAAGTATAAAGATAAGCATCATCCAAAGAGATAGAAGTTAGCTAGGTAAGTTCTTAGCTAGCCATGTAATAAAGATTTAGCTATCCATTACACTAGAAACAAAGCAACTATTCATGATATAAAGCAATTAGAACTAAAGCAATAGAAATGAACTAAAATCAAAGCAAGAAATTAAAGCAAAGTAAAGTAGAACATACTAGAGCTTGCAAAGAGAAGAATGGAGTTCTTTTGATTAATCCTTGCCTACAAGAATGTCACTTCCTTGATACAAGCTTTCAAACAGCACTCTCTCTCTCACTTTGTCAAAATCTCTAGGAGGAAGAAGATGAACACTAAAAACCTAGGAGAATAACAAAACAAAATACAAGAATTTCCCCTATTTTCTTCTCTCTCTTCTCTATTCTCTCTCACAGACCCTGGTCCTCTATTTATAGCCATCCATGAGAAGAATCTAGAGCCCTGGCCGTTGGCGCAAAATTCGGGCTCCAACTGCCTCCAAACCGCCGCAGATACGCGGGAAATCCCCAGATTTGGCGGCAAAATCTGGGCCGTTGAGCCCAGATTTTCTGTTGTGATTTGGTTGTTAGGTGGTTATCCACGTGGCCTTCTGGAAGATTTAGTTGGCGCGCGGATCTCAACTGAATCCAAATTCAAATCTTGGGCTCTTTTGGGCTTATGGATTTAATCTTTTTAATTATTGCTAATTAAAGTGATTAATGGGCTTTTTCTCTTTTAAGTTGTGGACCTGCAAAAAAAGAGAGAAAGGGGTTAAAAATCACATTTTATTTACAATATGCATAGTATGGAAGTGGTAAAATATGCAAATATGTATAACAATCACCTACACATCCGGATTTTGATTTCAAACTGGACAAAGCTCTTTATGGTTTAAAACAAGCCCCTAGGGCTTGGTATGAAAGAATTTCTTCATTTCTTATTTCTAATGGTTTTAATAAAGAAAAAATAGATACTACTTTGTTTGCCAAACATGTTGAAAATGATGTACTTATAGTCCAAATATATGTTGATGATATCATATTTGGTTCTACTAATGAAAATCTTTGCAAAGCTTTTGAATCATGCATGAAGGAGGAATTTGAGATGTCTATGATGGGTGAACTTAACTACTTCCTTAGTCTCCAAATCAAGCAAAGGAAGGATGGGATTTTCATCAATCAAGCCAAGTACATGAAGGAACTCATCGATAAGTTGTAGGAAAATCGAATTTTTCATTTTTAAACTTAGTCTCTATTCAAAAATTTGTTATCAATCAAAGTAAGGAGTCAAATTGTACTTCTCATCTAGTCTTATTACTTTACCCTAAGTCATATGCACCTTGTGACCGTAAAAATTTTGACTAAGGGTTCTTTAACTCTAACTCTTATGCCTTATTTATTTATATATATACATTTTATTTTTTTTGTGTGGTATTATTCCTTAGTTCTATTAGGCTTTCTAATCTGCCCATGTAACGAGCCTTTAATTGATGACTCTCAAATCAAATGGTCTTAGGGCACTGGGTGAGAAAGTATCCCAAAAACTTAAAGACTCGAGCAAACAAGGCCACAAAACTAAGAAATTTATTATATGAACCACTTTTAGGCGTGAGTACTTATGCTTTATTAAGCACAAATACCTAGCTTAATCAGAGGATTTTTATATATATATATTTTCAAACTTATCTAATCATCTTTAATTTTGATTTTTCTATTCCTTAAAATTGACTCAATTTCTTACAAAAAATATGTCAAAATATTTTTTCTATTTTCAAAAAGTTTTTTTTAAAAGTAAAGAAAATGTTAAATTTTTTTAATAAAAAGAAAAACTTAAGTTAAGTTAGAACCCTCCCCCACACCTATCTCATGCATTGTCCTCAATGTATGAATTAATGCATAGATGCATGAAAAAGAAGAAAAGGAAGGAAATATTACCTTAAGGTGATAGTTCCGGTGGTGGTCTGATTGGTCCACGAAATGCGGCCCAATCGACTTTTCATGGAGTTCGGAGGAACTCACCATAAATTTCTCTAATATAACCCACTAAAATGATATATACATGAATGATTTTTATTAAATATTTTACCCATCTAATTTTCAAATTCCATAATTAATTTCAGAGTCAATTTTGTCAACCGCCTTGTCCCAAAATGGAGTGTGAA
Organism: Agave tequilana; assembly: GCA_038442645.1. NCBI lineage: Eukaryota > Viridiplantae > Streptophyta > Magnoliopsida > Asparagales > Asparagaceae > Agave > Agave tequilana. The sequence continues at coordinate 181,406 of JAVJIF010001240.1, forward strand.
AAGATAGAATGATTGACTTGAACTTAGGAAGTACAAGAACTAGTACCGACTCAGGAAAGTGACTTAAGTAAAGTAAAGGTTCAGGAGTCGAGATTGGTTCGGGAGGTGGGTCCAAATCAATAAGTTGAAACTCAAGTCCACATTCATTTTCCCACAATGGAATGTGACTTAATATTGATGATTCAAGTTCAAGAATGACAGGTGTGGGAATCAAAATTGACTCTAAAATATTACTCAAATCGGGTAATAAAAAAGGAGTCAATATTGATTTGGGAATTTGAACTGGATCATAAATTTGAGAACTACGTCACATTTCTCATTGAGCTCGATTTCATAAAAATGAGAACTTGCCAATTTGTCAATGGGACTTTCAAAAGTATGAAATTGGTCAAGTTCAATAAAATGATCATAAAAGATAGGCGATTCAATTTCATTATGAATTGGCAAAGGATCCAATGTTGACTCGGGAAAAAGATTGAAATCAAGTGAAGACACCGGAGTCATAATTGAATCAGGAAGTAGAATTGAATCACTAAGTTGAGGTTCATGATCATATTCATTCTCAAGTTCAATTTCAGGAAAGGGATAACTTGTCAAACTGTCAATGTCATTTTCAAAATTTGGAGTTTGGACAAGTTCAAATGATTGTTCTGAAATGGAACCTTGTTTTCCAAAACAATATGACTCTTCGGCTCTAACAGAATGGTCAGCGACATCAGAAGTGGCCAAATGGTGAGAACGTAGAGTTTGGACCATCATATCTATGTCATGATTAGGAGCGTTTTGAGCCAGAGTCATGGCTTCAAGTATCTTTTCATAGTTGATTGGTTCATCATTCTGTTGAAAAGATGAAGTGTTGTTTTGGAATTGGTGGTGAAATTGTGAGTCCATCAGATTTTGTGATTTTTGTTTGGACTCACGCATACTCAATTCCAAAATTGATGGTTTTCTATTTTGGACTGGTGGAACTGAGTATGAATCTTGAAAATATTGTGGACAAGGTGGATAAGGAGGACAAGTTGGTTGAAAATTGGACTCGAGGGAGGTGAATCCCCACTGACTCTGTGAAGAGTTAAAATTATTCTGAAAAATATAGTTATAAGATTGGGGGCATGGGTTATATTGATTCGGATAAGACCAATCCGGCACACTAGGTTGGTTAAAGTTATGATATGCCGGGTTGGTAATATCCGAAAAAGAGGTTGGTGTGTAATATAGATTACCATTAAAATTGGAAAAATTGTTGTTATAAGCCATATCACACAATAAAACACATACAAATGAAAAAAACAAACAAACAAGCAAATAAAAAAGAAAAAATTCTAACCAAAGTTAGGGTAGACCTTTGACCTAGACGACTCTAACTGCTTAGACTGTCCATAGGAGGTATAATGCATACTATGACTACAAGCTAATCAGCCAGGTCAGGGCAAGATTGGTGGGAGGTATCCGCGCAAATGCGACGGGCCTAATTAAGCCAAACCACCAGCCTTCAGGGTTTCGCCCCTCAATCACTTTCCTTAGACACTGATTTGGCAAGAGTCAAATTCTAACACTTTCCCCCTTAGGATAATCTCCTAATTGAGTCAGAGATGTCCCTAGGGCCAGCGTCTACTCATTTTTAATTAGGCCTGGGTTAGTGAGTGGGAGATTGTTTGTGGGCTAACGGAGGGTAATGTCTTCCCCACCTTATCTTGTTTATAGGACAAGCCCTTAAATCAATTTAGTGCAGTGTACAAGTATATAGAAAGAAGTAACACTCAAGCAATATTTCATATAAGAATGAACCTTATATTAAATGCTACGCACATATACCTTGGCTCCAGCACTCTTCAACAGTAAATAGAAAATGTAATGAAATAGATACGTGCCTAAATGCAAAGTCTAAATCAATTTTTAGCATTTACAATCAACTTTTTACTGTTGTGTTCGAAATATATATACAATAAGTCAAATAAAGAAATAAATGCTACAGATATTTAAACTACGCAATTCAGCCAACCTACAGAAAATATAGGTTAGCAGTTTACACAATTTGCCACAGGACTGTAGCAAATCTGAGGGTTTCTTGACTCTGTTTTCTTGAGTAGAGTCCAAGGCCACTTATGTGTCCACTGCAGCAAGAATTCCTTGTTGTTAAATCTGTACAAAAAACAAAGAAGAAAGTTAACCAAAAATGTAAACTTTAAAGAGAATTACTTACCGTCTCTCCCCGACAACGGTGCCAAAATGTGATTGAACTTGAACCTGCACATAAAAATATAGAATTTCTGAACTTTTATAACTATAGTGCAAGGTGCTCAATTCTACCGCTATAGCAAGTGGCTATGCGGGTCGTGATCCACAAGGAGGGACTAGCGATGGAAGCTTTTTAGTAAGCTCTCTTTTAAGCTACAATTAATGGTTAAAAATCTTCTTTTAGTTCTTAAAAGGAAAATGGAAAAAGAGTTAACTAGTTAGAAAGAAAGTGAAAGATAGAGAAGATGGAGAAATTAGAAATGATATGTACAAAGGAATGAAAAAAAGGGTGATAAAAGAAATGAAAGATTGTGGCTAAACTAAAGAATAAAAAGAAAAGAATCTAAAAGTTACTTACCTCCTTTGGCCAAATGCTTACCTTGAATCTTTTGCAATGAAGTTACCTTAAAGTGAGGCGATCAACGTATAGCCCAGAAGAGTTGATTCCCATCTCCTCCACATTATATCATCAAGACGTTGCAAGTATGAAGTGATACAGAATGAAACTCAAAATCCATCGTCATCAGCTATCGGTGGCACTCGCAAAGGTAAGGCTCTTTCAATGCTTTAAGACTCACGTGGATAACAATTGGTACCAAAATAAGAAAAGTAGAGAAGAAGAAGAAGAACAGAAACAAAGTACATACAAAAGGGAAACTACAGATTCGATTTTATAACAATAAGAGAGAAAAAGAAAATCTTACACCGGTGTCACTCCAGCATAAACTTCGTTCTCATTGTCCTATGAAACTCTGATCTCTTATGATTTACATAAATTAAAACTGAAAATTACGTGAAAAGAAAAACAAAAACCTACACTAAAAAATGGAAAAATGGAAAAAAATCCTATCTCTGCATGGTCATCCCCATTTACAGTAAAAAAACCTGCCTTTTATAAGCAAAAAGCTAGAGGGGAGAGGCGTGAGAAGATAGGGGGAGCAAACGCTCCCCCTAACTCTCTAACAAAGCCGCGGAAACGCGGCTTTGGCCGCGTTTTCGCGGCGAGGGTGTGGCCAGGTGGCCACACCCTGTTGGTAGAACTCCTCGGCTTCGCGATTGATGTTTATCTTCAGCTGGATTTGTCGTTTAAGTCTAGGATTTTTACGAAATGGCCTTTGATCCTTGGCTTCAACCGATTGATTTGTAGGGATTTGTTCTAACTGATTTTCAACCTCTCTTACTTGCCAAGATTTGCCCTGATTCACTGATTTTGAATTTATTCTGATTTAATTCAGAATTTGATGGGTTTTTGGGCTCATTTCTCTTCACTCTCCTTTATGAATGGGCCTGCAAATAAATTAAACAATAATTAGGAACAAGTAGAGTTTATTTTATAATAAGTATGAGAATTTGATAATAAATGTGCAATCTTAGCGACCGATCACTGACACATCCTACAACCTCTTGCTTGGGCGACCTTGGATCTATGCCAATTGGATTGTACCTTCTACACTTCATTAATAATTCAAATATATGGATGACAAGACGATGGTCAAAATGGTGTTCATTGAAATGTAGCCGTTCAAAGGAAGGAGAACTACTTCACTGATTCACTACTTTAGAGAGAGTGGTAAAGTTGAAAAAAATCATTGCCTAACGACATCGATAGTGGCAACGAAACAGACTCAGAATCAGGAGAAGATCCAGATGTTTCTTTTGATGAGGAACCAATTGTAGCACATCTAAATGATCCTGATTGTAATAATTTCGCCGACAATGGCGATGAATTGGTCTTTAATGAAAATGTGTGTTGCTATGATGTAAATAGTCCTGTTGACATGAGTCCTCTACGCATGTCCTTGCCTATGTCCACGGCATGCATGAATATAGAGGAGAATGATAAGTATGTATTTGAAGTTCTATCTTCTAAGAAGGACCAACTGCCAACCATATTTTACAAAAAACCCGACATTGAATCACTACATCCAATGATTCGGATGAAGACTTGGAGTCCCCATAATTCTTTCACTCTGCACGACCGACACACCGTATGATGAAAGAAATGGGATACGACTTACATCATGGTGAACGCCTAAATTTTGGAAAGGGATGACGCGTCTTTCTGCAACCTTTCGTACCAAAGGGAAATCCTTTCAATTACTACGATCAGACTCGCAGGGGGTTTAGGGTACACTATCCCATCTATTAGATCTGATTTAGAGTCTGAAAAGTCTCTACCATCAAATTCTTCATACTCATTAGAATGGAAATCTGATAGAAATGTGGGGGTTGTCTTTAAGAAACTCATCGTTATCATGACAACAACCAGCAAAGTGGAAACCAAAAGAGGAAATTGAATTGTTCGACACTGATTCTTGGCTTAACAACTTGATCTTCATTGGGAGAAGAATGCGACCCTCCTACAGAAGATAAAGTAATCCAAATTGATGTAGACGATCAAACATAATCGAAGTTTATCTCTATAAGAGAAAGTTTGTCGCCGACAGAGAAGCAAGACCTAATATCCCTGATAAAAGAATATATAAATTGTTTTTGCTTAGATCTATGAAAACGTGCCTTGTCTCAATCCTCAGGTGGCTACGCATCGTCTCAACATCAAACTGGATGCTAAGTTGATCATACAACAACGACGACGCTTCCGACCTGACATTATGGAGGCAATTGAATCTGAGGTCCAAAAACTCATTAAATGTGGCTTCATTCGAGAGGAATAGCACCCAGATTGGGTTGCCAACATTGTGCTCATTCTTAAAAAAATGGAAAGTTCCGAGGCTATATTGACTTTCACTATATGAATATAACCTGTCTTAAAGATGAAGATGAATTTTCGTTACCCATCACTGACGTCATGATTAACAACACATGTGGTTTCCAAATGATGTCTTTTATGGATGGCTTTTCAGGGTAGAACCAAATCAAGATGTACCCAGATGATGAAAGGCATATATTTTTTGAATGTTGTTGGGTGTGTTTTGCTATACGGTCATGCCGTTTTGCTTAAAGAATGCAGGTTCCACCAGCCAACTTGCGATAAGTATAATCTTCCGTGATTACCTATGAAAGACAGTGGAGTGTTATGTTGACGACATTGCAATCAAAAGTCGTGACAAAAATAACTATCTCCATGATTTGAGAACAATGTTTGATCTCATGCGGGCTCACTAGTTGAAGATGAACTCGACAATGTCTTTCTTCGGAGTTTCAAGTGGCAAATTCCTTGGATTCATAGTCACAACCAAAAGAATTCATCTTGATCCCGACAAGATCAAAGCCATTCAAGATATGCAACCTCCAAAGAATCTCAAAGAACTCTGTAACGCCCCAATCCTATAGGGACGGAGACATTACTGCAATGTATATACGTAGGTTGAAAATACCCTCACATATATACCCTAAGCATTAGTACATGCAAGAATCAGAGTGCGTGAGCATGTGGTGCATTATAGATTCCAACATATGAGTACAATTACAAAGTTTTCACAGGATGTGACACAATATTACATGAATATTACATCACCGATAGGCACAAATGCGAAAATATAAAGAGATATGCAATGATGAATAGTACAAAGTATGCTCACGAGTAACAAAAGGAAATCTCGAGAAACGAGTAGGGGCCCTGTAAGGATAGGGTCCTGGACTGGTCTTCCACTGATCCACTATGCTTCCGCTACGCCACTCTGATCAACAGGATGTCCATCACGGTCCAAACTCCAGAATCTGGTCATGCAGATCCATGGGAGTCATAAAACTCCCCAACGAGCGGTGTGATGAATGCCATGTGGTGTGTAAGGACAAGCACACGTGTTTCGATAATTCTAAATTAAAAGCATGCGTTGAAAACTGTGTTGTAAGCATACACACCCAAACATGTTAAGGCATCATGTAATGAGTTAAATAGATGTGACAAAACCAGTGGTACGGGCTCAGTGGACAGATTCATAAGATTGATACCTCAAGAGAATAATCTAAACAAGAAAACCCTTAACTGTATATCGTATATCTCATGTCTCCATCGACTGAGTACACACACCCTGAGTTGTCCACAATAACAACTAAGGGAATAATATGAATTATCTGGAGATTATACGGTAACTAAGTATCCATATAAATCTAGAATAAGCAAGTCAGGAGGTTAAGTAGAGCAATACAAGTGTAATACCAGGCATGAGATAGGCTCTGTACAATATGGTAATAACAGGAGATCAGTGAAGTAGTACACAGGTGGTAAAGTCAGGAATATATAATGTAATAATAGTAGTAAAACAGGCAGGTGATAATACATCAAGTAATTAAGCCCAGTAGATATCATTATCGTATGCCATAATGCAGGAAAACAGTATCGATACAGGGGATCGATACAATTATAAGAAAGTGGTACCAATACTAGATATCAATAAGAATACAGGAAAACAGTACCAATACAGGAGATTGGTACGAATACCGAAAAGCATTTTGAAAAATGGTTCAAGTAAAGGTTTCAAAGTCTTCACAACCATCAGGAAATGAGTAGTTATATTGCCAACAGGAAAGCGAGTAAGTCAACATTCAAGCTGTGCCAAACAATGCTAGAGCAAGGTCAGCGAATAATGTTTAATCACTAAAGCGCACGGCGGAATCCAGGAACGACTCGGTCTTCAATGCGAGTCTGAATTCTGGCAGTGTTTCGCTCGAGCGAATCTAGTGAAAAAATGCTGAGCGCTATGCTTGCCTATCAGGCGACGCTAAAACAAAACTAGCCACTAATAAACCTCATAGAGGTTAAACCCGAAAGCTGTAGTAAAACTTAAGAGTAGCTAAGCCCGGAGGCTGTATAGGTCCTTGCATAAAATGTTAGTACCAAACAGCACACAGATAAAATACTATTACAAGCATTCATTCCATCATTACAGATTCATCACACCACCAATATAACACAAATCCACTGATATAATGGTTACATATATACACGAATACGAATCAACCCGATTAAGCGGGGAAACCCAGAAGGAAAGCGAGAACATTCACCTAAATGCAGAAAACACTGTGAAAATCCCGAATTCCAAAACTCCATGTAACCAATGCGTGTCCGCGTTCAAATATAATAAATTATATTATTATGGAGAGGAGAGAGAGGAAGGAATTAAGAGAGAGAGAGAGAGGACGCGGAGGTCACAACTCGCGTCACAGAAATGCTTGGACGCGGGAATGAGTTTCACGTCTAGCCATGACACGAGAAGAACGCGGACGCGGGCATGAGCTCCGCGTCTAGTAGCCAAATTCAAGAGTTGCGTTAATGAGAGATAGAGAGACTGAGATAGAGTGCATGAGAGAGTGAGAGAGAGATAGAGGAAGAACATAGAGAAAGAGAGAACGCAATAAGGGAGAGAGGAAGAGCAGGCCACGACCTGGTTTTGGCCGTAGCCTTGCTCATGCCAGGGGAGGAAAAAAGAGCATGGGAGAGGGGAATAAGAGCAGTACAGAGAAGAAAGAAAAGATAAGAAAGGAGAAAGGAAAAGAAGAAAGAAAAAAGAAAGGAGGAGGAGGAGGAAAGAGGGGGGAGATGGCCGGCCGGCGGCGCCCTGGAGGACGGCGGCCTGAGCCCAAGGAAGAGTAGGAGGGTGCAAGTGAGTGCAAGTGTAGTTATAGGGGTTGGATTTGGTGGTTGACGATATGTCGTTTCAGAAGTGGTGAATGGCTAGAACCAAAGAGCCTGCCGAAGGAGGAGGTTTGGTAGAGTTGGTGGTGAATGTGGTGGTGTACATGGTGGTGTAGGTGGTGGAGAAGATGATAGTGAAGAAGGATTTTGGTAAGGAAGAAGAAAGGAGGTGGTGGTGATGGTGTATGGTGTTGGTGTTTGGTGGAGAGGAAGAGGAAGAGGAAGTGGTGTTGAGTTTGTGGTGGTGGTGGCTGATTGGGGGAAACCGCGCATGAAAAGTATATGTTTTAAAATCGATATTTAAAGTATATGCATGCTTTGGCTTCCTCGATACTTCTGTTATAGCATAGAGGCTAAAACGAGTCGAATCCATAAGGACAGGAGGTGATAGAAGCTTACAGGGTATGTTCATGTGTATGTTAATGGTTCTTCAATGTTTGAAAGAATGAAAAGAAAAGAAAATAAAGAATGAAAAGAGTGGAGTGCGGTGAAAACAAAGAAGTGGGAAACATAGAAAGAAAATATTTGTGTTTTTTGATATATTTCTAAAATAAAGTGAAAAAGAAAGAAAACCCATGGCTACTAACTACTAATGACTTCACCAATATGCTAACCTCTTAGTGATAGTTGTCTCACATATATCATTGGCCATCACTAGTCCTGGGTTCAATAGCTTTTCAAAGCATGACCCATATGTTAACTCTTCACATCCAAACTCAACAAAACAAGTACAAGCTACACTTAAACCATCAAAACTCAAAAAGAGAAAGCGTGGAGTAAAGTAATGTTAGCTTGTTAGAGAGTTAGAATGTTAGAGTGATAGATCCATCGTCATGAGCCATCAATGGCTCTTGCAAGAGCAAGGCCAAGTAGAGGCTATTAGATTCACGTGGATTATCAAGTAAGAGGTTAGACTAGTTAGTGGTTAGTAGTTAGTTACCATGAGAGAAAAATTAGCTACACATGTAAAGAGTTGAGAAGAAGAAAATAGAGATAAAGGAAGAACCTTTCATAGAGTGTCACCCTCCATTACAAGAACTTTCTCTTCTATCTTATGATCACTCTCTTTCCTATTACATGATCTATAAAAATGGGAAATACATAAGAAGCAGAACAACTAATCTAAACTACCCTAAACTACAACACGGGGAAGAAACTACCCTAACTCTCTGTATTTTTTCAACTGAAGAACCCCAAGGGGTTATTTATAGGCACCAGGGGAAAGGGGGCAAGGGAGACAACCCCTAGCCCAAAGTACGGGCACTCCCGTGCCCGTATGGCCGCAGAAACGCGGTCCGGGTTGCGTTTTCGCGGCTCTTCTTGAGCCGCGCTGGCGGCACCTGCTGCCGTGCATTGTCACGTCTGTCCCCTGTCGACTGTAGGTCCCGGTTTCTAGTTTTGGGCCCCTGGTTTTGACGAATTAGCTCTCCAAAGTCAATGGCTATATTATAGATTTTAATCACCTATTAAATGGTGATTTAGGGTCTTCTTCTTCATTGCACACCATGGACCTAGAAACATACACGAGAGGTATTATTAGCAGAATTTAATATTAAATAAATGTGAAGATGAGGTATAAAATATGCAGTTTTAGAGACTAATCACACCCCACACTTATCTTCTGCTCGTCCTGAGCAAAACAAAAAACTAAAGGAATTATTATACCACTTTCGCAAGTGAGGCGATTGCACTGAGCATGTGCAACAAGCCATTAAACCTCTAAATTTCCTCTAGAGGAGGGTTTGGTCTCCTAAGAATTTTCAGCAGATTGCACCCAAAAACTCCATAAAGAAAAAAATCAAATGTTAGTATTTTAAAAACACATTTTGAAATAGAGAAAACTATTGAAGTATTTTTGTGAAAATATAAGTGATCCAAGGTCATAGGTTAAGCAGAAATTAATCTTCCTTAAACTCAGTCGAAATGCAAAAATCTTCTTATAAAATTAAATGTATGAACTTAAAATTGAAATGATTTTTTAATCTTTCATAAAAGTCTTAGAAAAATATGCACTTTGTGAACTGTGAAGATTTTTGGGATATTGACTCAAACTTTCATGCTATTTATTTATATAATTTATATATATATTTCTTTTTCTTCTCTTAGTTTTCTTAGGCTTTCTTATTTACCCGGGCAGTAAGTCTTTAGCCGGTGACTCCCAAATCAGAAGATCTTAGGCACCAGATGAGAAAACATCCCTCGGACTTAAGGACTCGAATAAGCAAGGCCACAAAACTAAAGGATTATTTTATTTTTTCTACCATTTTAGGTGTAAATAATCAAACTTCCTGAGGCATAATTACCAAACTTCCATAAGTGGTTTCTATTATCATCATTTTTTTAATATATATTTTTATGACATTTTGAGCCTTTGTTTCTATCCCAAAAATTGTGTAAGTGTGAAGTACATAAATCTAAGGGGAAAATTCAAGATCAAATTATCTTTTCAATCTTACTTTCTTATCCTAAAATTTAAACAAGATCTATTATTTTGACTCAGTTTAAAATTTCATAATTTTAGGTCTTACTAATTCCTAAGATAATCTTTTCTTAAAAATAAATTAAAACTATTTACTTGTTTTAAAAAGTTTTGTAAAACGAAAAAAATAATTTTTATACAAAAGAAAATTTTAAAAAGTTCCTAAAAAGAAGTGTAAAAGAAAGAAAATGTAAAACTAACTAAGTTAGTAAACCCACCCCCATACTTATCTCATACGTTGTCCTCAATGCATCGTGAATGTGTATATACATGAAACAAATGGAGAGGGAAGGAAGATTACCTCATAGTGGTGGCTCCGGTGGTGGTCTGACTGGGCCAAGCATTGCTACCGAATCAAGATGTCGTGGTGGCTTACGGAATCCACCTTTATTGACCTCTTTTTTATTTACACATTTTCAATCCCCAATTTTAATAGGATCATGCAAGATCCTATCATGAAAATTATTCCCTTTACATGACCAATCTTGGAATATCATCACTGAGTCATTCTGGTCAATACCTTGGTCCAACAATAAAATGTGATTTTGTGGAATAGATGATTTGGACTTTGAAATAAAAAGTTCAGGAACCAATACTAACTTGGGAAATCAACTTTGAGTTCAAGAGTCGGTTTAGGTTCAAGAGTTGAGTCCAAATCACAGAATTTCATTTTATATTCTGTTCCAATTAATGAAATGTGACTATCCAAAAGAAGTGGTTCAATTTCAAAATCCATGAATACAGGAATCAATGTTGGATCGGGCAAATAGGCCGACTTGGGTAAGGATACCGAAGTCAATGTAGATTCAAAATTGGAATTGAATCACAAAGTTGTGGGTCAAGTTCACATTCATATTCAAGTTCAATTTTATTAAATTGAAAACTTGCCAATTTGTCAATGAGTTGATATTGGTCAAGTTTAAGGTTTTGTGGTAAAATTGAATCTTCGTCAAAGCCTTCAAGATTTCATGATTTTTGGTTTTCATCCATATGATTAGAAGTTCTAGGAATAGTCAAAGACTGCGTAGGGAGAGTTACCATATTCCTACACATATTTTCCACTTCTATCATATTAAAAATGTCACTTTGGAACTGAATCATGGATTCCGTACTCTTTTCTAAGTCTGTATGTTTTTCTTGTTGCGGGACATAGAAAATGAAGTAAGGATCTTGGATTTGAAAACTTTGATGGGATTTCGAGTCCTCTAGATTTTGAATTTGTCGCTCGAGTTCCTCTAAGGCTTTCATCCTCTTTTCCCAGTCAATTGGTTCTTCTAATGGTTGTTGGTGGGAAGGAGTATATGAAGCTGGATGTTGGTAAGGTGGTTGACCATAATACTCGGGGAAGTTGTATCTCCATTGACTCGGTGAAGAGTGGTGATGATTATTCCAGTCTTGTTCATAGTATTAGGACTGGGGCACATATTGCGTCGGATAATCACAATTCGGCATGTAAGGTTGGTTCAGTTGTACATAGCCGGGTCAGAATTATCCGAGTCGAATGAGGTTCGGTTGAAATATGGATTCATATTTGAATGGAAAATATTATTAATGTTGAAATCCATATCCCAATTAAAAAAAAAACAAACAAACAAAGAAACAAAAAAATAAAGGAAAAAAAACAAGCCTATGCTAGGGTTGACTTAGACCTAGACGACTTCTAACTGGTTAGACTGCCCACGGAGGGTGCACTGTCGGAAGCAGACCACAAGTTAATCGGCTAGGTAGGAGAAAGATCAGTGGGAGGTATCCGTGCCAGAGCAACGGGCCTAATTATACCAAACCGCTGTTCTTCAAGTTTTAGCCTCTCAATCCCCAATCTTAGACGCCGATTTGACAAAAGTCAACTTCTAACAACTTCCTCCTAAGGTCAGTCTCCTAAATGAGTCCAAGATGTCTCTAGGGGAAATGTCTAGCAAATTTTATTTAGGCTTGGGTTGTGTGAGTGGGGAGGTAATTTTTGGGGCAAGGGAGGGTAATGACTTTCCCCTTATGTTGTTTTGGGTTTTGCCCTTAAGTTCAATTCGTACAAGTGTGAAATATAGATAAGAATGAACATACAAAGAGAGTAAATCACCCACATGTTTGTCCTAACTATATGCTATGCAATATGTACACCTCTATCTAGATCACAACAACATATGAACAAAATGCAGTATATTAGAATGAAAAATGACACGTGCCTAGATGCAAATGTCTAAACCATTTTAAAGCATCCAATTTTCGTATTTTAGTTCTAAATTATTATAATGCACAGGTAATATAAATAAAAATTAGCAGAAGAGTATAAGAATATACAAGAATTTACCCAACCACACAAGAGCAAGTGTGGACTTCGGCAATGCTAAAATTTTAACCTGCATACCAAAAAATAAAGAAGAAAAGTTAACAAAAAAAGTGAAGTGAAACCGTCCCCATCCCGAGCAATGGCGCCAAAATTTGATAGGGAGAAAATCGCGCATGAAAAGTGTATATTTTGAAATTGATATTTAAAGTGTGCGTGTGCTTTGGCTTCCTTGATACTTCCGTTATAACATAGAGGCTAAAACGGGTCGAATTTACAAGGACGGGAGGCGATAGGTATGTTCACGTATATGTTAACGGTTCTTCAATGTTTAAAAGAATGAAAAGAAAAGAAAACAAAGAATGAAAAGAGAAGGGTACGGTAAAAACAAAGAAGTGGGAAACATAGAAAAGAATATAGTTGTGATTTTTGATATATTTCTAAAACAAAGTGAAAAAGAAAGAAAACTCATGGTTACTAACTTCTAATGACTCAACCAACATGCTAACCTCTTAATGATAGCTGCTTCACATATATCATTAGCCATCACTAGTCCTTGGTTCAAGGGTCCTTGGTTCAAGAGCTTTTCAAAGTATGACCCATATGTAAACTCATCACATCCAAACTCAACAAAACAAGTACAGGCTATACTTAAACCATCAAAACTAAATAAGAGTAAGCATGAAGTAAAGTAATGTTAGCTTGTTAAAAAGTTAGGATGTTAGAGTATTAGATCCATCATCATGAGCCATCAATGGCTCTTGCAAGAGCAAGGCCTAGTAAAGGCTATTAGATTCATGTGAATATCAAGTAAGAAGTTAGACTAGTTAGTGGTTAGTAGTTAGTTGCCATGAGAGAAAAATTAGTTACGCATGTAAAGAGTTAGAGAAGAAGCAAATAGAGAAAAAAGAAGAACCTATCATAAAGTGTCACCATCCATTACAAGAACTTTCTCTTCTATTCTAAATCACTCTTTTTCCTATTACATGATCTATAAAAATGAAAAATACAAAAGAAGAAGAAGAACAACTAATCTAAACTACCCTAAACTACAACATGGGGAAGAAACTACCCTAACTCTCTCTATTTTTTCAACTGAAGAACCCTAGGGGGTATTTATAGGTACCAGGGGAAAGGGAGCCAGGGGACAACCCCTGGCCCAAAGTACGGGAGTAGCCGCGCCCGTACGGCCGCGAAAACGCGTCCCAGGCTGCGTTTATATGAATCTTATAAAGCCGCGCGCGCGGCGCCTGCTGCTGGGCACTGTCGCGTTTATCCCCTATCGGCTGCAGGTCCTGATTTCTGGTTTTGGGCCCCTAGTTTTGACGAATCAACTTTTCAAAGTCAATGGCTATATTATAGTTCTTTAATCACCCATTAAATGGTGATTTAGGGTCTTCTTCTTCATTGCACACCATGGACCTAGAAACATACAAGAGAGGTATTATTAGAAGAATTTAATATGAAATAAATGTGAAGATGTAGTATGAAATATGCAGTTTTAGAGACTAATCAGTGGCCTAGGGACGCTGGCCAAGGAAGGGGCACGGGCTGCCATAAGTGGATGCTATGGTTGAAGAAGAAAGGAAATGGGAAAAGAAAGAAATGAAAAGGTGGGGGAGAGAGTGTGTACAAAACATATACACATATATAGTGAGAGTAGGGGAATGATTTGAGACTCGCGTCTCACATGCCCAGAAGATGAGTGTAGCAGAGATGAGCATTCTTTGTTGGATGTGTGGTAACAGTGGAGAGATAAGGTGAGAAATACTGATATTCGTACTAAGATTGGTGTAACCTCTATAGAAGAGAAGATGAGAGAAAATTACCTATGATGGTTTGGTCATGTGCGACGTAGACCTACAGATGCACCAATCCGGCGAGTAGAGTGTCTCAATTTAGAGCAAGTTAAAAGAGTGCAGAGGAGACCTAAGAAAACATGGATGGAGATAAAATGACAAGATATAGAGGCTAAAGGTCTTAGTGAAGGCATATTGCTCGATAGGAATGAGTGGAGAAAGTTGATCCATGTGCTCGATCTAGCGTATTCTCTTTTGGTTCATGTAGCATACCCCCAAATACTTGGGACAAATGGCTTAGTTGTTGTTGTTGTTGTCTGAAGTAGACCAGACCCGCAGTGGCCTTAATGAGCCCAGACGCGGAGGTCAGCTCCGTGATTGTAAAATGAAAGAGCAATGAATTTCCGTGTAGCTTTGGGCTAACGGGTCGTGTTCACGAGGAGGAATGCGATAGAAACTTTTCGGTGTTTTTTTAGAAGGCTAAGAATGGTGCTAGTTTTTTAGGTGAAAAGAGAATGAAGAGAAGGGAAATGATTAAAAGAAAAATTGCAAATTTAGAGAAGGCTTGAAAAAGGTGATTTAAAAAACAATGAGAAGAGATTTGTTGTTTTTAATATAAGAAAAAGAAGATCTGGGCTCACTATCTCACTACTCAACGATGTATTCTTCTTTTGAAATCCTTAGTGCCTCAACTTGATCATAGGCAAAAACATAAGATTGAGTTTAGAAAGTTTTAAGTAAAGCACATAAGATAGTTTGAAAAGTTAACTCTTTTCTTTAAGAAATCGTCTTGAGTTGAATGTTAAATCATCAAGCAATTTAAGTATGAGATAAAAACAAGTTCAAGAGACCTTTTTTAAAGAAGTGAAAGTTTAAAAATCCAAACCCATCCTCATGTGCCTTCAAAAACACTTTCAAGAAGAAAGGCTTAAGTTAGGCATGAAAATGATTCATTGGGTCTTTTCATCAAAACCATTCGAAAAGAAAAGGGATCGGAGAGAGGAATAATAGTGAGCCCAGAAAATTGATTTAGATACTCATGGAAGATGAAAAACAATGCAAGTAAATAAAGTAAGACATACCGTAAAATGGAATGGAAGAAGAGATAGCTTGATCCTTGTATTGATGTCACTTCAATCTTCAGAATACAATCACTCAATTTCTCTCTCTCACTGGCATTTGCACTGAATTACAAATTATAAAATAAAGATACAACTTCAATACTATCTAACAAAGAGCCTAAAGCCTTAAAAACAAAGAGAAAAACTAAATCTAAGTTCTGGTCCCTTTTTCTCTAAAATTTACAGTATTTATAGGTAAAAACCAAACGAGAGGGGACGTACAAAGATTGGGGGAGCAAACGCTCCCCCAACAAAGACTAAACGACCGTGAAAACGCAACTTTGGCCGCGTTTTCGCGGCCATGGTGTGGCCAGGTGGCCAAACTAGGTTGGAAGAGCTTCTTCGTTTGGTGATTCTCCCTTATCTCCTGCTGGTTTTCCCGTTTCTGCTTCAGGATTTGACGAAACAGCCTTTGATTGTTAGCCTCAATTGCTTGATTTGAGAAGATTCATTTCAATCGGTTTTCAACCTCTCTGATTTGCCTAGGTCTGCCCTAATTCCTTGATTTCGAATTTATTCTTAATTAAATCAGAATTTGATGGGTTCTTGGGCTTGTTTCTCTTTCCTATCCTTTAGCAATGGGTCTGCATTTTATAAAGAAAATAGGATTTATTAATATGATTTATTTAGATAGTACGCATGGTAATGTGACAATATGTATGCAATATATGTGACCGATCACACCCCCACACTTATCTTTTGCTCGCCCTCGAGCAAAATATCAAAACTAATTCTAATCAATTATTAGACCACTTTCACAGGTCACTCGATTGCACTGAGCATGGGCAATAAGCTATTAAACTTTTAGGTTACCCCTAAAGGACGAGTTTTGTCTCATGAGGGTTTTCAGTGGATTGCACCTACAAAATCTATAAAGAAAGAGAAAAAATAAATGTTAGTGTTTTCGAAAAGCATTTTGAAAAGAGAAAATATTTAAAGTCTATTTGTAAGGCTTCAAGTAATTTATAAGTTATAAGAATATCAAACTTTTAATTTTTAAACTTAGTCTCTTTTCAAAAACATGTCATCAATCAAAGTAAGGAGTGAAATTGTGTTTCTCATCTAGTCTATTACTTCACCCTGAGTCATATATGCACCATCGTGACTGTGAAATTTGACTAAGGGTTCTTTAACATTAACTCTTATGCCTTATCTATATTTATTTTGGTGGTATTTATTCCTAAATTCCATTAGGCTTTCTGATCTGCCCATGTAACGAGCCTTAAGTCGGTGACACCCAAACCGGATAGTTTTAGGGTACCAGGTGAGAAAACACCCCTAAGGACTTAAACACTGGAGCAAACAAGGCCACGAAACCAAGGTTTTTATTTATAAAATGTGCCCCTTTTAGGCGTGAATACTTATACTTCATAAGGCACAAATACCCAGCTTAATCAGAGAATTTATAGATATATTTTTTTAAACTTATCTAATTATCTTTTGTATAAATACCAAGGCTTGCTTAGGTCAAACCACGTAGCTAATCAATAATTAGATTTGTTTATTTTTTTATACATATAAAGTTTTTTTCTTTTTTTCTTTTTAATAAGGTATAAGTGTCTTTCTTCTTAGACCCTAAGTATGTAAGCATATAAAGTGTGCATTTTCATCAAGGTAAAGATCAAGACTAAATTACTTTCGCAAATTTTCTTCCTAACCCTAAAAATCAAACAAGTCATCTTTTTTTGACTAAGTGTAAGAAATCCTAATTATGATTTTCCTATTCCTTAAAAGTGACATAATTTCTTACAAAAAATATATCAAAATATTATTCTTACCTTTCAAAAAGTTTCTTTTAATATATATATATATTTTCTTTATTTTCTTTTTCTTTTTTTTTGTTTTATATTAGTCATGTTAGAACCCTCCCCCACACTTATCTCATTCATTGTCCCCAATGTATGAAAGAAATGTATAGATGCATGAAATAAAATAGAAAAAAGGAAAGTTACCGATACACTAGGTCAAAAAGACCCATAGCCATTTCATTTACTCGCACCGATTGTAAGAAAGATTTAAGGCGTTGACTATTTACCTTCAAGTCATTTCCATTCATGGTGTCATTGATCTCAACTGCACCATGTGGAAAGACAGTTTTTACAACGAATGGCCTAGTCTATCTTGATTCTAATTTTTCTGAAAAAAGATGAAGCCTAGAATTATAGAGTAAGACTTTTTGTCCAGAGACAAAGGTTTTCTTATGATGTGTTTATCATGAAAAATCTTAACTCTATCTTTAGTGATCTTAGCATTTTCATAGGCCTCATTTCTTAACTCATCTAATTCGAAAATTTGTAATTTCTGAAGGTTTCTGGCCTTAGTCAAGTCGAACTTCAACTGCTTGATTGCCCATAAGGCCCGGTGCTCTAACTCAACGGGTAGGTGACAAGCTTTACCATAGACTAATCTACAAGGAAACATCCCTAGAATCGTCTTAAAAGCGGTCCTGTAGGCCCATAGGGCATCTACAAGTTTGGTTGACCAATCTTTCCAGTTTTGGTTCACAACCTTCTCCAAGATAAGCTTGACTTGTCTATTGGAAGCCTCAACCTGCCCACTGGTTTGAGGATGATAAGGTACGGACAAGTTGTGAGTTATGGCGTATTTTCGTATAAGAGCTTTAAAGGATCTATTGCAAAAGTGAGTGCCATTATCACTGATGATAGCACGAGGGATTCCGAAGTGTGAGAAAATGTTCTTTCAAAAACTTTATGACAACTTTGTTATCATTAGTGATTAGTCTATGATTATGCATTATTATATCACATTTTCTCACTGATTTATGAATAAATTGTCGGTCTAAACCGTGTTTTGGTCTCTATTGCAGGTAAATCAAGAGTTCAAGGGCAAATGAGTAATCCCTTTTAGGGTAATTAAATCCGCATTACTTGGAGACCAAGCAAGGGATCATCTAGAAGATACGTTGAATCTAGACTCTTGCGCACGTCAGACGAATATTCGGATGAAATTACTCGAAACAGGATATACCAGGAAGCTTCCAGAGTCAAGACGGATCCCCGCACCAAAACCAGGGAGATATCTCCCTGGTTTGGCCGTGGATCCGCGGCCTATTGGTGGGGCCACGCGTCGATGTTTGACGCGTGGCCCCGTCTCGTCTTCCAGAAGCTACCTATGCCTATAAATAGCCCTGTATTTGGCCAAAACGGGGGCAGTTTTCATTTTTAGGAGTAGTTTTTGATTTTTTCTATGTTTTAGGGTAGTATAGGTAGGTGTTCTTCATTTCTTGCATTTTTGTTATGTTATTTCATTTTTAGATCTTGTAGTAGGGCTGAGAGATTCAGAGAGAGAGAGATAGAGAGGGATTGTTGTAATAGATGGTGACAATCTATGTAAAGGTGCCTCCTTTCTTCTCCAATGTAATCTCCTCCACCTTCTGCAAGTTGCTTGGCTAACTTTTCTTCTCATGGCAATCTAACTACTAACCACTAACCATCTAACAACTTACTTGATAATCCACATGAATCTAATAGCCACTATAAGGCCTTGCTCTTGTAAGAGCCATTGATGGTTCATGATGATGGGTTCTAACATCTAACTTGCTAACTTGCAAACCATGCTAACTCTCTCTTATTTCATGCTTGCTTCTAATGGTTTGATGATCTAATGTTTGTATTAGCTTGCTCTTGATGCAAGTTTGAATGTGATGAACTATCATATTTGCCATGCTTTGTATCGTCTCTTGAAGCCAAGGATTAATGATGGCTAAGAATCTATATGAGGCAACTATCACTAAGAGGTTAGCATGGTTAGTGGATCAATTAGTAGTTAGTGGCCATGAGCTTTCTTTTATCTTGTTTTAAAAAATACTTCTTTTATCTTTTCATCATGTTTTCACCATCCTCTTAGTTCATCGTTGTTTCATCTTCTCTTCTATTTGTTTTCCAAGCCACTTCTATTTTGTTTTCACATCGACGTTTTCATCGCCTTCTACACACCTACCACATTCTGGATTTCCTTTTCTTTTCTTTTCACTTTCTTTTTCATTCTTTAACAAAGAAGAACTGTTAACATACGACGTGAATAGAGACTATTAATGCTTCTATCGCCTCTCGTCCCTGTGGATTCGACCCGTTGAACCAGTGCTATAACGGAAGTATCGGCGGAACATTAGTACATACACGCTTTTACATCGATTTCACAAACTACACATTTTAAGAGTGCTAGTTCAGCCCCGAACAAATTTTTGGCGCCGTTGCCGGGGACGGAAATGGTTTTGATTTCACGTGTTTGTTAACATTATCTTCTCTGTTTTGGTGTGCAGGACAATCTTTACAGGTGCTTAACATTGCAGAATAAACACTAGCTTTACATTTCACTGCTCTAGAAAGCAATGACCCAGTTTCTAAAGAATCGCCACGCAAACGCGACTTTTGCCGCGAAAACGCGGCCATTTTGTAATCATTGTGTATCTTGTTGTGCTGGGATGTGTTCATTGTAATAGCTAGTGGATCTATATTATTACTTTCCTGCTTTGATTGCCTACACACCACAATAAACTAAAGAACTAAAATACGGTATTTGGACGCTTTTAAAACGGCTTAGACATTTGCATTTAGGCACGTGTCAATTCAATTCCAATATACTATATTTTATTCTGTTGTTGTGATCTGGATTGAGGTGTACATATGGCATTGCATATAGCATAGGACAAACACGTGGGTGATTTACTCGCTTTGTGTTATACTCTTATCTATATTGCACACTTGCACAAATTGAACATAAAGGCATAACCCAATACAAGATAAGGTAGGGATTTCATCACCCTTCCTTAGCCCAAAAACCACCTCCCCACTCATACAACCCAAGCCCTAATAAAATTTGATAGACGTTGGCCCCTAGGGACATCTCAGACTCATTAAGAGATTGACCGAGGGTGGAACTTATTTTGAATCTTACTCTTGTGAAATCGGTGTCTAAGGTTGGGGATTAAGAGGTTACGCCTCAATGATACCGTGGTTTGGCGTAATTAAGGCCCGTTCCTTACGCACGGATACCTCCCACCGTATTTGGCCCCTACCTGGCCGATTAGCTTGTGGTCGGATTCAAGCAACAACCTCCCCCGGGTAATCGACCAGTTAAGAGTCGTCTAGGTCTAGGTCAACCCTACTCTAGGCTTGGTTTT
The DNA here is from genome assembly GCA_038442645.1 of Agave tequilana. Classification (NCBI taxonomy): domain Eukaryota; kingdom Viridiplantae; phylum Streptophyta; class Magnoliopsida; order Asparagales; family Asparagaceae; genus Agave; species Agave tequilana. The sequence continues at coordinate 202,069 of JAVJIF010001240.1, forward strand.
GATTTTTTTCTTTTCTTTTTGTAATACCCCGTTCCCGGAATACGTACTTATTTGCGTATTCAGTTTTTCGATCGTATTTTTTGATTTACTTCTTATATCTGACCGATTTTAATTTTAAATATCATTTTCCAACGTATTATATTTTCTATGATTTTCTGGAATTTTCCGGAATTAAAAGGAAATTCTTCAAAACCGGTGTCGACCAGTGCCGCTGATCGATTCCCGAATTTTTATCTTACAAACTGTTTAGAATTTCTAGAAGATTCTTTAGACATTTCTTCTTAGAATTATGTTTATTACTTAAATACTTTTTCTGAAGATTTTACGAATTTATGGATATTCCACCGGAGTCGGTAGAAGACTGATTCCAGTATTTTTATTTCACAAACAGTTAGGAATTTCAAGATGGCCCTTTAGGCATTATTCCTTAGAATCATATTTTCTACCTACATTCTTTTTCTGAGGATTTTATGAATTTATGAAAATTCCAACGGAGTCGGTATTTTACTGATTCCGGGGTTTTTAGTTTTAAAACTATAAAGTATTTCTTAAAACGGATTTCACTATGTTTCTTAATATAATATTCTTGATTTTTGATATTTATTTCGGGTCGTTCCGAGATACTTGATTTCGGGACGTATCCGGTATTTTCCCGAAAGATTTCCGCATCCATGACTTCAACCCGGGAATCCGTGGTTTTAATATTTTTATTTTCCGAGTTAGAGAAAATATCTTCTCTTTTCCCATTTCTTTTCCTTTTTCCTTTTCCTTATTTCCTTTAACTTCCTCCACAAGCCAAACCCAAAATATCTAAACTTCCACACCCTTCCATTAATCCTCCACCACATATTTTCTCCACCTCATCATCTCCATGGCAAGATTTGATTGGCTAGGGGAGACACCTCACCTCCCCTATTTTACACAAAAACCCCCTTTCTTCTCCAATATTACATCTCCTTAACAAAATCAAATCCTATATAAACTTTCCTATACATTTCTATTTCTTTTTTTCTTCACTTCCACAAAGATATTAGCCTTCACAAATTCCCTCATCAACTCAACTTCATCATCTCCATCTCAACCAAGTAACCACTTTGGATTGGGGATCGTCTACTTCTTCATCGGAGATATCGTCGTGGACCAAGTTAACGACCACGATCTTTCCGGACTCGTAAAGCCCCAAATAACCATTCGAGGTGAGTATTTTTACTCACCAAGACTCGTAAAATTCCTTGTATACTTGTGTTGCCAAATCATGTCCCTTTATGTCATCAAAATCATATTTTTAGACATCAAAATCAACCACACCAAAAATCTGATTTTTAGACCTAACAGCAGCATATTTCAGAAGTCCGGTCGACCGGTAGTCGACCGGCAGTCGACCGATGTGCACGAACGTGCACAGTTTTGAGTAGGCGGTCGACCGGTTCACCAACCAGTCGACCGCTAGGAAACCCTGGAGCTCACGGCCCCGTATCGGTCGACCGGCAGTCGACCGACAGGCGACCGTTAGTTGTGTCTCCGGTCGACCGGCAGTCGACCGGAAGTCGACCGACCAAACCTGGAGGTCACGGCCTTGTATCGGTCGACCGGACGTCGACCGTTAGTTGGTGACTGTCCCGTATCGGTCGACCGGCCATTTAACCCAGTCGACCGATAGTCTGGTTTTGGGCCAAAATTGTTGATTCTTATTCTTTCTGAAATTAGATCCTAACCTTGATACATGGGTGATGTATTATCCTTGCTAAATACTTCATAACTGGTATTTCATGACTTGTTCATTAACATTATCAACCGCTTGTCAATTCTTTAGACTTGTCAGTTTTATGTTTCCTTTTAACACATGTATATCACCTGACTTGCTATACCCTCTGTCTAGACCATGACTCACCTTGAATAATTATCAATCTCTTTGTATACGTGTTACCTGATATACATCACCACTTGTCATGCTATCACTTTACATCCAGCATGATATATTTGACTTGTGATTATCTCTTTTACGGGAATATTGACTTGTTATTCAGTTTCATGATCAGTGACCTGTTTTCCTACTTTACATGCAGTGACCTGACTATATAGTACTGGTGTACTCCTAAATTCCTGATCATGTTCATTTTCTATTATTTCCCATAAAGTGATAATTAGCTAATAAATCTTAAAAAGGACAACTTGTATGGGTATGGGAGGAAGTGATGGATGCCGGAATGATATCTTGCTTATAGTATGGGAATGACATATGTTGGCGGTACTGTTATGATTACTGTTATGATTACTATTAGGGGGACTTCGAGCCTCCAAAGCCGGTCCCAGGTGGTGGGAACCGTTGGACCACTAAACTGGTCCCCGGTGCATGTGAACAAAGCCGGTCCCAGGTGGTGGGAACCGTTGGGCCAGAAGACTGGTCCCCGGTGCATGAGTACCATTATAAGAAGCTCTATCAGTTCTCCATCTGCTTCCGTTAACAACCCTCGGATAACTTATATATGGATGTATGTGTGTTGGGGTGCACACTTGGACACATACCGAGATATATGGGTCAGACGAGTAATAATAATAATAGACATCGCCTATTGATTTCTGTTGTGTTTCCTATTATAGTTTCCTTTATGTGTATCCTTTACTCGTGTTATGGACCCCTGATCATTATTGTTATGCATTCCTGTTTTGACTATGATACGATTTGCAACTCTGATTCTATACGCTTGGATTTATGTGGCATGAGACAAGGGTATATATATGAGGGTTTCCTTGTTTGGATTATTCCTTCGATGTACTAGTCTCATGTGACCGTGACTTAAGCGTATACAATCAGTCTTGCTTATATTCAGCTTTACTTGGGACTTCCTGATTTATGATTATGCTATACCTGTCCGTGTATATCACACTTGTGTTCTAACCCCCTATTCTTATCTCTTTGCCACTTGGCATGTAGCCTGTTCATTGTTGGGAGGTCCTGACTCCCTTGGATTTGTATGTTCAGGTTAGAAGCTGGATCGAAGTGGAGCTGTCCACTGTAGATCGAGTTTTCCTTGAGAACGGGCTGATTTGTCCCAGCTTCTTCCGTGCTAGTCTCCTCTTTTGACTCACGGGATCTTCACCCTACTCGTGAGCATCTTGTATTTATCCTGTATATTTTACTTTTGGACTTGTTATGATAAAAGACACATGTAATGTGTATATGTTTATCATACTGTGATGACTTAGTACATGTACTTTTGTGTTGGCATATGGAAGAATACCACGCTTTGTGTCGTACTCTGATTACTTATTGTACTTTTATGCTTAGCGTATATACGTGGGGGGCTTCTTCTGACCTACGTATATACGTCGCAGTGACGTCCCCGTATCCGTGAAATCGGGGCGTTACAGGTTGGTATCAGAGCTTAGGCTCTCACACCTAAAGTACAATCAAGTAGCAAATTATTGTAATTTGCAATTGCCAACTATAATGTACAAAGTTATCTAGTCTTTCCTGAATTCCTTCCTTGATTAATTCTTTCGTGTCCTAAACTCCTTCCATTTGTTTCCAATTCCAGTTATCTTTTCCCAATTCGGTATGGAGAGAAGGTCGGGCCGTAATCACTCTGGGCAAGTTTCGAATGGACCCACAGGAGAGAATGTGGATATACTGAGGGTTATCCAGATGATGATGGAGAACCAGCAGCAACAGACGGAGCTCCTCCGGCAAGAGTTAGCAGTTCCTAAAGGACAGAGGCCGGGGAATATCTCAGATTTTAGACGGCTGCAGCCAGCCATATTCACGGGTGAAGAGAAACCCCTGGATGCTGAACAATGGCTGACGGACACATCAGACCTATTGAAAGCAGCCCGAGTACCAGAGGAAAACCAAGTTGAGGTCGCCAAGATTCAGTTGAAAGATGTAGCTAGAACTTGGTGGCTAGCTGAAGAAGCCAGATTGGAGAAGCCTGTCACTTGGGACACATTCTCCAAGAGCTTCTATAGCAGGTTCTTCCCTGCCACTGCTCAGAAGGACATGGAAGAGCAGTTCATCAGACTTCAGCAAGGGAACAAGTCCGTGGATGAGTATGCCGCGGAATTTCTGAGGCTTAGCCGCTTCGCTCCGTATATGGTGACGGATGAGGAGAAGCGGGCAAGCAGATTCCAGCAGGGATTGCAGATGGATATACAAGTCTTTCTAATGCCCCAGCAGCTGAAGACATATTCAGCAGTTCTCACCATAGCTCGAGAAGTGGAGCGTGGACTAGAGAAGAAGAAAGAGAACTTGATGAGGAACCAGGCCAAGAAGAGGCCTTTTCAGTTAATGGATGAGGATGATGGAGTTAGGGTAACCCAAGGCCCGATGATTCAGAGACCATTCCAATCTCCTCTTTCTCAGATGGTATGCAATTACTGCCACAGACCCGGACATTATAATAGAGATTGTCGAGAGGCCAAGGGATTATGTTTAGTGTGTGGATCAGGGAGACATATGCTAAGGGATTGCCCACACAGGAAGTTTGGACATGTGGCACCAGTCCGACCAGCACTTCCAGTACCTGTTAGACCAGCTCTTCCAGCCCCTTCACATCCAGTCCCAGCACTTCCAGTCCCGCCACTTAGGAGGCATCCAGAACACGTTGATCGGAGAGCTCCATTTCCACCCCAACAGTATGGTAGGGGAGCAAGACCTAGAGCAGACCGGGGTAGAGGCCAAGGTTACATCATGGCAGCAGAGGCATCAGATGATGCAGCTGAATGTGGAGACCAGTATCCAGATCAGGAACCTTGAGGATATCATGGTAACCACTACCCCAGATCTTGTATTTACGTTAGTTATCTTTCTTAATATTTCCTTATCATCCTCTCCTTGTCTATTTTAGTCCTTCATATGTTCACTTTCATATGTTCACTTTAACCCTGTTTTGGAATGTTTGAGACCTTTGATTTCACCCTTGTCCCCTGTATGTTCAATTTACCCCTTAATGAAATTGCGAGGACGCAATTTTTGTAAGGTGGGTGGATTGTAATACCCCGTTCCCGGAATACGTACTTATTTGCGTATTCAGTTTTTCGATCGTATTTTTTGATTTACTTCTTATATCTGACCGATTTTAATTTTAAATATCATTTTCCAACGTATTATATTTTCTATGATTTTCTGGAATTTTCCGGAATTAAAAGGAAATTCTTCAAAACCGGTGTCGACCAGTGCCGCTGATCGATTCCCGAATTTTTATCTTACAAACTGTTTAGAATTTCTAGAAGATTCTTTAGACATTTCTTCTTAGAATTATGTTTATTACTTAAATACTTTTTCTGAAGATTTTACGAATTTATGGATATTCCACCGGAGTCGGTAGAAGACTGATTCCAGTATTTTTATTTCACAAACAGTTAGGAATTTCAAGATGGCCCTTTAGGCATTATTCCTTAGAATCATATTTTCTACCTACATTCTTTTTCTGAGGATTTTATGAATTTATGAAAATTCCAACGGAGTCGGTATTTTACTGATTCCGGGGTTTTTAGTTTTAAAACTATAAAGTATTTCTTAAAACGGATTTCACTATGTTTCTTAATATAATATTCTTGATTTTTGATATTTATTTCGAGTCGTTCCGAGATACTTGATTTCGGGACGTATCCGGTATTTTCCCGAAAGATTTCCGCATCCATGACTTCAACCCGGGAATCCGTGGTTTTAATATTTTTATTTTCCGAGTTAGAGAAAATATCTTCTCTTTTCTCATTTCTTTTCCTTTTTCCTTTTCCTTATTTCCTTTAACTTCCTCCACAAGCCAAACCCAAAATATCTAAACTTCCACACCCTTCCATTAATCCTCCACCACATATTTTCTCCACCTCATCATCTCCATGGCAAGATTTGATTGGCTAGGGGAGACACCTCACCTCCCCTATTTTACACAAAAACCCCCTTTCTTCTCCAATATTACATCTCCTTAACAAAATCAAATCCTATATAAACTTTCCTATACATTTCTATTTCTTTTTTTCTTCACTTCCACAAAGATATTAGCCTTCACAAATTCCCTCATCAACTCAACTTCATCATCTCCATCTCAACCAAGTAACCACTTTGGATTGGGGATCGTCTACTTCTTCATCGGAGATATCGTCGTGGACCAAGTTAACGACCACGATCTTTCCGGACTCGTAAAGCCCCAAATAACCATTCGAGGTGAGTATTTTTACTCACCAAGACTCGTAAAATTCCTTGTATACTTGTGTTGCCAAATCATGTCCCTTTATGTCATCAAAATCATATTTTTAGACATCAAAATCAACCACACCAAAAATCTGATTTTTAGACCTAACAGCAGCATATTTCAGAAGTCCGGTCGACCGGTAGTCGACCGGCAGTCGACCGATGTGCACGAACGTGCACAGTTTTGAGTAGGCGGTCGACCGGTTCACCAACCAGTCGACCGCTAGGAAACCCTGGAGCTCACGGCCCCGTATCGGTCGACCGGCAGTCGACCGACAGGCGACCGTTAGTTGTGTCTCCGGTCGACCGGCAGTCGACCGGAAGTCGACCGACCAAACCTGGAGGTCACGGCCTTGTATCGGTCGACCGGACGTCGACCGTTAGTTGGTGACTGTCCCGTATCGGTCGACCGGCCATTTAACCCAGTCGACCGATAGTCTGGTTTTGGGCCAAAATTGTTGATTCTTATTCTTTCTGAAATTAGATCCTAACCTTGATACATGGGTGATGTATTATCCTTGCTAAATACTTCATAACTGGTATTTCATGACTTGTTCATTAACATTATCAACCGCTTGTCAATTCTTTAGACTTGTCAGTTTTATGTTTCCTTTTAACACATGTATATCACCTGACTTGCTATACCCTCTGGCTAGACCATGACTCACCTTGAATAATTATCAATCTCTTTGTATACGTGTTACCTGATATACATCACCACTTGTCATGCTATCACTTTACATCCAGCATGATATATTTGACTTGTGATTATCTCTTTTACGGGAATATTGACTTGTTATTCAGTTTCATGATCAGTGACCTGTTTTCCTACTTTACATGCAGTGACCTGACTATATAGTACTGGTGTACTCCTAAATTCCTGATCATGTTCATTTTCTATTATTTCCCATAAAGTGATAATTAGCTAATAAATCTTAAAAAGGACAACTTGTATGGGTATGGGAGGAAGTGATGGATGCCGGAATGATATCTTGCTTATAGTATGGGAATGACATATGTTGGCGGTACTGTTATGATTACTGTTATGATTACTATTAGGGGGACTTCGAGCCTCCAAAGCCGGTCCCAGGTGGTGGGAACCGTTGGACCACTAAACTGGTCCCCGGTGCATGTGAACAAAGCCGGTCCCAGGTGGTGGGAACCGTTGGGCCAGAAGACTGGTCCCCGGTGCATGAGTACCATTATAAGAAGCTCTATCAGTTCTCCATCTGCTTCCGTTAACAACCCTCGGATAACTTATATATGGATGTATGTGTGTTGGGGTGCACACCTGGACACATACCGAGATATATGGGTCAGACGAGTAATAATAATAATAGACATCGCCTATTGATTTCTGTTGTGTTTCCTATTATAGTTTCCTTTATGTGTATCCTTTACTCGTGTTATGGACCCCTGATCATTATTGTTATGCATTCCTGTTTTGACTATGATACGATTTGCAACTCTGATTCTATACGCTTGGATTTATGTGGCATGAGACAAGGGTATATATATGAGGGTTTCCTTGTTTGGATTATTCCTTCGATGTACTAGTCTCATGTGACCGTGACTTAAGCGTATACAATCAGTCTTGCTTATATTCAGCTTTACTTGGGACTTCCTGATTTATGATTATGCTATACCTGTCCGTGTATATCACACTTGTGTTCTAACCCCCTATTCTTATCTCTTTGCCACTTGGCATGTAGCCTGTTCATTGTTGGGAGGTCCTGACTCCCTTGGATTTGTATGTTCAGGTTAGAAGCTGGATCGAAGTGGAGCTGTCCACTGTAGATCGAGTTTTCCTTGAGAACGGGCTGATTTGTCCCAGCTTCTTCCGTGCTAGTCTCCTCTTTTGACTCACGGGATCTTCACCCTACTCGTGAGCATCTTGTATTTATCCTGTATATTTTACTTTTGGACTTGTTATGATAAAAGACACATGTAATGTGTATATGTTTATCATACTGTGATGACTTAGTACATGTACTTTTGTGTTGGCATGTGGAAGAATACCACACTTTGTGTCGTACTCTGATTACTTATTGTACTTTTATGCTTAGCGTATATACGTGGGGGGCTTCTTCTGACCTACGTATATACGTCGCAGTGACGTCCCCGTATCCGTGAAATCGGGGCGTTACACTTTTTATTTGTTGTTTGATTTTTCTTTTTGTTTGTGATTGTTTGTGAAATAGAATTCAACCATAACAATTCTTTCAATCCTAAAATGAATCCATATTTCACACTAACCCCATTCGATTCGGATAATTCCAACCCAGCTTTTTACAATACGAATCAACCAAATACACCGGGTTGGCCTTATCCGAATCAATACAACCCTTACCCTCATTCTTTTAACTATAATTTTCAAAATAATTTTAACTCGTCACAGAGTCAATGGGGATTCACCTCCCCCGAGTTAAATTTTCAACCCCCTTGTCCACCATATCAACCTTGTCCACAAATCTCATTCCCCGATTTCGCTTCCTATACTCCTTTTTTTGACCTCCCATTGAAGAAAAATCCAAGCTAGAAAAGAGTATAGAAGCCAACTTACAAGAGGCTGAGCGACAACTTCAGAAAAGGAGGGCCTCTCCAATTTCACAGTATTTTCAAGAGTCTTACTCAGTTCCACCTCCGCATAATGACCAACCATCTGCCCTGGAAATGAGTAAGGAACTCTTGTGTGAGTCCAAGCTTCAATCTCAAAACATTTTTGACTCACATTCTTCACAAAAATTCCAAAATCAAGATTCTTATACTCCCATCCTAGAGCATCCACTTGTAGAAAAATCAAGTCTAGAAAAGCATATAGAAATCTTGCAGGAGTCTGCGTTACAATTTCAAAAATCTTCTTCTCAGTCTATTGATAGGTTGGAAACACAGTTGAGTAAATTGGTCAACATTTTTAAGAATGAAGAAACTCTCTCTTCACCACCTTTAACCAATAAAAATATCTCTAACTCTATCAATTTGACCGATGACTCCTATTGTTTTGGAAACCAAGATTCCTACATTCCTTTTCTAGAACAACCACTTGAAGATACATCATATCTAGAAAAGAGTATAGAAGTCTTGCACTCTGCACTAAAATTTCAAAAATCATCTGTCGAGTCTGTCAATAGGTTGGAAACACAATTGAGTCAATTGGTTAGCATTTATAAAAATGAGGAAACTCTATCTTATCAACCTTTGACCAATTCAGCTATGCCGAACTCTATTGATCTGACCCAGGACTCTTGTCATTTTGAACAGCAAGATTCAATTTTAGCACATCCACCTGAACTTGTCCAAACTTCAAATCCCATTGACATTTTGGTAAGTTATCCTTTTCCTGAAATTAAACTTGAGCATGAATATGATCCTAAACTTCCAATTGATAATTCAGTTTCACTTCCTGATTCAATATTGACTAAGGTGTTTTTACCTGAATTCAGGCCTTTTTCCGAGTTAGTATTGGATCCAGTGCCAGTCCATTGTGAAATTGAATCACCAATCATTTATGATGATCATATTGAACTTGACCAATTTCATACCTTTGAAACTCCCATTGATAAATTGGCAAGTTCTCATTTTTATGGAATTAAACTCAATGAGGAATGTGACTTTGATCCTCAAATTTGTGATCTAGTTCAAATTCCTGAATCACTGTTGACTCCTGTTATGTTGCCCAATTTGAGTAATAATTTAGAGTCAGTTTTTGTTCCCGTGCCTGTCATTCTTGAACTGAAATTACCAACCTTAGAAAGTCACATTCCATCATGGGGAAATGAATGTGGACCTGAGCTTCATCTTCTTGATTTGGACCCACCTTCTGAACCAATCTCGACTCTCGAACCTTTACTTGACTTAAGTCTTTTTCCTGAGTCGGTATTTGTTCCTGTACTTCTAGAATCCAAATCAATCATTCCATTCTGGGACAAGGGTCTTGATAAATTTGACTCTGAAATTATTTTGAAAATTTGGAAATTGGATGGTGTTAAATTTTTAATAAAAATCATAAATATATACATTTTCTAGTGGGTTGTATTATAGAGGTCTCTGGTGGGTTTCTCCGGACTCCACGCAAGTTGGATTGGGCCGCATTTCGTGGACCAATCAGACCACCACCAGAACCACCACCTTAAGGTGATTTTTCCTTCCCTCTCTATTTTGTTTCATGCATACATACATCATGATGCATTGAGGATAATGCATGAGATAAGTGTGGGGGAGGGTTTACTAACATAGAGTTTTTAGATTTTCTTTCTTTTACACTTCTTTTAGGATACTTTTAGAAATATTTTCTTTAGTATAGAAATTTTTTTCTTTCTTTAAAAACTTTTTGAAATAGGAGATAAAGTTTTGATCTATTTTTAAGAAAATTAAGATGATCTTAGAAATTAAGAAAGCCTTAATTATGACATCTTAAACCTAGTCAAAATAATGGATCTTGTTTAAAATTATAGGTTAAGTATAAAAGATTGGGGAGATAATTTTATCTTGAATTTTTTTTGCCTTAGATAGTATGCACATCACACTTACACATTTTTGGGATGAAAACAAAGATCTAAAATGTCATAAATAAAAAGAAAAAACAAATAAAAAAATCATCATCACTTATTAAGCTGGATAATTATGCCTCAAGAAGCATGATTATTCACGACTAACGGTGGTCAAAAGAAACAAATAATCCCCTTAGTTTTGTGACCTTGTTTACTTGAGTCCTTAAACCCGAGGGATGTTTTCTCATCTGATGCCCTAAACCGTCTGGTCTGGGAGTCATCGGTTATAGCTCGCTACATGGGTGAACTAGAAAGCCTAAGAAAACTAAGGAAGAAAAAAAGAAAAAGAAAGAATATATATATATAAATAAATGGTTTGATGGTTAGAGTTGAAATCCCAGAAATCTTCACTATCACAAAGTGCATATTATCTAGGTTTTATGAAGATAAAATATTCAATCCAATTTTGAATTCATACCTTAATTGAAGACAAGATCTTGCATAGAGACTAAGTTTAAGAAAGAAAGATTTTTGGTGGACTTATGACCTTAGATCGCTTATGTTTTTGCAAAAATATTTCATAAACTTGTCTCTCTTTCAAAATGCATTTTCAAAGTACTAACATTTGTCTTCTTTCTTTATGGATTTTGTGGGTGCAATCCGCTGAAACCCTCTGGAGACAACACTCCTCCTCTAGGGTAACCTAGAGGTTTAACGGCTTGTTGCACACGCTCAGTGCAAACGCGTCACTTGTGAAAGTGGTGTAATAACATTTGTAGTATAATTTTTCTTTTCTTGTTTTGCTCGGGACGAGCAAAAGATAAGTGTGGGGGTATGATTAGTCTACGATTATGCATTATTATATCACATTTTCTCACCGATTTATGAATAAATTGTCGGTCTAAACCGTGTTTTGGTCTCTATTGCAGGTAAATCAAGGGTTCAAGGGCAAAGGAGTAATAAGAGGTTAATTAAACCCCTTTTAGGATAATTAAATCCACATTACTTGGAGACCAAGTAAGGGATCATCTAGAAGATACATAGAATCTAGAGTCTTGCGCATGTCAGACGAATATTCGGACGAAATTACCCGAAACAGGATATACCAGGAAGCTTCCAGAGTCAAGACGGATCCCCGTACCAAAACCAGGGAGATATAACGGATCCCCGCACCAAAACCAGGGAGATATCTCCCTGGTTTGGCCACGGATCCGCGGCAAAAGCCGTGGGTCCGCGGCCCATTGGTGGGGCTACGCGTCGATTTTCGACGCGTGGCCCCGTCTCGTCTTCCAGAAGCTACCTATGCCTATAAATAGCCCTGTATTTGGCCAAAACGGGGGCAGTTTTCGTTTTTAGGAGTATTTTTGATTTTTTTCTATGTTTTAGGGTAGTGTAGGTAGTTGTTCTTCATTTCTTGTATTTTTGTTATGTTATTTCATTTTTAGATCTTGTAGTAGGGCTGAGAGATTCAGAGAGATAGAGGGATTAATGTAATAGATGGTGACAATCTATGAAAAGGTGCCTCCTTTCTTCTCCAATGTAATCTCCTCCACCTTCTACATGTTGCATGGCTAACTTTTCTTCTCATGGCAATCTAAATACTAACCACTAACCATCTAACCACTTACTTGATAATCCACAAGAATCTAATAGCCTCTATAAGGTCTTGCTCTTGCAAGAGCCATTGATGGCTCATGATGATGGGTTCTAACATCTAACTTGCTAACTTGCTAACCAAGCTAACTCTCTCTTATTTCATGCTTGATTCTAATGGTTTGATGATCTAATGTTTGTATTAGCTTGCTCTTGATGCAACTTTGAATGTGATGAACCATCATATTTGCCATGCTTTGTATCGTCTCTTGAAGCCAAGGATTAGTGATGGCCAAGAATCCATGTGAGTCAACTAACACTAAAATGTTAGCATGGTTAGTGGATCAATTAGTAGTTAGTAGCCATGAGCTTTATTTTATCTTATTTAAAAAAACACTTCTTTTATCTTTTCATCGTGTTTTCACCATCCTCTTAGTTCATCGTTGTTTTATCTTCTTTTCTATTTGTTTTCCAAACCACTTCTATTTTGTTTTCACATCGACGTTTTCATCTCCTTCTCCACACCTACCACATTTTGGATTTCCTTTTCTTTTCTTTTCACTTTCTTTTTCATTCTTTAACAAAGAAGAACTGTTAACATATGACGTGAATAGAGACTGTTAATACTTCTATCGCCTCCCGTCCCTGTGGATTCGACCCATTGAGCCAGTGCTATAACGGAAGTATCGGGGGAACATTAGCACATACACGCTTTTACATCGATTTCACAAACTACACGTTTTAAGAGTGCTAGTTCAGCCCCGAACAATTAGTTCTACTAGGAATGGCTTCTACCCACTTGGACACATAGTCCACAGCAACCAATATGTATTGGTTTCCAAATGAATTAGGAAATGGACCCATAAAGTCGATACCCCAAATATCAAAGAGTTCTATTTCTAGAATTGGGTTGACGGGCATCATTTCTTATTTTGAGATCCTTCCTACCATCTGGCATCTAGAGCACGTCTTGCAAAATTCATAAGTATCTTTGAACAAAGTGGACCAATAGAACCCATTTTATAGTACCTTTTCAGCAGTCTTGCGGGGACCAAAGTGTCCACCGCATGCAAGTTCCTGACAAAAGGATAGAACACTCTTAACCTCCTTATCAGGAATGCATCTCCTAATAATTTGATCAGAACAGTACTTAAAAGTACGGTTCCTCCCAAAAGAAATACCGGACTTGGGATAAAAATCAGTATATATCAATTTTGGACCAATGAGACAGAGTTTGATTTGTGACTAAGTAATTCACTATATCAGCATACCAAGGTTCCTTAAAGATGGCTAAGAAATTTTTCATTAGGAAAATCCTCATTTATGAATAATCCGTTGCATAGAGAATTAGGGATTCGTGAGAGATGGTCGGCAACGACATTTTCTACGCCTTTCTTATCTCGAATCTTAAGATCGAATTCTTGAAGAAGGAGGATCCAACGAATGAGTCGGGCCTTGGCATCCTTCTTCATCATGAGGTACCTAAGCACAGAATGATTGGTGAAAATTGTGGTTTTGGACCCTAATAGGTAGGGATGAAATTTCTCTAAGGCAAACACTACTGCCAAAAATTTCTTCTCAGTAGTAGTGTAGTTCAATTGAGCATCGTTGAGAGTCCTATTAGAGTAGTAAATCACGTGCTGCTTGTTATCAATGCATTGTCCTAGGATAGCGTCTATGGCGAAATAAGAAGCATCGCACAGGATTTCGAACGGCTTCGACCAATCCGGTGCAAATATGATTGGTGTAGAAATAGGCTCTCTCTTAAGCTTCTCCCAAGAATTCACGCATTCAGCATCGAAAGTGAAGGACATATCCTTAGCTAACAGATTAGTCAAGGGCCTTGCAATCTTGCTAAAATCCTTGATAAATCTTCGGTAAAAGCTAGCCTGTCCTAAGAAGGATCTAATATCCTTCACGCACTTAGGCATGGGAAGTTTTACGATAACCTCAATTTTGACTCTATCCACTTCAATTCCTTTCTTGGAGATTTCATGACCCAAGACAATTTCATGTTTTACTATGAAGTGGTATTTCTCCCAGTTCAGTGTCAGATTTTTCTCAGCATAACGTCGGAGGACAAGTTCTAAATGGTGGAGACATTGAGTGAGCGAATCTCCGTAGATGGAGAAATCATCCATGAAGATTTCTAAGGATCGTTCTACCATATCAGAAAAAAAGACTCAACATGCAACGTTGAAACGTTGCTGGGGCATTGCATAAGCCGAAAGGCATTCGACAATAAGTAAATGTCCCAAATAGACATGTGAATTAGTCTTTTCTTGGTCCTCAGGAGCAATAGGATCTGATTGTACCCTGAGTAACCGTCCAAGAAATAGTAATACTCGTGGCCCGCCAAACGTTCAAGCATTTGATCAATGAAGGGAAGTGAAAAATGGTCCTTATGAGTTGCAGCATTAAGCTTCCTATAGTCAATGCAAATTCGGATCTTCGTGGGAAGTCGAGTTTGGACCAACTCTTTGTTCACGTTTTTCTCTACGATGAAACCGGATTTCTTTGGACCCGCGTGGATAGGACTGACCCATTAGCTATCAGAAATGGAATAGATTATCCCATTGTCTAAGAGTTTCACAATTTCAGCATGAACAGCCTCTTGCACTATATGGTTTAACTTACGTTGCGAGTCTCTTTTAGGTGTTGCATTTTCATTGAGATGAATGCGATATTGAATTATAGTTAGACTCAATCCCTTTATATCAGTCATAGTCCAACCAATGGCTTTCCTATGTTTTCTTAGAATTGCTTTAAGATTTTCTTCTTCCCCGTCATTTAAATGGGAGGGAATGATGACAGGAAAGGTCTCTTGTTCGCCTAGATAGACGTACTTGAGATCCAAAGGTAAGGCTTTCAATTATAAAAAAAGAAAGGCTCACTGGAAGGATTAGTTTTATTTTGTTGGCTCCATATTTGATGAAATAGGGTTCGAAGCCCAATTCACAGCTGACTCAACAACTTAATCAATATTAAAGTCGTCAAACTGTAACCCGAAGTCATACTCAGTTTCTAGCTCCAATTCTTCCCTATGTTCACTTGCTAAGTTCTCAATGAGGTTGACTTCAAATGTTTGATCCTCAACATCACGGGGTTGTTTTCCTAGGTTGAAGACATTGACTTCCCTAGTCATGTCCCCAAAGGTTAACCTCATGGACTCATTCTTACAATTGATGATGGCATTGGCAGTAGCAAAAATGGTCGCCTTAGGATAACAGAAGTTTGAGCCCTAGGAATGGACACAGGTTGTGTCTCTTGAACTATGAAATCAACGGGGTAAATAAACTCCCCGTCTTGAATAAGGACATCATTAATCTTCCCTTTTGAAACTTTCACTGAACGGTCAGCCAGTTGGATAGTGACTCGAGTTGGACTAAGATCTCCTAACCCGAGTTGTTGATAGACTGAGAATGGAAGCAAGTTGATACTTGCCCCCAAATCAAGAAGTGCACGACTAATCTCGGCTTGTCCTATGGTGCAGGCAATGGTAGGACAACCTGGATCCTTGTACTTGATAGGGATCAGACCCGACAGTAGCTCACTAATGTTAGTGGCTAAGAAGACCTTTTTGGGTACATTAGTCTTTCTCTTCTTGGTGCACATGTCCTTAAGAAACGTAGCATAGGATGGGACTTATTGGATGGCATCAAGAAGTGGCGCATTTATCTTTAATTGATTAAAAATCTCAATTATCTTATCCATGTGCTGATTTTGTTTGTTGTTATTCAGCCTATTAGAAAATGGTACTATAGGCTGGTGCACCTGACTGGTTGACTTATCTTTTACAGATTCGTCAGATTTGGATGGACCGAGACTAGACGAGGTGGATAGTTGAGTGTGGTTGTGCTGAACGGGATTAGATGGTGTTGACACTTGATTATCAACTTTCTTTCCTGACCTCAATGTATGAACAACATTACATTGATTCATTGATTGATCCTCAGCCACATGAGCTTGTTGAGAATTTTTAGGATTCATTATTGGCTGACTAGGAAAGGTACCCTTTTGTCTCTCATTCTGTGGAGTGGCTAATTGGCTCATTTGAACCTCTAGCCGTTGTATAGTTTGCATAAGAGAATCTTAGTTTTTTATGTATCTTTCCATTTTTCTCTCAAAGTCAGTCATTCTCCTTTCTAGTTGAGGATTCTTGAAGGAAGTTTGTGGAGCTTGGTGGGAAAATTTTTGTGATAGTTTGAAAAGTTAGGTGGGTGGTTGGGAGAATTGTTATGGAAATTGAAAAAGTTAGGTTGATGATTGGAATAATTATTAGCATGATGGAAGTAGCTTGCATGATTTGACCGTGAGTGGTCATTGTTATTTTGGCTCTATAAGAAATTCGGGTGATTTCTCCAGCCAGGATTGTACGTTGGTACGTAAGAATTATTGTTCGGCCTTGAAAAGGCCGCATTCATCGGTTTAGGGTATTGTTGCTGAGCCTGAAACACAGGACACTCCTCAAATACATGATTCATGGCTTGACAGTAAGTACTGCCCGGAGTTGGAAATTGATTGTAAAATGAAAGAGCAATGAATTACCGTGTAGCATTGGGCTAACGGGTCGTGTCCACGAGGAGGAATGCGATAGAAGATTTTTGGTGTTTTGTTTAGAAGGCTAAGAATGGTGCTAGTTTTTTAGTTGAAAAGAGAATGGAGAGGAGGGAAATGATTAAAAGAAAAATTACAAATTTAGAGAAGGCTTTGGAAAAGGTGATTTAAAAACTTTGAGAAGAGATTTGTTGTTTTTAATATAAGAAAAAGAAGATCTAGGCTCACTATCTCACTACTCAACGTTTCGTTTGAAATCCTTAGTGCCTCAACTTGATCATAGGCAAAAATATAAGATTGAGTTTAGAAAGTTTTAAGTAAAGAACATAAGATAGCTTGAAAAAGTTAACTATTTTCTTTCAGAAATTGTCTTGAGTTGAATATTAAATCATCTAGTAGTTCAAGTATGAGATAAAAATAAGTTCAAGAGACATTTTTGAAAAGAAGTGGAAGTTTAAGAATCCAAACCTATCATCATGTGCCTTCAAGAACACTTTCAAGAAGAAAGGCTTAAGTTAGGCATGCAAATGATTCATTGGGTCTTTTCATCAAAATCATTCGAAA
This sequence comes from Agave tequilana, assembly GCA_038442645.1. NCBI lineage: Eukaryota > Viridiplantae > Streptophyta > Magnoliopsida > Asparagales > Asparagaceae > Agave > Agave tequilana. Next base: position 219,463 of record JAVJIF010001240.1, read on the forward strand.
AGAAGAGGGATCGAAGAGAGGAATAATAGTGAGCCTAGAAAACTAATTTAGCTAGTCATGGAAGATGAAAAATAATGCAAGTACATAAAGCAAGACATACCGTAAAATGGAGAGGAAGAAGAGATAGCTTGATCCTTGTATTAAAGTCACTTCAATCTTCAGAATACAATCACTCAATTTCTCTCTCTCACTGGTATTTGCACTGAATTATAAATTATAAAATAAAGATACAACTTCTATACTATCTAACAAAGAGGCCCTTAAAAATGAAGAGAAAAACTAAATCTAAGTTCCGATCCCTTTTTCTTTGAAATTTACAGTATTTATAGGAAAAAACCAAACGGGAGGGACGTACAAAGATAGGGGGAGCAAACGTTCCCCAACAAAGACTAAACGGCCGCGAAAATGCGGCTTTGGCCCCGTTGCCGCAGCCATGGTGTGGCCAAGTGGCCACACCAGGTTGGAGGAGCTTCGTCATTTGGTGATTCTCCCTTATCTCCTATTGGTTTTCCCGTTTCTGCTTCAGGATTTGACGAAACAACCTTTGATTGTTGGCCTCAACTGCTTGATTTAGGATGATTCATTTCAACCGATTTTCAACCTCTCTGATTTGCCAAGATCTGCCCTGATTCCCTAATTTCAAATTTATTTTAAAATTAAATCAAAATTTGATGGGCTTTTGAGCTTGTTTCTCTTTCCTATCCTTTAGCAATGGGCCTGCATTTATAAAGAAAAATAGGACTTATTAATATGATTTATTTAGATAGTAAGCATGGTAATGTGATAATATGTATGCAATGTAATCACCTTGAGGGGGGTGAATAGGTGACTAGCTAATCTAATGGTCAATTAATACGGAATTAAAAGTATTAATGCAAACTAAAACTCTTAAGCTAAATACACCAAGTATAACACAGGAGTGTAGCCGAATTCCCCGTGAAGGGCTCTGAACTAACTCCTTAAGATTCCTCTAAATAAGAGTTGAGGTGCTGCGATGGTTCTCTTGGTTGAATACAAGTGTTAGCAAACAATCCCAAGATATAACAATATGAGCACAAGTATATATCAAGCATATAAAGATAAAGACAATAAGAGCATGCAAGATACAAACAAGTAAGAGATAGAGAAAGCAATCGCAAACACGGGAGATTTGTTTTGAGGTTCGAGCAAACTTGCTCTACGTTCCTGCCTTCAACACATGAAGGATTTCCACTAAAATCGATCTCACCGGATTACTTGGTGCCGCAACACCTACAAGCTCTTTGGACTCTCTAGTCCCTCTCTTGTTCCCGCAAGAACACACACACCGCAAGCCCACTAGCTTGCCGAGGCCGCACCTCTACAATGAGCTCTTACTAGAACTCAAAACACCCGTGAACACACAAGTCCGCCTCCTCAAAGTAAAGATGAAGTCTTTGGTGATCACCTAAAATAATCTCACAACAACTCTCTTATAGAATGGATATATCAATGGAAAGCTCAATTGTTTGTGAGAAAAATAAGGATGGAAGTTGTGGTGAAAAACTCAAGAAACTCTTTTGAAAACACTCTTGATAAACTTCTTTTTGAATTAGAAATATTTGCTCTCAAACAAGTGGAGAAAATTTATGAAATAGATGGGAAAAACTAGGTTTAAAACTCTCCAAAAATCTTGTTTAAAACAGTCCAAGAAACCCCCATTTTATAGGCCTAGAAAAAACTAGCCGTTGGGGCAAAACAACAGCCTGGATGGCTGTCGATCGACCGGCCCGGTCGACCGCCAACGGTTAGAAATCCGACCGTTGGAGCCCGGTCGACCGTGGCCTGGAACAAAGAGCAGAACTCTCTGCCAGTCGACCGGCCCGGTCGACCAGGGCTTTCCAGAGAGCAGAGCTCTCTGGACGGTCAACCGGGTTGGTCGACCGGCCCTCCAGCCAGACCTAGCGTGCACGTTTGTGCATGTTGGTCGACCGACTCGGTCGACCGACTCCTAGCTCGGCGACCGACCCGGTCGACCGGCAGAAGCCAAAACAATCTCTTTTAGGGATTTAAAACTTCGCTTTTTGACTTAAATAAAATCCCATAAAATCTCTAAAAATATACAAAATAGTTTCAGTATTATACTTTGATAAACAAACATGTTTGAGTAAAATCAAAACATGTTACAAACATTTTGAACTATTTTTGTAACTTAGAAATTTTGGCTCAAAACAAAAACCGTATTTTTCCAAATTGGTTTTTTCAAAAATTCTACAAATACAAAAACAAGATATTTTAAACACTTTTAAAGCACAGAGTGTATGGATATGATCCACTACACATAAATGATGAAATATCTATGTTTTTGACAATAAGCGCTAAAATATGTTTTTGTTAAAACACATGTATATATTAAACTCCAAAAACTAAAACGGTATTTTTCCAAAATGAAAACTCATTTGTATTTATCCAAAATAAAAACTCTTTTATGAAAATACATCTAAATCTTGTGTGTGAGTGTATATGGTCTACTTGAGCAATCCACCAACTATTCTATCCTTTACATTTTATCTAAAAACAAAATCTTAATAAAACAAACCTAGACTCAAGTCTTCTCTTGAAGTCTTCTTCTCCTTCTTGACTTGGTCCAAAATTGATCCACAGAGCTAGACTCCTCTTGAGTACTTGATGTGGTCTTGATGCATAGGCTCTTGAATCAAACCGTACTAGCTCCAAAACTTGACTTTAAATCCTTTGTTGAAGCTAAATACCTACTAAGATCTAAATCACAAATCTGAGACTAATTAAACACAAGATCATTAGTATTATAATTACACGAGTTAATCAGCATCAAAACTAGAGTGATGGGCCTTTGGGCCAACAATCTTCCCCTTTTTGATGATGACAAAACTCATGGAGTAATATATGCATGGATTAAAGTAAAGCTTCAAAGAAGCTCCCCCTTAACTCATGCATAACAATGAATAAATAAGATATGACAATGAAGTGCATAATATCTAAACAAAAATATATGCATCAATAAGCAGGGTGAGAGAAACATGCATACCAAAAACCTTCTCCCCCTTTTTGTCTAAACTATCAAAATCATTTTCCTTCATATCTTATTGTTTATTGTAAAATGAATAAACTCAATATATGCAAAAACACAAATATGCATATATAAACTCAAAAATTTTCTCCCCCTTTTTGTCAATCATCAACAAAGGGGTTAAAGTAAACACAAAACAATGTTCTCCCCTTTTTTGTCAAAAACAAAAATCAACAAAGGAGTGAAATCAAATCAACTAATAAAGAGATATATGCAACATACATTCATGAAGAGGAAGACGCTAAGTTAACTTCCCAACATACATGCATTACATGAAGAAGGGATGACAAGCCCTAACTCACCTAACGCTTAATATGCAACGCATAAGTGGAGATGTGAAGCTCCCCTTACACACGTGTATCACATAAAGAAGAGTTGTCAAGCTCCTCAATATAAGATTCACTCAACATGAATCTATATGTAGAAGAGATGTTAAGCTCCCCTTACATATAGGCGCTACACATCAAAACATTTTTATATCAAATTTTTGATAATTACTTAAAACAAATTTTAAAATTTACTAAAGGTAATAAATTACATTTTGAGATACCTTTGTAAATAAACAAAAATTTTAAGATACTAATTGTAAATAAACAATACAAATTCTGAATTTTTTTTAAATCAACAAATCAAGATACACAAGATATAGATACCATATGAAATAGGAAATTTGTGATACCAATTGAAATTAAAAAATTGAAATCAAAACATTTTTACATTTTGATACCAAAGAAAGAAAATATTTTGATACCAATTTAAATTTACATTAATTTTGATACCAATAGAAATACATGATAAATTTTGATACAAAGTAGGTAAAACATATTGATACCAAATGAAATTTAAACCCAATTGGAAATTGAAACATATTGATACCAATTGAAATATATGGATACCAATTAAATTAAATAGATACCAATTGAAGTTTATTGTAAATTATGATATCAATAAAAATACATATTGAAAATAATGCATAAGCTCATAAAAAGTACCAATTGAGAAATCAATTGAAATCAAGATTTAATTCAAGCTTAGCATAAATATACTTTGTGCTTTAAATATGTAAATATCTTGCAACTCAAGCACAAAAAAATCATATATATATGTATGAAAAGAGAATACCAATAGAAATTGATATTACATGAAATGAAACATACATATATAGAAAACAAAATATGAGTATATACAAAAAATATCAATTGAGATACCAATTGAAAATATGATGTAAATCAAATATATAACTCATAATAAACCACCCTTTTATTTAAAAGATAAAAGATTTTCTATAAGATATACAAGGCATGCTCGCCCATCCGTCCGCCCTTAACGGGGTTGGGAGGGGTTTTCAAAAATAGGAGGTTGAAAATATTTTTATTGTGAAAACACTACCATTTGAATAATAAATAACTAGTTAAATTAATTTTTAAAAAAACCAGTTAAAGATCCTTCAAAACATGAAATCAAATCATATGAATCTATGAAGCATGCTAAAAACACAAGAATTGACACTCGAAATATATAAGGCTCAACATATCTCATGAAAACAATGTAATGAGTAAACAAATGAATGTGAGTGTACTATAATCATGTAAGTAGCATTTTCATGAACTTAAGTAATAAGGCTCAAAAAAAATATCAATCATGTGAAAAACATGAAAATTTATTTTTCATATAAAGATGAAAATCATAAAAATTCATTTTTTATCTAAAAACAAACTTCTTGGTATATGTATGTTATTATCCAAAAGTAATAATATGCATACATATCCCAAATATAAAAAGAGTCTATAATATAAATTGCATGAAGGTAAATGACTCAAGGGGTATACATGTATATTTATTAGTTTTGAATAAAAAATTGCATATACATGAAACAAACCATACACACAAATGGGCAAAACAAGTGTACTGAGAGAATCATCAAAACTAGCCTATACATGTGCATATAGCGAGTACAAATGAATAATGAAGTGCAAACATATATGAATCAAATGTTGCTCACTACTTGTACATGTATATACACAAGTTTTGACAAAAACTACATCTAAACAAGTATTAACCATATGAAATACAAAACATGATTATTTTAACATAAAACTAAACCATGCTAAAAATTCATCAAATGTAAAAGCATGTAAATAAACAAGGAATTTTAGAGATAGTTATCAAACCAAAGAACTATATTCTAAGTCTCCAAAACATGGTGGTTGTCCCACCAAACCTCCTTGATAGCAGTGCATCAAATGTATGTCCATCAAGTCCATGTGCATCCACCATCAAGGCACCAACTCTCTCACGTTTTGTGAGAGCCCGAACCTACATCAAATACAAAAGGTGGGGATTTTGGTACCCATTTTCTTTTGGGTCCACGAGGGTTAGCATTGTAAGGTACCTAAACATTCTTATTAGCAAAATTTAAAGAATTTATCCTATCATAACAAAATCTTGCTAAATGGCCTTTGCGGCCGCAATGTGTACACTTGTACACTCTACTATGCACATGTGAATGAGAATGATCATGACGTGCAAAGTGTGTATATGCATGTTGAGGGTGATGTGCATGAACACGTGAAGCTTGTTTCTTTGAAAACAAGGACTCCAATCTAGAATGGTTAAAAGCACATTTGCTCAAAGTTAAGCTCAAACAATCTATTTTATTTTTCAAAAATTTAACTTCATTTTTAGTAGTAGCATGAAAAGCATGGTCAATAATCTTATTCTTTTTAGAAACTTTTTCTTTTTCTTTTTCAATAACTTTTCTTTTCAAAGAGGTGTTTTCATGCAAAGCAATCTCTTTTTATTTTTCCACCAAAACAATTTTATTTTTCAAAGCGGTATTTCCTTCACAAATATCATTCAATTTAGAAAGTAAGGAAATGTTTTCATTTTTCAAACATTCATTTTGTTTAGAAATGCATGCAACTTCATTTTTAAAGGAATCATTTTCTTTTAACAAGCAATCAAATTTAATTTTTATTTTCTTATTATCCTTTTTAAGCATGTCATATTTTTCTAGAAGTTGTTGACAAAATGATGCAAGCTCTTCATAAGGCATATCAACATCCTCTTCTAACTCGGATTCGGAGTTTACCTCAAGGGGGTTATCCCCTTGGACCATATAGCATACATTGGAAGCTTCACTTCCAACATCTGAATCGCTCCCCACATAATATTGTTCTTGTTCGGAGATGATGGTGTTCCATACTACAAAAGCTGAGTCAAGCTTAGCAACCCTACATTAATAATCATTATTTAGGGTACTCTTCAAAGCATGAATGGCTTTTGAGTTAGCCTCAATATACTTGCTAATATTAACATATGAATCTTTAATAGTAGCAAGATAAACATGTATGCCTAGGCCTTTGAGATACATGGACATCTTAACCTTCCAAGTTTGGATGTTAAGAATGTCAAAGGTGGGAGGTGACATGAAATCCATGTGTGTGTATAAATATTGTGATTAGCTATAAAATGACGATCTTTAACTCTAGGTTGTAAGACCTAAATCAAGAGCACTTGGCTCTAATACCAATTGTAATCACCTGGAGGGGGTGAATAGGTGACTAGCTAATCTAATGGTCAATTAATGCGGAATTAAAACTATTAATGCAAACTAAAACTCTTAAACTAAATACACAAAGTATAACACAAGAGTGTAGTCGAATTTACCGTGAAGGGCTCTGGAAAACTCCTCAAGTTCCTCTAAATAAGAGTTGAGGTGCCGCGTTGGCTCTCTTGGTTGAATACAAGTGTTAGCAAACAATCCCCAAGCATAAAACAATATGAGCATAAATATATATCAAGCATATAAAGATAAAGACAATAAGAGCATGCAAGATATAAACAAATAAGAGATAGAGAGAGCAATCGCAAATACGGGAGATTTATTTCGAGGTTCGAGCACACTTGCTCTACGTCCCCGCCTTCAACACTATGAAGGATTTTCACTAAATCGATCCCACCGGATCACTTGGTGCCGCAACACCTGCAAGCTTTTTCGACTCTCTAGTCCCTCTCTTGTTCCCGCAAGAACAACACACCGCAAGCCCACTAGCTTGCCGATGCCGCACCTCTACAATGAGCTCTTACTAGAACTCGAAACACCCGCGAATATACAAGTCTGCCTCCTCAAAGCAAAGATGAAGTCTTTGGTGATCACAACACTTTGATCACCTAAAAACAATCTCACAACAACTCTCCTATAGGATGGATATATCAATGAAAAGCTCAAGTGTTTGTGAGAAAATGAGGATGAAAGTTGTGGTGAAAACTCAAGAAACTCTTTTGAAAACATTCTTGATAAACTTCCTTTTGAATTGAAAATATTTGCTCTCAAACTAGTGGAGAAAACCTCTGAAATAGATGGGAAAAACTAGGTTTAAAACTCTCCAAAAATCTTGTTTAAAACAGTCCAAGAAACCCCCATTTTATAGGCCTAGAAAAAACTAGCCGTTGGGACAAAACAACAGCCTGGACGGCTGTCGGTCGACCGGCCCGGTCGACCGCCAACAGTCAGAAATCCGACCGTTGGAGCCTCGGTTGACCGCCCGGTCGACCGTGGCCTGGAACAGAGAGCAGCACTCTCTGCCGGTTGACCAGGGCTTTCCAGAGAGCAGAGCTCTCTGGACGGTTGACCGGGTCGGTCGACCGGCCCTCCAGCCAGATTTAGCGTGCATGTTTGTGCACGTCGGTCGACCGACTCCTAACTCGGTCGACCGGCAGAAGCCAGAACTCTCTTTTAGGGATTTAAAACTTGGCTTTTTGACTTAAATAAATCCTATAAAACCTCTAAAAATCTACAAAAATAGTTTCAGTATTATACTTTGATAAATAAACATGTTTGAGTAAAATCAAAATATGTTACAAATATTTTGAACTATTTTTCTAACTTAGAAATTTTGGCTTAAAACAAAAATCGTATTTTTCCAAATTGGTTTTTCCAAAACTTCTCCAAATACAAAAACACGATATTTTAAACACTTTTAAAGTATAGAGTGTATGGATATGATCCACTAAACATAAATGTTAAAATATCTATGTTTTTGGCAATAAGCACTAAAATATGTTTTGGTTAAAACACATGTATATATTAAACTCCAAAAACCAAAACGGTATTTTTCCAAAATGAAAACTCTTTTGTATTTTTTCAAAATAAAAACTCTTTTATGAAAATACATCTAAATCTTATGTGTGTATATGGTCTACTTGAGCAATCCACCAACTATTCTATCCTTTACATTTTATCTAAAAATAAAATCTTAATAAAACAAACTTAGACTCAAGTCTTCTCTTGAAGTCTTCACTTGAAGGCTTCTTCTCCTTCTTGACTTGGCCATACTTGATCCACAGAGCTAGACTCCTCTTGAGTACTTGATGTGATCTTGATGCGTAAGCTCTTGAATCAAACCGTGCTAGCTCCAAAACTTGACTTTAAATCCTTATTGAAACTAAACACCTACTAGGAACTTGATCACAAATCTGAGACAATTAAACACAAGATCATTAGTACTATAACTGCATGAGTTAATCATCATCAAAACTAGAGTGATGGGACTTTGGGCCAACATGCAATATATGTGACCGATCACACCGCGTAGGTGTGAGAACGTAGAGACTCGCTTTGGAAGAGGAGAGAGAATGAGTGGAGTGATCAGAGTGATTGAGATTGATTTAGAGGGGCAATAAATGCGAGTAAGAGAAGAAGATGTGATCGCCGTGTCTCCCACAGGTGGGACCCACATTCACTGAGTTGAGCCTAGATGCGGGACTGAGGTCCGCGTCTGGTACGAGCTGGGTACTCGTCATAAATGAGGAGAGAGAAAAAGTGGTTGGGATATTTATTGAGGGGTTGAAAAATTTTGAGAAAATTTTGAGAGAAAAGAAAGAAAAAGAAAAAGGAGGAGAAAATTATAAGTGAATGAGAAAAATTACAAAATAGAAAATATAAAGAAAATATCGGGATAAAATTCTGAAATCTAGGAAAACACTGAAAACTTCAGAAAAGCACGGAAAATGAAGTAAATCAGAATGATTCTAAAAAATTCTTAAAATAATAATATTATATTAAGATGCATGGTGAATTTACATTTCAAAACTTCAATCCTCTTTCCAATTAAAAATCCTAGAATCTACCGGCGAAACCGTCCAACACCAAATCCGGTAGAATTTCGATAAATTCAAAAAAAGTCCCAAAAATGCATTTACGTAGAAAGTGCAATTTTAAGAAATAATATAAAAGCAATTTTTAGAAATTTAACTTCGTTTGTAAATTAGAAATCTGAGAATCGATCTGCACCACCCGTTGATACCAGTTTTGAAGATTTTACAATTTAATTCAAGAAATTTTAAGAAAATCATAAAAAATTAAAATATTAGAAAATAATGTTTGAAATAGAAATCGCTCAAATCTAACTACTGGAAAGACCAAATCGATTAATACTCTAGGATCAGGTCCCCAGTTTAGACTAGGGCTGACTCCTAGTCCATGAAGCTGGATCCAATGAAATAAAATCACATAAATAATCATAAAACAAAAAAATATGGGAAGAAATTGAAAAAAAATATAGTCAAAAAAATCTCAATACGTATTATGAGAATAGGGTGTTACAAATTCAGAGGTCTTCAAGGCAGGCTGGCTTACATCTGTAGATTCATCATAAATCTGTCGGTTCACTATCAACTATTTACATCACTAATGAAGAATGGTGTATCATTTGTCTGGGATGACGCTTGTCAAAAAGCTTTTGAGGATATCAAGGCATACCTCACAAGCCTCCGGTCCTAGTATCTCTTATTTCGGAGAACCCATTCTTACTTTATGTAAGAGCAATGAGCCATTCTTTAGGTGCTCTGCTTGCATAGAAGAATAATGAAGGTGCGAAGCAAACCATCTATTATCTCAGCAGAACCTTGATTGGGGCTGAAAGTCGCTACAACCCAGTCAAAAAGGAGTGCCTTGCTCTCGTCTTCGCCTTCCAGAAGACACGACATTACTTTGTCGGTAGGCTATCTTGTCATTTCAAGAGCCAATTCTTTACGGATTCTTATGACAAAGGCAGGTTCTCTAAACTCCAGATTGACTAATTGGGCCATATTGCTGTCCCAATATAACATGAACTTCATACCCAGAAGGCTATCAAGGGCCAAGCCCTCGCAGACTTCTTAGCATCTCATCCAGTTCTTGAGACTTCAAAGCTGCATGAAGATATTCTGGATAAAGTTATCGAAGCCAACATGACTTCAAGCAATAAAGTATGGCAACTGTTCTTTGATGGTGCATCAAGAACCAGAGCAAAAGGCAAGATTATTACCGGAGTGGGGGTAGTATTTATCTCACCCAAGAATCATGTCCTTTCTCGTGCATTCTCACTGACAGAACCTTGTTCCACAAAGCAGCTGAGTACAATGCTTTGCTCATCAGCCTTCAACTCGCTCAATAAATAGGGGTACGATACCTTAAAGCTTATGGTGATTCTAAGTTGAACATTGATCAAGTCAAGGGTGAATATGAGATCTATCATGAAGACCTAATATCTCATCACCATGCAGCCATTCAGTTGGTTAACACATTTGAAGGCTTCTACATCACTCATTTATCTCGCCTCCAAAATACAAAGGCAAATGCTCTAGCGGCGCTAGCAACTACGCTAATTTTACCTGCTGATACCAGTTACCATCTCACGGTGGCCATCCGTCATCTCTTCTATCTAAAGTATGGTTTAGAGATTAGCGAAGTCCATACAACCTATAAAAACTTCAAACCAAGGGTCTGGCGATTCTTGATCAATGATTATGCCCTGCATGACATATTGCTCGATGACTCCAGGGCGGTGTCTGTTCGACAAAGGTCTGCTCGATTCTACTATGATGCAGTCGTAAAGACAATATACCGCCATTCATATGACGATATACTTCTTCGTTGTTTGTCCAATGATTGAGTTACGAAAGCAATGAGAATTACACGTCTACCTTTGGGCTAATGGGTCGTGTCCATGAGGAGGAATGCAATGAAAGCCTTTCGGTGTTTTTGTTTAGAAAGCAAAGAATGGAGTTTATTTTTTTTTATATTGAAAAATAAAATGGAGATTAAGGAAATGATTACAAGAAAAATTGAAACTTAGAGAAGGTTTTGGAAAAGGTGATCTTTAAAAAAAAATGTTGAAGATTGTTTTGTTATTTTTAATATAGAAAAAGATCTAGGCTCATTATCTTACTACTCGACGATGTGTTCTTCTCTTGAAATTCTTAGTGCCTCAACATGATCATAGGCAAAAAAATTTAAGCATTAGTTTCGAAAGTCTTAAGCAAAGCAAATAAGATAGTTTGGAAAAGTTTAACTCTTTTTCTTAAGAAATCCTCTTGAACTGAATGTTAAGTCATCAAGTTTTTTTTTAAGTATGAAATAAAAGTAAACTCAAGTGATATTTTAAAAGAAATAGAAGTTTTAAAATCCAAACCCATCCTCATGTACCTTTAAGAACACTTTTAAAGAAGAAAGGCCTAGTATAAGGTATACATATGATTCCGTTGGGATCTTTACATCAAAACCGTTCAAACAAGAGGGAACGAAGAGAGGGATGATAGTGAGCCCAGAAAACAATTTTACCTGCTCATGGAAGATGAAAAACAATTCATGTAAAAGAGGAAGACATACTCATGAATTTGAGTAGAAGAAGAGAAAACTTGATCCTTTATTGATGTCACTTTAATCTTCGGATTACAATCAATCTATCTCTCTTTTACTGGTATTTGGAATGAACTACAAATTAGAAAATAGAGATACAACTTCTCAATACTATTTAAAAAAGAACCTAAATCCTAAAAATAAAGAGAAAAACTTAAACTAATTTTCGGTCCCTTTTTCTCTGAAAAATATAGTATTTATAGGCAAAACCCAATAGGAGAGGGCATATGAAGATAGGGGGAGAAAACGCTACCCTAATAGAAGCTAAATGGCCGCGAAAATGCGACTTTGGCTGCGTTTCTGCGGCCATGGTGTGGCCAAGTGGCCACACCTGGTTGGCGGAATTCTGTCGTTTGGTTATTCTCTTTTATCTCTTGTTGGTTTTCCCGTTACAGCTCCAGGATTTGACGAAACAGCCATTAATCTTTGGCCTTAACCAATTATTTGGAAAGATTCATTTTAACCGATTTTTAACCTCTCTGATTTGCCATGATCTATCCTGATTTTCTGATTTTGAATTAATTCTGAATTAAATCAGAATTTGATGGGCTTTTGGGCTCGTTTCTCTTTCCTATCCTTTAGCAATGGGCCTGTATTTTATTAAAAAAAAGGACTTATTAATATGATTTATTTAGATAATAAACATGATAATATGACAAAATATATGCAATATATGTGACCGATCACACCCTAACACTTATCTTTTGCTCGCCCTCGAGCAAAACATCAAAACTAATCCTAATCAATTATTAGACCACTTTCGCAGGTCGCTCGATTGCACTGCATGCGCAACAAGCTGTTAAACCTCTAGGTTACCCCAAGAGGATGAGTTTTGTCTCGTGAGAGTTTTCAGTCGAGTGCACCCACAAAATCCATAATGAAATAGAGAAAAATGTTAGTATTTTTGAAAAACATTTTTAAAAGTGAAAATATTTGAAGTATATTTGTAAGAGTTCAAGTAATCTATAAGTCATTCCTAAACTTAATCTCTATTCAAAAATATGTCGTCAAACAAAGTAAGGAGTCAAATTGTATTTCTCATCTAGTCTATTACTTTATCCTGAGTCATATTCATCTTTGTGACCGTGAAGTTGACTAAGGGTTCTTTAACATTAACTCCTACGCCTTATTTATTTTTGGTGCTATTTATTCCTCAATTGCATTAGGCTTTCTAATCTGCCCATGTAACGAGCCTTTAGTCGGTGACACCTAAACTGGACAGTCTTAGGGCACTAGGTGAGAAAACACTCCTAAGGACTTAAACACTCGAGCAGATAAGGCCACAAAACTAAGGTTTTTATTTATAAAATGTATCCTTTTACGCGTGAATACTATGCTGTTGGCCCAGAGGCCTTCCACTCTAGTTTTGATGATGATTAACTCATGTAGTTATGTTTACTAATAATCTTGTGATTTTAGTTTCAGATCATTTAGAAAGATATTAGTTGGTGATTGCTTCAACAAGATGAGTTTTGAAGCCTTCACATGGTGATTTCAGAGCTCGTGCATCAAGATCATATCTTGCACTCGTTGGAGTTTCGCTCGTGGATCACGTTTTGGATCGGGTCGACTTGAAGATGAAGATCGTCAAGAAGACTTAGGTATCCATAGTTTAGTTTAGTGTGTTTTAGATCCATGTGTAAAGATTAGATAGTTGATAATGCTCAAGTTCACAACACACACAAGTTTTATGTTTTGGAATTGGTTTTCATGAATAGTTTAGATCAAAACAAGTTTAAATGGTTTTTATGTATATTAGATGTGTTTGATGTACATACATGCTTCATATCTTAGACAAACTTATTTTGATATGTCTATTTATGAGTTTTAGGAAAAATCAGATTTCCTATTGAAAAATCCAAGTTTAGAAAAATACAGTTTTTGGTTTTTGGTAAAAATGATAAGACACAAAAATGGTTCAAAATGTTTGATATTTGAGTTGAAATTTTTATCACATGTTTTATATATCATACATTTTGTTAGAAACTTTTTTTGTAGATTTTTAGAAGATTTACAAGATTTATTAGAATATTTTTTTTACATGTTTTTCTGACCCAGAATATTGGCTGCCAGGCGCTGGCGGTCGACCGAGACGGTCGACCGTGTTCCAGAGCTGGTCGACCGATCGGTCGACCAACGTGCACAAGCCTGTGCACGTTGGCCAGGCACAGGGCTCGGTCGACTGGGTCGGTCGACCGGCCAGAGAGCCTTGCTCTCTGTTTTTGGGCGGTCGACCGCCAGCCGCTTTTGGCTGAGAATTCAGCCAACGACTAGTTTTAGGGTTTGGCCTATATAAACCCCATTTCTTTGGGATTTTGGCTAAGATTTCAAGAGCTAAAATTTCTCTCCTTTCTTGGTATTTAAAACAAGTTTTTAAAAAGTTTTAGAGCTTCAAAAGATCAATCTTTATTTTGTTTTAGAGTTTTTGGAAAAATCAAAGAAAATAGAAAAATTGGGAGATCTACTTTGTTCTTCATTTCTATCTTTTACCAAGAGTTTTCCAAGTATTTTTCTTTGAATTTTTGTTTTCCAAACTCTAGTTTTTCCACACTTGAGCTATATCTCCTATCCTATCTATTTAGGATCTTTTGTTTGTGGGAAAAGAGGAATTGTTTGTGGTTGAGGAAACCACAAAGTTGTAAACCCTCCTTATTTTATTGTATCCCTCTTTGGTAGATGTTGATCGGAGTGGTGTTTTGTATCCCTCTTCGGTAGAGGTGTTTGTAGTTGTTTGGCTACGGGCTTATCCCTTTTCGGTAGAGGTGGATTGTGTTTGTATTGCCTCGGTGGCATTGTAAGGTTGAGAGAGCAGTTTGGTACTCCTTAGTGGATTGGAAATCCTTCTCGGTGAAGGCAGGGATGTAGAGCTAGGGGCTCGAACCTCGAAACATATCTTTGTGTTTGCGTTTGATCCATTGCCTCTCAACTCTCTCTCTCTCTCTTTACTTTTGTTCATTGCATCATTCATATTGCCATATCTTATTTGCTTGCATTTGTGCCTTGCATATATTCATATTGCCTATTCATATTATATGCTTGGTTGTGTTTGTGTGCCTCACTTGTACTTAACCACGAGAGCTTCATATAGCACCTCAACCTTTATCTAGGGGAATCAAGAGGAGTTAGTCCAGAGCCCTTCACGAGGAATTCGGCTACACTCGTTGGTTGTATTAAGTGTTTGTGCGAATTTTTTTATCTTCCGCATTTAATTTTTAGATTAGCACTATCACCTATTCACCCCCTCTAGGTGATTTATAATTGGTATTAGAGCCTACGCTCCTGATACTTTAGGTTTAACCACCTAGGAGTGAGATCCTTGTTTGCTAATCTACCATCTAAATTTGCATATATTTGTTTGCACACATTTAGTTTGCACACCCATGGATTGCTTTTCACCTCCCATGTTCGATGTCTCCAACATTGACACATGGAAATATAGGATGTCCATGTATTTGAAGACCCTAGGTTTGCATGTTTTCCTTGCCACTACCAAGAAATGCTATCTTGGTAATAGCAATCATATAGGGACCAATGCACAAGCCCTTGAGGCTATTAGAAGCACGCTTTCTAAAGATTATCTTATGCTTGTTTCTAACCTTGATTCCGCTTTTGCAGTGTGGAACAAGTTGACCACAACCACCACCTCCGAGCTTCAAATGCCAATCCAACAAGAGGAGGAATTGTTGAAAAATGTTTTGGTGGTTTGTAAAAGTGATTTTTTTTCTTAGTTGTAAAAATGCATGGCTAACTTTCTACTAAGTGCTCCCACTAATTTCTAACTTTTGGAAGATAGCCTCACGATGGATCATAGGCGAACACAAACCTTTTGCATTGGAACTATTCAAGTGGAAATCGAGTGAAAGTTCATCCTAAAACTTAGCTTTACATGGCAAAAACTCAGACAATCCCTTATCAAGATCCGATAGAAGGAGAGAATAAGGGAAGACTCGAGTGCACTATTGGTATCGGCAAAGTTAAAAGGAGAAGTTTCTAACTTACAATAACAAGTAAAGTACACAACTCATAGATCATCAAAACTCATTAAGCATGAAGTATAAGAAAGTAAATACTTGTAGGTAAATTAGAGTTAGAACCCTCGTCTTAAGATACCATAGCTCTTGTTTGCACAAGGCTTGTTTGACACTATTGACTCATTTAGGTTATCAATCAAGTGTTAGAAATTAGTGGGTTAGTAGTTAGTTAGCCATGCTAATGAAAAGTTAGTTTGCCATAAAAGTAAAAGAAACAACAAAGGAAAAGAAGTGGAAAGAGGGAGTTGCACTACAAGAAAACAAAAGAAAAGAAAAGTTAAAGAGAGGAAGTTACACTACAACAAAGTAAAAGAAAAGAGGTGAAGAAGAAAGAAGTTACACTACAATAAGGAAGTAAAAGTAAATGGTAAAGACAAGTAAATGAAAAGAAGGAAGAGGAGTAGTACTTGTATTATCTTGTCACCCTTTAAATACAACACTTTACACGCTCTCTCTCTTTCACTATAATGGCTAAAACTTAAAGCTAGAAGAAGAAGAACAACAACAACTACAAACTAAAAACAAAGATACACAGCTTGCTCTAACTCTGGATCTGCTCCAACTGAAGACCCATGGGGGTTTTTATAGACACCAGGGCAAAGGGGGCCACGTGAACAGCACGTGGCCCAAAATGCAAGCGCGCGTGCACCCAAAGGGCCGCGGAACGCGGCCCATGCAGGGCGGCGTGCGCCCAGTTTTGGGCAGTGTGTCGCCCAGTCTGGCTTATGTCCACCTGACCTCCTGGATTTGTGATTTGATGCCCTGGGCTGACAAAATCTTCAATCTAAAATCAATGGTTACTTGGTAAGATTTGAATCACCTATTAAATGGTGATTTTAGGTCTTCTTCTTCATTTGCACACCACGGACTTAGGATCAAGCAAGCAAGGTTTTATTAGCAGAATTTTACATGAAATAAATATGAGAATGTGATGAAAATTATGTAAAATTAGAGACTAATCACACCCCCACACTTATCTTTTGGTCGTCTCGAGCAAAACAAAACTGAGAACATTATTACACCACTTTTGCAGGTGACGCGATTGAACTGAGCATGTGCAACAAGCCTTTAAACCTCTAGGTTCCCCCTAGAGGAGGAGTGTTGTCTCCTGAGGGTTTTCAGCGGATTGCACCCACAAAATCCAGTAAGTAAAGAAAAGAAGTTAGTTGTTTAGAAATATTTTTTTTCATGAAAAAAGAACTTTCAAGCATCTAAGTAAAAATGACCGAATGATGTAAGAATTAGGTTTAACCCTCATAAGTCCTCTTATAATTTAGCCTTCATAAAAGAAGAAACTACGATTTTTCTTTAAATTTAGAAAGGGTCTTGTACTTCTAACTCATTCTTTTATTTTACTTTAGATAGATATGCATACTGTGTAAGTGTGATGTGCTTGGGATTTTCCAACTCAACTTTGAATATCTTTTAATTTTATTAATATTTACTTATTATTCTTGGTTCTGAAATACACCTAGAGGGGGGTGAATAGGTGTAATTGCTAATCTAATGATCTTTTTAAACTTAATAGAATGAGTGATGCAACGATCTCTCAAACACGACTAAGAGCCGAATACCCCGTGAGAGGTTCTGAACTCCTTCCTCCCAATTCCCCTTAAAAATGGGTTAGAGGTGCGCAATGCAACCGTGTTGTATGAGATATGATCGAACAAGTAAAGAATGAAATGCTATGATGAAATACACACAATCAACCACACAAGTAAAACAAACAATAGAAGATTGCACAAAGAAAAGGGTTAGTTCTCAAGCGAATAATTGAAGACAATATAAAGCAAGAGAAATGTAAAGCAAGATGACGCAAGGCAATCGCAAACACAAATGATTTGTTTCGAGGTTCGAGCCACCGCTCTAGTCCCCGCCTTCACCTCCGTGAAGGGTTTCCACTATCCACCGAGGATGCCTTACAAGTTTGGTCTACCGAAGACCCTAAGCCCTTAGCTTCACAACTTACAAAGAACTCCACCTAGGAGTTGTCTCCACAAGAACAAGGATCACAAGAACAATAGTGATCTCCTCAAGATCACAAAACTCTTTCTCAAACTCTTTTACAACACTCTCACTCTTTTTACAACTTCTCTATAGTATGAGTAAAGGACTTTTGGCTCTATGAAGTGTGGTGAGAAAACTTCAGTTGTAGAGTGATATTAGCAATCAAACACAACTGAAAAACTAGCTCAAAAGATTGGAATTGAAAGCTTCAAACAATTTTTCTTTTTCTCTTTGAAAATAATGAAAACTTGAGGATTTTTCTAAGTGAATAACAAAGACCTATTGCCCTCTATTTATAAGGAGAGAATAGGTTAAAACTCTTTTCTTTACACCTAATTTGACCTGCAAAAGGCCTCCAACAACTCTCTAAAACTCTGATAAAGAAGAAAAGAAAACAGATTTTCAGACTTGCCCAAAGAGGAAAGAGCCGTTAGGCTGCAGCAGGCTTGGCGGTCGACCGGTCCGGTCGACCGTCGCCTTGCTGGCAAAGAGCCGTTGGGCTCCGGTCGACCGTCTCCTCAAAGGAAACACAGTTTCCTTAGTGCGGTCGACCGGGCGGTCGACCGAAACAAACCGAGAGTGGCCTGCTTACAGTCGGTCGACCGGTCGGTCGACCGACAGACGTGCACAAACGTGCACGTCCTGACACAGGCGCCGGTCGACCGGGCGGTCGGCCGGTCAACCTGAAACAGGGAAAACTGGCAGGATTTGGAGTTGGAAAATTTTGTGAAAAAATATTTTGAGATACTTATAACTAAGTATTATGCAAAAATAGTCTATACACATGTTTTAAACAAGATATTCAATTTGTAACAAGTTTGGATACATGTATATATAAACTTAGGCATAAAACTTAGAAACAAACATTTTTAAAACATAGAATTTTGTAAGGAAAAATGTGTGTGTGTATCCTAGAGCCAAATATCATATACTCAAAGTTTAACATTCTATTCATACAAAGTTCTAAGGACTTCAAGGCTTCAAGAGGGGCTTTCTCCACTTGATCTTCAATTTTGCATCTTGAGCCCAATTTGAGTTATCTTGAGTCCAAGTCACCTTCCTTTAGGGAAGAAAACACCTATGCAAGATAGAAAAACCTGAAACACACTTAAACAACAAATAATATTAGTACAAATAACTAATATGTTTTGTAATCATCAAAACACACTAAAGACGGGTGATTGTAACCTTGGGCCAACAATCTCCCCCTTTTTGATGATGACAAAACATATAAGTTATTTAAACAAATAAAGGAAGAAGAGCTTGGAAAGCTCCCCCTCAAACAATGCTATGTAAAAAATAACTATGAGTGAGATACATGAATCATTGAAAACACAATATTTTTGTCAAAAACTTAAATACCAATTGAAATCAAACTTAATCTTATATACCAATTAAACTTATACTTTTTCTCTTAAACTTATAGTTTTAATCTTTTTCTCCCAAAACTCAAGTAAATAAACAAAACTCAAACTATAAGCAAACTTATTTCTTTTTCTCCCCCTTTTTGTCATACATCAAAAAGGGTTAAAATCAAAACAAACAAAACACCAAAATAGAAATATTTTTAAGAATCTATCACGCAAACATTCAACTCACCACAAATAAATGAAAATCTAGCATAATCTAGAGGTTTAGTAAAAATATCGGCAAGTTGAAAATCGGTAGAAACATAATCAATATCAATATCACCTTTCTCATAATGATCTCTAAGAAAGTGATACCTAATGTCAATGTGTTTGGTTTTACTATGTTGATTTGCATTCTTTGTCATGTGAATAGTACTAGTATTATCACAAAATATTTTAACATGATCAAAGTGTAAATCATAGTCAAGGAGAGTATGTTTCATCCAAAGAACTTGTGCACAACAAGCTCCGGCTGCAACATACTCCGCCTCGGCGGTTGAATGGGCTACCGAATTTTGCTTTTTGGAAGACCAAGATACAAGACAATTACCTAAGAATTGACATGTTCCACTTGTGCTCTTCCTATCTACCCTACAACCCGCATAGTCGGCATCCGAAAAACTCGTCATTGAAAATTGGCCGGTTTTCGGATACCACAAACCCATTTCAATAGTGCCCTTTAGGTATCTAATTATGCGTTTAACCGCAATTATGTGAGATTCTTTAGGACAAGATTGAAAACGTGCACAAAGACAAACGGAAAACATAATATCCGGCCTACTAGCCGTCAAATAAAGCAAGCTACCTATCATGCTACGATATAATTTAATGTCTACACTTTTACCTTGTTCATCCTTGTCAAGCTTTGTAGTTGTTGCCATGGGAGTTTTGCTTACTTTAGATTCTTCAAGCCCGAACCTCTTGATTAGTTCCTTTGTGTATTTGGCTTGATTGATGAAGATCCCATCCTTCCTTTGCTTGATTTGGAGTCCAAGGAAATAGTTGAGTTCCCCCATCATAGACATTTCAAATTCATCCTTCATGCATGACTCAAAAGCTTGGCAAAGAGATTCATTAGTAGAACCAAAAATAATATCATCTACATAAATTTGCACAATAAGAATATCATTTTCTACATATTTTGTAAACAAGGTTGTGTCAATTTTACCTTTCTTAAAACCATTTGAAATCAAAAATGAAGAAAGTCTTTCAAACCAAGCCCTAGGGGCTTGTTTTAAACCATAAAGAGCTTTATCTAATTTAAAACAAAATCCGGATGTGTAGGATCAACAAACCCGGGGTTTGTTCAACATACACTTCCTCTTCAATAAAACCATTTAGAAAAGCACTTTTAACATCCATTTGAAACAATTTAAAATCTTTATATGAGGCAAATGCTAGTGTCATTCGTATGGCTTCAAGCCGTGCTACGGGTGCAAAGGTTTCTTCAAAATCGATTCCTTCGATTTGAGTGTAACCTTGGGCAACTAACCTAGCTTTATTCCTAACAACGTTACCCGATTCATCCAACTTGTTCTTAAAGATCCACTTAGTACCAATTGTTGGTCTATCGTGGGGCCTAGGAACAAGGTGCCAAACTTGGTTGCGCTTAAATTGATTGAGTTCCTCTTGCATAGCTAGCAACCAATATGAATCGGCCTCGGCTTCGAGGACGTTCTTGGGTTCAACATGAGAAATAAATGCATAATGTCCACAATAGTCATGAAGTTTAGAGCGAGTTGTTACCCCTTTTGATACATCACCTATGACGAGGTCCTTGGGATGATGTGGATTGTATCTCCAATCCTTTGGAAGTTGTTGAGTGGGCTCTTCTCCATTTGTTTGATCTTCATTTCCTTGAGCCTCTTGTATTTTAGATTCACTTCCTTCATCATCCTTTGGCGTGTCTCCCATAGTAGGTGTATCCTCCAAGGTCACTTTCTCCAAGCCTTCATGCAAAGCATCTATTTCTACAACATTCTTAACAAACAAGTTGGATTCCTCAAACTTAACATGTATAGATTCCTCAATAGTCAATAATGACCTATTGAAGACTCTATAAGCCTTACTAGTACTAGAATAACCCACAAATATAGCCTCATAAGATTTAGGATCAAATTTTCCTAAATTATCTTTTGTATTTAAAACAAAACATTTGCATCCAAAAACCTTGAAATATGAAACATTTGATTTTCTAGAAAAGTATATTTCAAAAGAGGTTTTTGTAGTATTTTTACACAAGAAAACACGATTTGATATATAGCATGATGTATTAACGGCCTCGGCCCACAAATAATATGGTAGACCATATTCACTAAGCATTGTCCTAGCCATCTCTTGCAAAGTTCGATTTTTCCGTTCAACTACTCCATTTTGTTGTGGAGTTCTAGGACAAGATAGTTCATGCTTTATTCCATGTTCTTCACAAAAAGTGGTAAGGGTTGGTTAATGAATTCACCTCCTCTATCACTTCTTATTCTTAAAATCGAAACATCTTTTCTTTTTCAACTCTTTTCTTAAAAGTTTGGAAATACGAAAATGCTTGATTTTTATGCTCAAGAAAGAAAACCCAAGTAAAACGTGAAAAATCATCAACTAAAACAAATGCAAATCTATTCCCACTTAGACTTTTGGTTTGTGTAGGGCCAAATAAATCCATGTGGATTAACTCTAAAGGACGTGATGTCATGATATCCTTAATTGACTTGAAAGAAGACTTAGTTTGTTTCCCAAATTGACATGCGTCACAAACTCGGTCTTTTTCAAAATTCAAACAAGGAATACCTTTCACCATTTCCTTTGTGTTAAGCCTAGATATATGGTCAAAAGAAATGTGGCCTAATCTTCTATGCCACAACCAAGAGTCGTCATCGAGGGCTTTTAAACATGTTATATTACAAGACATATTTAACATATCTATCATTTAAACATTACTTTCATGAAAACCGAAAAACACACAAGCATTAGAAATTCTATCAATTACTTTACAAACAACATTATCAAAAACTACATCAAAACCTTTATCACATAATTGACTAACACTCAAGAGATTATGCTTGAGGCCGTCAACTAAAACTACATTCTCAATTAAAGGGGATGTGCCAAGTTTTACATTACCAATACCGATGATTTTACCCTTGGCGTCATCTCCGAAGGTGACGGTGCCACCTTTATGGTATCTTGATAGGGTTGCAAAGTTGTTGATATCCCAAGTCATGTGCCTTGAGCAGCCACTATCAAGATACCACAATCCTCTACGTTGTTGGGCTTTGGAAGGTACCTATATCATTTAACAAAGTTGTTGACTTTGGTACCCAAACTTTCTTAGGTCCTTGAAAGTTAGTGTTTCGAACCCAAACATTATGAAAAGATGCACTTAGTCTATCATAGCAAAAATTGGCTAAGTGTCCTTTCCGCCCACAATGTGAACATGAGAACACTCTTCCATACATGAATGCATGATGAGTGTGTGAAGTGTGAGCATGCTTTGGGGGTTTGCCACGATGTAAAGGTTGTGTGGTATGAACATGAGCATGAACATGGTGAACATTTTTCTTAGGGGCTTGTTTCTTAGGAAACATGGCCTCTATCTTCTTCTTATCAAACTCACTACACTTTTTCAAAACAATACCTAAAGAATCTATTTTTTCCTTAAGCATGGTAATCTCATTAGCATCAACAAATGGGGACTTGCCTTTACAAGAAGTCTTATATTTATCAAATTCATTTTTAGTGGAAACCAAAGTAGAATGCAAGTCATTATTTTCTTTAGAAAAATTTACAACTTGAAGACTAAGAGATTCATTTTCCTTTTTCATTTTTAAATATTTTTTCTTTAAGAAGTCATAGTTATGAGATAATTCTACAAAAGCTTCTCCTAACTCATCCATAGAAAGTTCATCATTAGGAGAAGTGGAAGGGGTTACCTTGCTTGTGCTTTCATTTGCCATGAAGCACATGTTGGCGGTATCAATCTCCTCCTCGGATTCGCTCTCGGAATCCCATGTAGCTTTCATTGCCTTCTTCTTGTGAGGCTTCTTTGAGGTGGAGGGCTTCACTTTATCCGGACACTCCGCCACTATGTGTCCCGGTCTTTGGCAATTAAAGCAAATGGTCTTTCTTTCTTCTTTGCCTCCTTGCCATCTCTTCCTTCCTTGAAATTTAGCCTTGTTGTACATCCTCCGGACGTTTTTCACAAGAAGTGAGAGCTCTTCGTCATCTTCTTCTTCATCGTCTTCGTCAGAGTGTGTGGATTGGCTTTTGAAGGCTATAGTCTTCTTCTTGGAAGGAGCCATGTCCTCCCTCACTTTCCTCTCCATCTCATGGGTTTTGAGGTTCCCAATGAGACCAATTAGCTCCATCTCCTCCTTGTCATTGAGTTCCTTCAAGGTTGTTGCTTTTACTTCCCACGAAGGAGGAAGAGCCCGGATGATCTTTCTTACTCTTTGATCGTGATCAATAGCATCACCTAGAGAAGAAAGTCCATTAGTAATCTTTGTAAATCTTGTAACCATATCATCTATGGTTTCATTTTCTTGCATGCAAAAATTCTCATATTGGGACCGAAGAAGGTCAATCTTAGCCCTCTTCACTTGTGAGGTCCCTTCATGTGTAACTAGTAAATGTGTCCAAATTTCATATGCGGACTTGCAATGAATAACTCTAGCTATGTCATCATCATTAAGGGCTTGAAGTAGTGCATAGTGAGCCCTAGCATTGGCATCAAATTCTTTGGTCTCTATTTCGGACCAAGTGGATTCATCACCGGGGGTGCACTAAAGGGTTTGGTCACGGCCTTTGCAACTCGACTACCTAGAGATTGCAAGAAAACGGTCATCTTAACCTTCCATATGGGAAAGTTAAGTCCATCAAACTTAGGGGGTGTCTTAATACCATCGGCCATCTTTACTAAGTGAGAATGAATGAAATGATTAGCAATATTAGGATCTTTCTAGGGTTGTTAAGCCAAGAGCCTAGTAACCAAGCTCTGATACCAATTGAAATGCACCTAGAGGGGGTGAATAGGTGTAATTGCTAATCTAATGATCTTTTTAAACTTAATAGAATGAGTGATGCAACGATCTCTCAAAAACGACTAAGAGCCGAATACCCCGTGAGAGGTTCTGAACTCCTTCCTCCCAATTCCCCTTAAAAATGGGTTAGAGGTGCGCAATGCAACCGTGTTGTATGAGATATGATCGAACAAGTAAAGAATGAAATGCTATGATGAAATACACACAATCAACCACACAAGTAAAACAAACAAGAGAAGATTGCACAAAGAAAAGGGTTAGTTCTCAAGCGAATAATTGAAGACAATATAAAGCAAGAGAAATGTAAAGCAAGATGACGCAAGGCAATCGCAAACACAAATGATTTGTTTCGAGGTTCGAGCCACCGCTCTAGTCCCGGCCTTCACCTCCGTGAAGGGTTTCCACTATCCACCGAGGATGCCTTACAAGTTTGGTCTACCGAAGACCCCAAGCCCTTAGCTTCACAACTTACAAAGAATAGGAGTTGTCTCCACAAGAACAAGGATCACAAGAACAATAGTGATCTCCTCAAGATCAAAAAACTCTTTCTCAAACTCTTTTACAACACTCTCACTCTTTTTACAACTTCTCTATAGTATGAGTAAAGGACTTTTGGCTCTATGAAGTGTGGTGAGAAAACTTCAGTTGTAGAGTGATATTAGCAATCAAACACAACTGAAAAACTAGCTCAAAAGATTGGAATTGAAAGCTTCAAACAATTTTTCTTTTTCTCTTTGAAAACAATGAAAACTTGAGGATTTTTCTAAGTGAATAACAAAGACCTATTGCCCTCTATTTATAAGGAGAGAATAGGTTAAAACTCTTTTCTTTACACCTAATTTGACCTGCAAAAGGCCTCAAACAACTCTCTAAAACTCTAATAAAGAAGAAAAGAAAACAGATTTTCAGACTAGCCCAAAGAGGAAAGAGCCGTTAGGCTGCAGCAGGCTTGGCGGTCGACCGGTCCGGTCGACCGTCGCCTTGCTGGCAAAGAGCCGTTGGGCTCCGGTCGACTGTTCGGTCGACCGTTTCCTCAAAGGAAACACAGTTTCCTTAGTGCGGTCGACCGGGCGGTCGACCGAAACAAACCGAGAGTGGCCTGCTTACAGTCGGTCGACCGGTCGGTCGACCGACAGACGTGCACAAACGTGCACGTCCTGACACAGGCGCCGGTCGACCGGGCGGTCGGCCGGTCAACCTGAAACAGG
This sequence comes from Agave tequilana, assembly GCA_038442645.1. NCBI lineage: Eukaryota > Viridiplantae > Streptophyta > Magnoliopsida > Asparagales > Asparagaceae > Agave > Agave tequilana. The sequence continues at coordinate 244,901 of JAVJIF010001240.1, forward strand.
GAAAACTGGCAGGATTTGGAGTTGGAAAATTTTGTGAAAAAATATTTTTAGATACTTATAGCTAAGTATTATGCAAAAATAGTCTATACACATGTTTTAAACAAGATATTCAATTTGTAACAAGTTTGGATACATGTATATATAAACTTAGGCATAAAACTTAGAAACAAACATTTTTAAAACATAGAATTTTGTAAGGAAAAATGTGTGTGTGTATCCTAGAGCCAAATATCATATACTCAAACTTTAACATTCTATTCTTACAAAGTTCTAAGGACTTCAAGGCTTCAAGAGGGGCTTTCTCCACTTGATCTTCAATTTTGCATCTTGAGCCCAATTTGAGTTATCTTGAGTCCAAGTCACCTTCCTTTAGGAAGAAAATACCTATGCAAGATAGAAAAACCTGAAACACAGTTAAACAACAAATAATATTAGTACAAATAACTAATATGTTTTGTAATCATCAAAACACACTAAAGACGGGTGATTGTAACCTTGGGCCAACAGGTTCCATTAGGCTTTCTACTTCAATTATGTGACACATATCAAACCGATGACTCTCAAACCAGATGGTCTTAGGGCACCAGGTGAAAAAGCACCCTTCAGGTCAAATATGCAAGTGGAGTAGGCCACGAAATCAAGATTTATTTGTATTTAATTTTTTTTTCGGCATGAGTAATCATGCTTCTTGAGGCACAATTATCCAGCAGTTTTTTTTTTAGAGTTATGTCTCTAAATCTCAAGTATGTGTGTGTGAATTATGCATATTCTACTAAGGCTAAATAAAAGGTATGAGTTATTTTCCTTATCCCATCTAACTTTTTAGTCAAACCAATCTTTCTTATTTATTTAGGCAAAAATAAAGATTCATTAATAAGGTCCCCATAATTCCTGCAATCTTCTGGTATTTTTATAAAGAGTATGAAATTTCTTTTCAATCTGGAGAGTTTTTTTTTGGAAAGAAAGAATAAAAGGAAAACGAAAAAGTGTTAGCACCCCCCAACACCTATCTAATGTATTGTCCTCAATGAATGCATATGGAAATGCGAATGCAATAAAGAGGGGGAAGAAATGATGTCACCGTCTTCGTGGACTCGGGCCGGCCAAGTGCGAATAGGCTAAAAAAATGTAGAAGGGGTAAGCATATAAACAAGTTTTTATTATTTTTATTTGTTTTGGTTAGGTGTATGACGGGGCAAAAAGAGTTTGCACACTATCATTCGGAGTCATAGGCTCATTGGTCAAGAAGGGCTTCAGTCTTTACCCATTCACTTTGAATTCCGTGTTGTTCTTAGGGTCTGCAATAAGCACAGTACCGTGTGAGAAAACAGTGCGCACAATGAATGGTCCCGACCAACGAGTTTTCAGCTTCCCCGTGAAAATATGAAGCCTAGAGTTATACAGCAAAACCCTATCTCCCGGTGCAAAGTTTTTTCGGGTTATGATTTGGTCATGGAAAAATTTAGTTCTGCTCTTGGTGATTTGGGCATTCTCATAGGCTTCATTCCGTATCTCATCTAATTCTGAAATCTGTAGTCTCCTAAGTTCATCGGCCTTGGTCAAATCAAAGTTGAGTTGCTTAATGGCCTAGAGGGCCCGGTGTTCTAACTCTACTGGCAGATGACAGACTTTTTCAAACACAATTCTATAAGGAGACATCACCAGAACTGTCTTAAAAGCAGTGCGGTAAGCCCACAATGCATCATTGAGCTTAACCGACCAATCCTTTCAGTTTTGTCCGACAGTCTTTTCCAGAATGAGCTTGATTTGTCGGTTGGTGACTTCGACCTGCCCATTTGTCTGGGGATGATACGGAGTGGATAACTTGTGATTGATGGAATATTTTCACATCAGAGCTTCAAAAACTCTGTTGCAGAAAGGCGATCCATTATCACTAATTATAGCTCGATGGGTGCCAAATCAGGAGAAGATGTTTTCTTTGAGAAATTTGACTACCATTTTGTTATCATTCGTCTTAGTTGGCACAGCTTCTACCCACTTAGAGATATAATCTAAAGCAACAAAAATAAACTGGTTGCCGAAGGAATTGGGGAATGGCCCCATGAAATCGATACCCCATACATCAAAAATTTATACTTCAAGGATCGGATTCAGGGGCATCATGTCTCTTCTTGAAATTTTCCCAATTTTCTGACAATTTGCGCATGACTTGCAAAAATGATATGAGTCTTTGAACAAAGTGGGCTAGTGGAACCCACTTTGTAGAACCTTTTCTGCAGTCTTACGGGAACCGAAGTGTCCTCCGCATGCAAGGTCATGGCAAAAGCTGAGCACACTCCTATGTTCCTCTTCGGGTATGCATCGTCTAATTATTTAGTCGGGACAATACTTAAAAATACGGTTCTTCCCAGAAGAAGTACCGTACTTAGGCAAAGAAGCGGTATTGGTCTTGCTTTGTCCAGTCAGCGGGTAATTGTCTCGTGGCCAGGTAATTAACGATGTCAGCATACCAGGGTTCCTTAAGAATGGCTAGGATGTGCTCGTCTGGGAAATCCTCGTTGATCGGAGCTTGGATGGTTGGTGCATTCGGAATTCGTGAGAGATGATCAGCAACCACATTTTCTATACCTCTTTTATCCCGGATTTCTAAGTCAAATTCTTGAAGCAAAAGGATCCACCGAATCAGTCAGGCTTTTGCTTCCTTCTTGGTCATGAGGTATTTCAGAGCCGAGTGATCCGTAAAAATCACCGTCTTCGAACCTAACAAGTAGGGCCGGAACTTTTCTAACGCAAAGACAACGGCCAAGAATTCCTTCTCAGTCGTTGTATAGTTCTGTTGGGCGTCATTCAAAGTCCTACTCGAGTAATAAATCACGTACTGCCTATTGTCGATGCGCTGTCCTAGAACAGCGTCAATAGCAAAATCAGATGCATCACACATGATTTCAAATGGCTGGGTCCAATTAGGAGCAGAAATGATAGGCGCAGAGATAAGTTCTTGCTTAAGCTTCCCCCATGATTTAAAACACTCATCGTTGAAATCAAAGGGCACGTCCTTAGCGAGCAAGTTGGTTAAGGTCTAGCGATTTTGCTAAAATCCTTAATGAACCGTCGGTAGAACCCAGCATGCCTTAGAAAGGATCTAATATCCTTGATGCTTTTGAGTGGGGGAAGTTTAGCAATCACTTCTACCTTAGCCTTATCTACTTCTATGCCTCTCCTCGAAATCTCATGGCCCAAGACAATCCCCTGTCTTACCATAAAGTGACATTTTTCCCAGTTTAGAGTTAGGTTCTTCTCAATGCATTTTTGTAGCACTAATCTAAGTGATGAAGACACTGACCAAATGAATCTCCATAGATGGAGAAGTCATCCATGAAAATCTCAAGAAAACGTTCTACCATGTCAGAGAACAAACTAAGTATGCACCGTTGGAACGTTGCGGGATCATTGCACAATCCAAAAGGCATGCGCCGATAAGCAAAGATTCCGAACGGGCAAGTGAACGTCGTCTTTTCCTGGTCTTCTGCAGCAATGGGGATTTGATTGTATCCCGAGTACCCATCTAGAAAGCAGTAGTACTCATGTCTAGCCAAACGCTCAAGCATTTGGTCAATGAAGGGTAGCGGGAAGTGCTCTTTACGGGTAGCTGCATTCAACTTCCTGTAGTCGATACAAACACGAACCTTTGTAGGTAGTCGTGTTTGTACCAACTCTTTGTCCTCATTTTCTACCACCGTAAAGCCAGCCTTCTTTGGGACCGCATGAACAGGGCTAACCCATTGGCTATCAGAAATGGGATAAATGATCCCATTATCTAATAGTTTCAGAATTTCAGCTTTAACTACCTCTTGCATGAGAGGGTTAAGCCTGTGTTGTGGGTCCCTCCTAGGGGTTGCTTCATGGACTAAATGGATTCTATGTTGTACTATGGCTGGACTTATTCCCTTGATGTCCTTCATCATTCATCCAATGGCTTCCCTATGTCTTTTCAGAATAGACATTAAGCTATCCTCTTGTTGCTTAGTCAGGTGGGATGCTATGATGACTGGCAAGTTGTCCTTTCCGCCCAGGTAGGCGTACTTGAGGTGTTCAGGCAGGGCTTTTAGCTCTAGGGAAGGTGTTTCTTCATTGGTTGCAATCTCTGGGCTTTCAATCCTAGGATGGGGTACACTGGGACTTGATGCCCAATCCACTGCTGAATCTACGATCTGGTCTAGATTAAAATCCTTAAACTCTGCCTCAATTTCTATCTCCATGCTTTCCTCATGCTCACTGGTCAGGTTTTCAATAGAATTGACCTCAAACCTCTGATCATTGACATCCCTAAGTTGTCTTCCAAGATTGAAGACATTGACTTCCTTCATTATGTCTCCAAAAGTCAATCGCATGGACCCGTTCCTACAGTTGATTATGGCATTGGCTGTAGCAAGGAATGGGCGCCCTAAGATGACGGGAGTTTGAGACCTAAGATTGGACACAGGTTGGGTCTCAAGCATAATGAAGTCAACGGGGTAAATGAAATCCCTGACCTGGATAAGGACGTCTGTGATTTCTCCCTTCGGGATCTTCACAGATCGGTCAACTAGCTGAATGGTGACTCGAGTTGGGCTTTGCACACCCAACCCAAGTTGGTGGTATACTGAGAGACGTAGCAAGTTGATACTTGCTCCCAGGTCAAGAAGTGCTCTACTGATTTCGGTCTGTACTATGGTGCAGGAAATGGTGGGACATCCGGGATCCTTGTATTTCACCAGAATGGGACCAGACAGAATTTTGCTTATATTAGTGGCCAAGAACACTTTCTTGAGCACATTGGTCTTTCTCTTCTTCGTACACATATCCTTAAGAAACTTGGCATAAGCCGGGACTTGTTGGATAGCGTCAAGAAGTGGCACATTCAATTTGACCTGGTTGAATGATTTGTCACATATGTTGCATTTACATAGTCAACTTACCATGCTTTTTAGCTAATAAATCCTATCAATAAGTTTTCTTCTTCTTTGCTAAATTTAGGCCCAAGTGCTCAAAGAAAGAAAACAGAAACAAGCCCAAAAGCCCACCAAATTCTGAATTAATTCAGAATAAATTCGAAATGAAGAAATCAGGGCTAAATCTTGGTATATCAAGAGGTTGAGAAGAATCCTCCCTGAATCGAGCTATTGAAGCCACAAAATCAAAGGCTGTTTCGTCAACGGTTGGTGCCGAAACAAGAAAACCAGCAGAAGATACGGGACAAACACCAAACCAGAGATCTCCCCCCTTTTGGTGCGGCCACCTGGCCACACCAGGGCCACGGAAACGCGGCCCAAGCCACGTTTTCGCGGCTATCTTGTGGCCATTAGGGGAGCGTTTGCTCCCCCAATCTTCCCGGGATCCTCTCTGTTAGGGTTTTGCCTATAAATACTGGTTTCAGCAAAGAAAAAGGCAGCGAAGACTAGGATTAGAGTTTGTGTTTATTTTCTTAGGATTTAGGTTCTTTGTTAGCTAGCATAAAACTTGTAATCTTGCTTTTTACTTTGTAGTCCAGTATCAAAACATGTGAGAGAGGAATTGAGTACTTGTACTTAAAGATTGAAGTGACACCAATAAAAGAGTCGAGCCGAGTTTTCTTCCACTTGCAGTACGGTATGGTTTGCATTATGTTTATGCTTTCCTCGTTGTTTTCTATGGATAACTAAACGGTTTTCTGGCTCACTACTGGATCTCTTCTTTCACTTCTCTCTTGACTGATTTCATAACAAGCAACATTTTTTGAAGCATAAAGTGCCTTAGTTAAAACTTTGTTCTTGAAAGCACATGATGATTTCTTTACTTTAAACGTGTACTTTCAAAACACAAATCTCTTTGAACTGTTTTTATTCCATGCTTGCCTCTTCGCTCTTGATGGTTTAATATTCACTTCTTAATGATTTGTAATGAAAGGACTTAAGATTTAAATGAGACGATCTTATTTGTTTTACTTGGACATTAAAAGAAGCTAAAGGTTTATGGTTCAAAATAAAAGTGATGCAACCCAATTTCCTTGAGATAAGTACATAGTTGAGTTAAACATTAGTGAGCCCGGATCTTCTCCTCTTATATCTAAAACAAACCAAACAATTTTCAAAGTTTATTTTCACCTTCTCCAAACCCTTTTCTAAAAGTTGCAATTTCTCTTTAATCATCTCTTTCTTTTCATTCTCTTTTCCATTAAAAAACGAACACAATTCTTTGTTTTTAAACGATTCATCGAAAAGCTTCCATCGCATCCCTCCTCATAGACACGACCCGTTAGCCACAAGCTCCACGGTAAATTTTTAAATTCTTTGATTGTTCCTTTTATTAGCAATCAATTTTTGGCGCCGTTGCCAGGGAGGGAACGGTGTATTTGTTTTCTAACAAGTTTTGTGTGTTGTTTCAGGGACTTGAAGATCGAGATCTAGCATTCAAGCTTTGCAAGGGAAGACTTGAAAATTCTATGCCCCTACTCTCAAAAGTAGGAAACAGAATTTTAAGAAATTGCGTTGCAAAAACTGAAAAAATTCATTGGACTACTAAAAACTTTTTTTTGCAGGACATATTGCTCGCAAAAATTTAAGTTTTTGTATGTCATATTTGTGCTATTTCTGCTATCTAACATCACTGTTTTAAGCCAACAGTAAAACACTTGTTGAAAAGTTAAAAAAATTGATTAGACGTTTGCATTTTAGGCACGAGTCTTTTCAATACATTTACTTTACTGTTGAAGATAGCTGGAGACAAGGTATCTATGCATAGCATATAGTTTAGGAAACATTCTTAGGTGATATTTGCTTTTGAATGCTATTTTTCTATATCTTGCACACTTTGCACAAATCAATTCTAAGGGCAAAATCCAAGTCAAGATAAGGTGGGGAAGTCATTATCCTTCCTTAGCCCACAAACCATCTCTAAGCACGCACAACCTAAGCCTAAGTAAAATCTGATAGACATTGGCCCTAGGGACATCTCGAACTCATTAGGAGATTATCCTAAGGGGGAAAAGTGTTGGAACTTGACTCCTGCCGAATCAGTGTCTAGGAAAGGGATTAAGGGCCGAAAGCCCGAAGATTGGTGGTTACTTAATTAAGGAACATCTTTGACGGATAACCTCTCACCAATCTTGCCCTAACCTGGCTGATTAGCTTGTGGTCAAAGTCTACATTATACCTCCAGTGGACAATCAACCAGTTAGGAGTTGTCTAGGTCAAGGTTACCTTAGACTAAGCTTGGTTGTTTTCTTTTCTTGACTAATCGTGAACTTGTTTGTGATTGCGTTTGTGTATGCAAGTGTGGTCAAGAGACCCTAATTCATCTAGGTTAACTAGAAACACATCACCATCCAAGTTCGAAACAAGACAAGATTCAGTTATGGATCGACCGACATCTTTGCAGGATAGATTTTATCCCATTAGAACATCACTTCCATCTTGCATCCAACTTCCATCGGTTGGTGAACACAACTTTGAGCTTAAACCACAGTTCATCAATACACTCCCTAAATTCCATGGCTTAGAGTCCGAAGATGCTTATTTCTTCATAAGGGAATTTGAAGAAGTATGCTTAATGAGGAAAATCTCACACCTTGCAGATGATGCTATTAGGTTGAGATTTGTCCCATTCGCTCTTAAGGACCTAGCCAAGAAATGGCTCTACAGCTTAGCGGCTGGCTCTATCACATCTTGGGATGGTTTCATCAAAGTCTTCTTGAAGAAATTCTATCCAATCCACAAGACCGCTCTCGTTAGGAAGAACATCATGCAGTTCAAGCAAGAACCTAATGAACCGTTTTGGAGGTACTTTGAACGCTTCAAAGACCTCCTTGTCTAATGTCCTCATCATGGAATAGAGAAATGGCGACAATGCCAAATTCTTTATAACGGTTTAGACTACTCGATCAAGACCCTCTTAGAAAGCATGTGCCAAGGGGGATTCTTGCAGAAGGATGAGCATGAAGGATGGGACTTATATGAGAATCTAGCTGAAAAGATCATCCAATGGGAACCTACTAGTGAAAGCTCTAGAAATCCAAACTCTATCTCTTCAAAAGGAGGTCTCCATTCGATTGAATCATCCATAGCTAACGAGGCTAAGTTAGCTAACATAGCGAGAAGACTGGAAGCTCTTGAAACTAAGGAACCAAGTCAGTCAATCAAGTCAGCCCAAACAAATTTTCAACTCTGGATTGTACTTACTGTCAGGCCATGAATCATGTGTTTGAGGGGTGTCCTGTATTTCAAGCTCACCAACATTTTCCTGAACCGATGAATGCGGCCTTCTCAAGGCCGAACAATGATCCTTACGCTCCAACGTACAATCTTGGCTGGAGAAATCACCCCAATTTCTTATGGAGCCATCAAAATAATGACCACCCACGGTCAAACCATGCAAGCCACTTCCATCATTCTAATAATTCTTCCAATCATCAACTCAACTTTTCCAATCACCCTCACAATTCTCCTAACACTTTTTGAAATTATCAACAAAGTTTTCCCAACCAAGCTCCACCACCTTCCTTCCAGAATCCTCAACTCGAAAGGAGAATGACTGATTTTGAGAGAAACATGGAAAGGTACATGAAGAATCAGGATTCCCTCATGCAAACAATACAGAGGCTAGAGGGTCAAATGAGGCAGTTAGCCAACCCACAACATGAGAGGCAAAAGGGTACCTTGCCCAGTCAACCAATTATGAATCCTAGGAATTCACAACAAGCTCATTTGGTTGAGGATCAATCACTGAATCAAGCTAATACTGTTCATACATTGAGGTCGAGAAAGAAAGTTGATAACAAAGTGTCAACACCACCCAAACCTAGTGATGATCGGGGCGGAACCAGCAATCAAAATGTGTGTTTGTGAAATCAATATAAAAGCTCGATGTGCTAATGTACCCTCGATACTTCCGTCGTAGCACTGGCTCAACGGGTCGAATCCACAGGGAAGGGAGGCGATAGAAGCATTGACAGTTTTTATTCACGTTTTATGTTAACAGTTCTTCTTTGTTAAAAGAATGAAAAAGAAAGTGAAAAGAAAAGAAAAGGAAAACAAGCATGTGGTAGGTGAGGAGAGCGATGAAAACGTCGATGTGAAAAACCAAAGAGAAGTGGATTGGAAAGAAAAATAGAAAAGAAGAAGAAACTTGTAGTAAAGAAAATAAAAACAAAGACTAACAAAGAAAACGGTGAAAACAACGATAAAAAGATAAAAGAATTGCTTTTTAAAACAAGGTAAAAGAAAACTCATGGCTACTAACTACTAATTGTTCCACTAACCATGCTAACCTCTTCATGATAGTTGCCTCACATTTTGATCCTCGGCCATCACTAATCCTTGGCTTCAAGAGACAATACAAAGCATGGCACATAGATGGTTCATCACAATCAAACATGCATCAAGATCAAGCTAATACAAGCATTAACTCATCAACCATTAAAAGAAAGCATGAAATAAGAGAGAGTTAGCTTGGTTAGTAAGTTAGCAAGCTAGATGTTAGAACCCATCATCATGAACCATCAATGGCTCTTGCAAGAACAAGGCCTTAGTAGAGGCTACCCAATTCATGTGGATTATCAAGTAAGTGGTTAGATAGTTAGTGGTTGTAGTTAGATTGCCATGAGAAGAAAAGTTAGCAAAACATCATGTAGAAGATGAAGAAGATTACAATCGAGGAGAAAGGAGGCACCTTTACATAGACTGTCACCATCTATTACATCAATCCCTCACTATCTCTCTCTATGAATCTCTCAGCCCTACTACAATGATCTAAAAAGAAATGAAAATACAAGAAAAATGAAGAGCACCTACCTACACTAAACTTCTCCTAGAATCAGAACCTACTCCTAAAAATGAAGAGCTGCCTCGTTCTGGACCTATACAGGGGTTTTTATAGGCGAAGAAAGACTCTGGAAGACGAGACGGGGCCAAGCGTCGAAAATCGACGCGTGGGCCAACAAAAGTGCCGCGGAAGCTCAGCATTTGCCACGTTTTCTCAGCACTTCCAGGGAGTTAAATCCCTGGTTTTTGTGCGGGGATCCGTCTTGCTTCGAGGCGCTTCCTGGTATATTCTGTTTCTGGTAATTTCGTCTGCATATTCGTCTGACGTGCACAAGAAGCTAGGTTCGACGTATCTTCTAGATAATCCCTTGCTTGGTCTCCAAATAATGCGGATATAATTACCCTAAATTGGGTTTAATTAAGCTCTTATTACACCTTTGCCCTTGAACTTTGGATTTACTTGCAATAAAGACCAAAACACGATTTAGACCGACAATTTATTCATAAATTGGTGGAGAAATGCGATATAATAATGCATAATTGTAGACTAATCACACCCCCACACTTATCTTTTGCTCGTCCCGAGCAAAACAAGAAAAGAAAAACTATTCTACAAATGTTATTACACCACTTTCGCAGGTGACGCGATTGCACTGAGCGTGTGCAATAAGCCGTTAAACCTCTAAGTTACCCCCAGAGGAGGAGTGTTGTCTCCTGAGGGTTTTCAGCGGATTGCATCCAAAAAATCCATAAAGAAAGAAGACAAATGTTAGTATTTTGAAAACAAATTTTGAAAGAGAGACATGTTTTCGAACTATTTTTGCAAAAATATAAGTGATCTAAGGTCATAAGTCAACCAAAAATCATTCTTTCTTAAACTTAGTCTCTATGCAAGATCTTGTCTTCAATTAAGGTAAGAATTCAAATTGGATTGAATATTTTATCTTTCATAAAACCTAGATAATATGCACTTTGTGATAGTGAAGATTTCTGGGATTTCAACTCTAACCATCAAGCCATTTATTTATATATATATTCTTTCTTTTTCTTCTTTTTTCTTCCCTTAGTTTTCTTAGGCTTTCTAGTTCACCCATGTAGCGAGCCTATAATCGATGACTCCCATACCAGACGGTTTTAGGGTATCAGATGAGAAAACATCCCTCGAGTTTAAGGACTCAAGTAAACAAGGCCACAAAACTAAGGGGGATTATTTGTTTTTTCTGACCACCGTTAGGCGTGAATAATCATGCTTCTTGAGGCATAATTATCCAGCTTAGTAAGTGATGTTTTCTTCATATATATTTTTTTCTTTTTATTTATTTTTACTTTATGGCATTTTCGGTCTTTGTTTCCATCCCAAAAATTGTGTAAGTGTGAAGTGCATACTATCTAAGGCAAAAAAATCAAGATAAAATTATCTCCCCAATTTATCTTTACTTAGCCTATAATTTTTAAACAAGATCCATTATTTCAACTAGGTTGAAGATGTCATAACTAAGGCTTCCTTAATTTCTAAGATTATCTTAATTTTCTAAAAAAATAGATCAAAACTTTGTCTCTTATTTTAAAAAGTTTTTAAAGAAAGCAAAAAAAATTCCTATACAAAAGGGAAGATTTCTAAAAATATCCTAAAAGAAGTGTAAAAGAAAGAAAATCTAAAAACTCTATGTTAGTAAACCCTCCCCCACACTTATCTCATGCATTGTTCTCAATGCATCGTGATGTATGTATTCATGAAACAAATAGAGAGGGAAGGAAAAATCACCTCAAGGTGGTGGTTCCGGTGGCGGTTTGATTGGTCCACGAAATGCGGCCCAATCATTCTTGCGTGGAGTCCGGAGGAACCCACCAGAGACCTCTAGAATACAACCCACTAAAATGATATCTATATGTATAATTTTTATTAAGAATTTTACCCCATCCAATTTTCAAATTTTCAAAATAATTTCAGAGTCAAATTTATCAACACCTTTGTCCCATAATGAAGTATAAAAAAATGGAATGATTGATTTGGACTCAGGAAGCACATGAACTAATACCGATTCAGGAAAATGACTTAAATCAAGTAAAGGTTCGGGAGTCGAGATCGGTTCAGGAAGTGGGTTAAAATCAAGAAGATGAAAATCAAGTCCACATTCATTTCCCCATGATGGAATGTGACTATCTAAGATTGGTGATTCAAGTTCAAGAATGACAGGTATGGGAATCAATACTGACTCTACATTGTTGCTCAAGTTGGGTAATATAACAGGAGTCAATAATGATTCATGAATTTGAACTGGATCACAAATTTGAGGATCAAAGTCACATTCCTCATTGAGTTCAATTCCACAAAAATGAGAACTTGGCAACTTATCAATGGGATTTTCAGAAGTATGAAATTGGTCAAGTTCAATATGATCATCATAAATGATTGGTGATTCAATTTCACAATGTACTGGTACTGGATCCAATACTGACTCGGGAAAAGGATTGAAATCAGTTGAAGACACCGGAGTCATAATTGAATCAGGAAGTAGAATTGAATCACTAATTTGAGTTCATGATCATACTCATGCTCAAGTTCAATTTCAGGAAAAGGATAACTTGCCAAAATGTCAATGGGATCTTTAACATTTGAAGTTTGGACAAGTTCAGATGGGTGTGCTAAAATTGAATCTTGATTTCCAAAACAACATGACTCTTTGGCTCTGTCAGAATGGTTAGTGACATCAGGAATGGTCAAACGATGAGAACGGAGACTTTTGACCATCATATCGATGTCATGATTACGAGCGTTTTGAGCCTGAGTCATGGCTTCAAGCATCTTTTCATAGTTGATAGGTTCATCGTTTTGTTGAAAAGATGAAGTGTTGTTTTGGAATTGGTGGTGAAATTGTGAGTCCATCAGATTTTGTGATTGTTGTTTGGACTCACGCATACTCATTTCCAAATTGATGGTTTTCTATTTTGGACTGGTGGAACTGAGTATGAATCTTGAAAATGTTGTGGAATTGGAGAGGCCCTCATTTTCTAAAATTGTCGCTCGACCTCTTGTAAATTAGTTTCTATACTCTTTTTTGACTCAGATTTTTCTTCAATGGGAGGTCCAGAAAAAGGAGTATAGGAAGCAAAATCGGGGAATGAATATTGTGTAAATTGTGGACAAGGTGGACATGGGGGACAAGGAGGTTGAAAATTAAACTCGGGGGAGGTGAATCCCCATTGACTCTGTGACGAGTTGAAATTATTTTGAAAATTATAGTCATAAGAATGTGGGTATGGGTTGTATTGATTCGGATAAAGCCAACCCGGTGTATTTGGTTGGTGCATATTGAAAAAAGCCGGGTTGGAATTATCCGAATCGAACAGGGTCGGTGTGAAATATGGATTCATATTCGGATTGAAAGAATTGTTATTGTTGAATTCCATTTCACAAAAAAATTAAACACAAAAATAGAAAAATCAAACAACAATAAAAAGAAAGAAAATCAAAATCAAGCCAAGAGTAGGGTTGTCCTAGACCTAGATGACTCTTAATGAGTCCGAGATGTCCCTAGGGCCAACGTTTATCTACTTTTATTAGGGCTTGGGTTGTGTGAGTGGGGAGGTGATTTTTGGGCTAAGGAAGGGTGAAGAAATCACACCTTATCTTGTTTGGGTTTTGCCCTTAAATTCAATTCGTGCAAGCGTGCAATATAGACAAGAATATAACACAAAGCGATAAATCACCCACGTGTTTGTCCTATGCTATATGCAATGCCATATGTACACCTAAATTCAGATCACAACAATAGAACAAAATACAGTATATTGGAATTGAATTGACACGTGCCTAAATGCAAATGTCTAAGCCGTTTTAAAAGCGTCCAAATACCGTATTTTAGTTCTTTAGTCTATTATGGTGTGTAGGCAATCAAAGCAGGAAAATAATAATACAGAATAACTAGCTATTACAATAAACACATCCCAGCACAACAAGATACACAATGGTTACAACTTGGCCGCGTTTTTGCGGCAAAAGTCGCGTTTGCGCGGCGGTTCTTTAAAAGCTGGGGCCCTGCTTTCAAGAGCAGGGAGCTGCAAAGCTAATGTTTATTCTGCAATGTTTAGCACATGCAAAGATTGTCCTGCACACCAAAACAGAGAAGACAATGTTAACAAAAACGTGAAAACAGAACCATTCCCTTCCCCGGCAACGGCGCCAAAATTTGATGATCGGGGCAGAACCAGCATTCAAAATGTGTGTTTGTGAAATCAATATAAAAGCTCGAATGTGCTAATGTACCCTCGATACTTCCGTCGTAGCACTGGCTCAACGGGTCGAATCCACAGGGAAGGGAGGCAATAGAAGCATTGACAGTTTTTATTCACGTTTTATGTTAACAGTTCTTCTTTGTTAAAAGAATGAAAAAGAAAGTGAAAAGAAAAGAAAAGGAAAACAAGCATGTGGTAGGTGAGGAGAGCGATGAAAACGTCGATGTGAAAAACCAAAGAGAAGTGGTTTGGAAAGAAAAATAGAAAAGAAGAAGAAACTTGTAGTGAAGAAAATAAAAACAAAGACTAACAAAGAAAGCGGTGAAAATAACGATGAAAAGATAAAAGAATTGCTTTTTAAAACAAGGTAAAAGAAAACTCATGGCTACTAACTACTAATTGTTCCACTAACCATGCTAACTCTTCATGATAGTTGCCTCACATTTTGATCCTCGGCCATCACTAATCCTTGGCTTCAAGAGACGATACAAAGCATGGCACATAGATGGTTCATCACAATCAAACATGCATCAAGATCAAGCTAATACAAGCATTAACTCATCAACCATTAAAAGAAAGCATGAAATAAGAGAGAGTTAGCTTAGTTAGCAAGTTAGATGTTAGGACCCATCATCATGAGCCATCAATGGCTCTTGCAAGAACAAGGCCTTAGTAGAGGCTACCCGATTCATGTGGATTATCAAGTAAGTGGTTAGATGGTTAGTGGTTAGTGGTTAGATTGCCATGAGAAGAAAAGTTAGCAAAACATCATGTAGAAGATGAAGAAGATTACAATGGAGGAGAAAGGAGGCACCTTTACATAGACTGTCACCATCTATTGCATCAATCTCTCACTATCTCTCTATGAATCTCTCAGCCCTACTACAATGATCTAAAAAGAAATGAAAATACAAGAGAAATGAAGAGCACCTACCTACACTAAACTTCTCCTAGAATCAGAACCTACTCCTAAAAATGAAGAGCTGCCTCGTTCTGGACCTATACAGGGGTTTTTATAGGCGAAGGAAGACTCTGGAAGACGAGACGGGGCCACGCGTCGAAAATCGACGCGTGGGCCCACAAAAGTGCCGCGGAAGCTCGGCATTTGCTGCGTTTTCTTGGCACTTCTAGGGAGTTAAATCCCTGGTTTTGGTGCGGGGATCCTACTTGCTTCGAGGAGCGTCCTGCTATATTCTGTTTCTGGTAATTTCGTCCGCATATTCGTCTGACGTGCGCAAGAGGCTAGGTTCGACGTATCTTCTAGATAATCCCTTGCTTGGCCTCCAAATAATACGGATTTAATTACCCTAATTTGGGTTTAATTAAGCTCTTATTACACCTTTGCCCTTGAACTTTAGATTTACCTGCAATAAAGACCAAAACACGATTTAGACTGTCAATTTATTCATAAATTGGTGAAGAAATGCGATATAATAATGCATAATTGTAGACTAATCACCTAGTCAGCACAATCACACTTCAGCATCCACCTCATCTAATCCCCCCTCCTAAATTTGATGAATCTGAAAAAGATAAGTCAACCAGTCATGTGCACCAGCCTATAGCACCATTTCCTAATAGGCTGAAAAACAAGCAAAATCCGTACATGGATAAGATAATTGAGATCTTTAATCAAGTGAAGATAAATGTGCCACTTCTTGATGCCATCCAAGAAGTCCCATCTTATGCTAAGTTTCTTAAGGACATGTGTACTAAGAAGAGAAAGACTAATGTACCTAAAAATGTCTTCTTAGCCACTAACATTAGTGAGCTGCTATCGGGTCCGATCCCTGTCAAGTACAAGGATCCAGGTAGTCCAACCATTGCCTGCACAATAGGACATGCCGAGATTAGTCGTGCACTTCTTGACTTGGGGGCGAGTATCAACTTGCCTCCATTCTCAGTTTATCAACAACTCGGGTTGGGCGATCTTAGTCCAACTCGAGTCACTATCCAACTGGCTGACCGTTCAGTGAAAGTTCCAAAAGGGGAGATTAATGATGTCCTTATCCGGGTTGGGGAGTTTATTTACCCTGTTGATTTCATAGTTCTTGAGACACAACCTGTGTCTAACTCCAATCATAGGGCTCAAACTCCTATTATCCTAGGGCGACCATTCCTTGCTACTGCCAATGCCATCATCAATTGTAGGAATGGGTCTACGAGGTTAACTTTTGGGGACATGACTAGAGAAGTCAATGTCTTCAACCTTGAAAAACAACCTCGTAAGATAAGGGATCAATCATTTGAGGTAAATTTTGTTGAAAATAATTGTGATGAAGAAAGTGAAGATATAGAAGATGAGTCGCTGTTTCTTAGTGAATTATTCAATGAAGTCGATTATCTTGATGAGAAGGCATATGTCGGAGATTCTAATGTTAAGGTACCCTTTGAAAAGGGGAAATTTGATTTGAATATCTTCACTTTCGATGAGCCAACCAATAATGTATCGCATGAGAATATACTTCAAGAATCTCCGATTGACATACTCTTTGAAAACCTTTTCGAAGAAGAAATCATGTGTTTGGATGAACCAACTAGGGATCATTTGGTTAATTATACATTTCCAGGTGAAAGTGTTGATTTAAGCTTTGAGGAGATCTATGGAACTGAGTTAGAATTTCTAGGCATTCATAATGAGAAAGCTCCAGCTGAGAAGGGTGGTGGTGGTAAATTTTTGAATAATGATTGCGACAATATGAGGAAGAAACACCTAATGAAGGCGAGACTGGGAAGGCAGGAAGCTAAAATGACAAAACACTTGGCCTCCCCACTGTGCCCTATAAAGAGGACCCATTTGAATAATGGGAAGAGAGCTAGAGGGATAAGACCGAAAAAGCTCTAGTTGTGGGTGAAACTTGATGTTGTACATATTTCGGTATAATATATGCACCTCTTTTACATTTCATTCCATGCATGTATACATTTCTTTCATACATTGGGGACAATGCATGAGATAAGTGTGGGGGAGGGTTCTAACATGACTGATAAAAAAAAAAAGAGAAAAAATATATATAAAAAAAGACCAAAAAAAAAACTTTTTGAAAGGGGTAGAACAATATTTTGATATATTTTTTGTAAGAAATTAAGTCAATTTTAAGGAATAGGAGAATCATAATTAGGATTTCTTACACTTGGTCAAAATAAGATAACTTGTTTGATTTTTAGGGTCAGGAAGAAAATTTGTGAAAGTAATTTAGTCTTGATATTTACCTTGATGACATATGCACACTAAATACACTTGCACACTTAGGGTTTAAAAATAGAGACTCTTATGCTATATAAAAATATATATTATGAAAAAACAAAATAAGTCTAATTATTGATTAGCTAGGTGCTTTGACCTAAGCAAGCCTTAGTATTTATGCAAAAGATAATTAGATGTTTGAAAAAAAATGTGTATAAAAATCCTTTGATTAAGCTGGGTATTTATGCCTCATGAAGCATAAGTATTCACGCCTAAAAGGGGTACATCTTATAAATAAAAACCTTGGTTCGTGGCCTTATCTGCTCGAGTGTTTAAGTCCTTAGGGGTGTTTTCTTACCTGGTACCCTAAAACTGTCCGGTTTGGGTGTCACCGACTGAATGCTCGTTACATGGGCAGATTAGAAAACCTAATGAAATTGAGGAATAAATTCCACCAAAAATAAATAAGGCATAGGAGTTAATGTTAACGAACCCTTAGTCAACTTCACAGTCACGATGGTGCATACGACTCAGGGTAAATTAATAGACTAGATGAGAAAAACAATTTGACTCCTTACTTTGATTAATGACATGTTGTTGAATAGAGACTAAGTTTAGGAATGAAAATTTTGATATTCCTATAACTTATAGATTACTTAAACTCTCACAAGTATACTTCAAATATTTTCTCCTTTTTAAACAAAAAAAAAAGCTTTTCGAAAATACTAACCTTTTTCTCTTTCTTCATGGATTTTGTGGGTGTAATCCACTGAAAACCCTCACGAGACAAAACTCGTCCTCTAGGGGTGACCTAGAGGTTTAACGGCTTGTTGCACATGCTCAGTGCAATCGAGTGACCTGCCAAAGTGGTCTAATAATTGATTAGAATGAGTCTGATGCTTTGCTCGAGGGCGAGCAAAAGATAAGTGTGAGGGTGTGATTAGTCACACATGTTGCATTTACGTTGTCACCATACCATGCTTTTTAGCTAATAAATCCTATTAATAAGTTTTCTTTTTCTTTGCTAAATGTAGGCCCAAGTGCTCAAAGAAAGAAAAGAGAAACAGGCCCAAAAGCCCACCAAATTCTGAATTAATTCAGAATAAATTCAAAATGAAGAAATCAGGGCTAAATCTTGGCATATCAAAGGTTGAGAAGAATCCTCCCTGAATCGAGCGATTGAAGCCACAAAATCAAAGGCTGTTTCGTCAACAGTTGGAGCAGAAAGAAGAAAACTAACAGAAGATACGGGACAAACACCAAACCAGAGATCTCCCCCCTTTTGGTGTGGCCACCTGGCCACACCAGGGCTGCGAAAACGCGGCCCAAGCAGCGTTTTCGCGGCTATCTTTTGGCCGTTGGGGGAGCGTTTGCTTCCCCAATCTTCCCGGGATCCTCTCTTTTAGGGTTTTGCCTATAAATACTTGTTTCAGTAAAGAAAAAGACAGCGAAGACTAGGATTAGAATTTGCGTTTATTTTCTTAGGATTTAGGTTCTTTGTTAGCTAGCATAAAAGCTGTAATCTTACTTTTTACTTTGTAGTCCAGTATCAAAACTTGTGTGAGAGAGGAATTGAGTGCTTGTACTTAAAGATTGAAGTGACACCAATACAAAAGTCGAGCCGCGTTTTCTTCCACTTGCAGTACGGTATGGTTTGCACTATGTCTATGCTTTCTTCATTGTTTCCTATGGATAACTAAATGGTTTTCTTGGCTCACTACTGGATCTCTTCTTTTACTTCTCTCTTGATTGATTTCATAACAAGCAACATTTTTTGAAGTATAAAGTGCCTTAGTTAAAACTTTGTTCTTGAAAGCACATGATGATTTCTTTACTTTAAACGTGTACTTTCAAAACACAAATCTCTTTGAACTGTTTTTATTCCATGCTTGCCTCTTCACTCTTGATGGTTAAATATTCACTTCTTAATGATTTGTAATGAAAGGACTTAAGATTTAAATGAGACGATCTTATTTGTTTTACTTGGACATTAAAAGAAGCTAAAGGTTTATGGTTCAAAATAAAAGTGATGCAACCCAAATTTCCTTGAGATAAGTACATAGTTGAGTTAAACATTAGTGAGTCCGGATCTTCTCCTCTTATATCTAAAACAAACCAAACAATTTTCAAAGTTTATTTTCACCTTCTCCAAAGCCTTTTCTAAAAGTTGCAATTTCTCGTTAATCATCTCTTTCTTTCCATTCTCTTTTCCATTAAAAAAGGAACACAATTCTTTGTTTTTAAACGATTCATTGAAAAGCTTCCATCCCATCCCTTCTCGTGGACACGACCCGTTAGCCACAAGCTACACGGTAAATTCTTAAAACTCTTTGATTGTTCTTTCTTTTAGCAATTATTGAACATCTCTAGCATTTTCTCTATGTGCATATTTTTATTATTGTTCCTAAGCCTATTGGGAAAGGGTGCTACAGGCTTATGAACTTGTTCAACTGCTTTGTGCTCTCAGATATTTGTGGAGTGGATTGGGAGGAACTAGCAGGGTGGAGGAAGGAGTGGGATCGGGATGGACTGGACTTTTCTGTTGGTAAACCTGGTTGTCTACCTTCTTTCCAGATCGTAGTGTATGAACAACATTACACTGGTTAATCGATGGATCCTGAATTTCATATGCTTGGTTTGAGGTTTTTGGGTTAAGTAGCGGCTGACTAGGCAAAGTACCCTTAGGTCTTTCACTTTGGGAGCTAGCTAACTGGCTCATCTGCATTTCCAATCTTGATATGGCCTGTGAATGACTGTTCAGAGTTTGTCCCTGGTTTTGCATAAAAGCTGTTTGGGACTTTATGAAAGCTTCTATGCTCTCCTCCTATTTACTGATTTTCTTTTCCATTGGTGAGCCTTGGGAGGAGGAAGCTGGGGCTTGACTGGGAAAAGTTGGTGGAGGAGTAGGATGGTGAAAGTTGTTGGAAAAATTAGGCCTAGGAGGATTGTTTTGGGCCCAGGAGAAATTGGAGTGATTTCTCCAGCCGGGATTGTAGGTCTGTGAGTAGGGGTTATGAGGCGGCCGTGAGTAAGCCGCTTTCATGTGTTCCGGTGGCACTTACTGAGCATGGAAAACATGGCACTCTTCAAAAACATGGTTTGGTGCCTGATAATATGAACAACCCGGATTGTGAATTGGTGGTGGGTTGATCTGGTTGACACTGGCAGGCTCTTTTGTTTCCAGAACCTATATCCTTCTCATTAGGGTAGCAATCTTATCCTCGGCAGCTATGGATGATTCTAGAGATAGGAGCCCTCCTTTTGAAGCTATAGATTGTGAATTCCTAGGTTTTTCTGAGGCTGGCTGGCATTGCAGGTTTTCTCCGCTAAATTCTCAAATAAATCCCAACCCTGATTCTTATCCTTCTGCAAGAACCCTCCCTGACACATCATTTCTAACAGGGTCTTAGTCTGATAATCTTGACCATCGTAGAGAATCTGGCATTAACGCCATTTCTCCACGCCATGATGAGGGCACTGAGCTAGGAGATCTTTGAATCGCTCAAAGTATCTCCAAAATGGTTCGCTCGGTTCTTGCCTAAACTGTATGATGTTCTTCCTAATGAGAGCAGTTTTGTGAATTGGGTAGAATTTCTTCAAGAAGGCCTTGACGAAATCATCCCAGGTCGTGACTGAATCTGCTGCCAAGCTGTACAACCACTTCTTAGCTAGGTCCTTTAGGGAAAAAGAGATGAAACGTAACCTAACGGCATCGTCTCCTAGCTGGGGTATACACATCATGAGGTATACTTCTTCAAATTCCCTAACAAAGAAGTATGCGTCTTCTGATTCTAAGCCATGAAATTTGGGAAGAGTGTTAATGAATTGGGGCTTTAACTCAAAATTATTGCCGTTTGCTTTAGGAAGTTTTATGCAAGACGGAAGTGAAGTTCTGATCGGGTAAAATTTATCCTGAAGTGATGCCATCACTGGTTCTGGATGCAAGGGTAGAGAAGTGTTTCTTGTTAATCTGGAAGTTGACGGATCTCTCACCCAGTCTTGCATGTAGCACACCACAAACAACGCAAAAACAACAAATAATCGAAAAGAATGAAAAAACAAACAAAAGAAAGAAAAACAACCACAAGCCTTAGTCTAAGGTACCTGGACCTAGACGACTCCTAACTGGTCGATTCTCCGGGGAAGGTAGTTGCAGGAACTCGACTACAAGCTAATGGGCCAGGAAAGGGCAAAGCTCGGGGGGGTATCTGGGCAGAGCCACGGGCCTAATTACGCCAAACCACGGAGCTTTTGAGGCTTACCTCTCAATCCACTTTCCTTAGACGCCAATTTTGCAGGAGTATAGTTCTTACAATTTCCAACCTCGGTTAATCTCTTAGTGAGTCTGAGATGTCCCTAGGGCCAACGTCTATTGATTTTTAGTTAAGGCTTGGAAAAGTGTGAGTGCACTTGGAGATAGTTTTTGGGCTAAAGAAGGGTGATGAAATCCCCACCTTATCTTGTTTATTTGGTTTTGCCCTTAAAGTCAATTGTGCACGTGTACAGTTTATTCACAACAAGGTAACACTCAAAGCAGTAAATCACTTCAAAATGTTGGTCCTATTCTATATGAATGCACACGTACCTTTTCTCCAGCATTCTTCAACAGAAATTGAAATGAATTGAAATAGACACGTGCCCTATATGCAAAGGTCTAGTCCAAATTTTAATTAAGCAACAAGTGGATTTCTGTTGAGTTTATTATACATGCATAAAGGTGAAGTATCCAAGGAAACTAGAAATTTAGAAAGCAAATTTTTTTTAGCGGCTTTCGGCAACCCTGCAAACGAGCTTGTTAGTACTTCAATCGGAAAAACTCGCCTTTACACGAATTTTTCCAAGGGCAAATGAATCCTCGCGCAATGTCCTTGGCCACCTCTTTTGCTTCCCGTAATAGTGAGCTCCTTGGTACTTCTCCTACACAGAAAAACAAAGAACAATCTTTAGTAGTGAACAATAAAGCCGTTCCCTCCCCGGCAACGGCGCAAAATTTGATCGGCAAAAAGCAAGTACTAAAATAAGAGAAGGAAGTGTGGGTTAATGTTACTGCTTTTGCGATTCTTCTGTAGTAGCAAAGTGGCTATACGAGTCGTATCCACAAGGAGGGAGAGCGATGGAAGCTTGATGCGGCTTCAAAGTTCAAGAAGAAAGAAAGTTCTTTGTGTCCAAATAAAAAGTTGAAAAGTGAAAAAAGTTGTTTGAAGAATTGTTGGAAAATGTTTTGGTGGTTTGTAAAAGTGATTTTTTTTCTTAGTTGTAAAAATGCATGGCTAACTTTCTACTAAGTGCTCCCACTAATTTCTAACTTTTAGAAGATAGCCTCACGATGGATCATAGGCGAACACAAACCTTTTGCATTGGAACTATTCACGTGGAAATCGAGTGAAAGTTCATCCTAAAACTTAGCTTTACACGGCAAAAACTTTGACATTCCTTTATCAAGATCAGATAGAAGGCGAGAATAAGGGAAGACTCGAGTGCACTATTGGTATCGGCAAAGTTAAAAGGAGAAGTCTCTAACTTACAATAACAAGTAAAGTACACAACTCATAAATCATCAAAACTCATTAAGCATAAAGTATAAGAAAGTAAATACTTGTAGGTAAATTAGAGTTAGAACCCTCATCTTAAGATGCCATAGCTCTTGTTTGCACAAGGCTTGTTGACCCTATTGACTCATTTGGGTTATCAATCAAGTGTTAGAAATTAGTAGGTTAGTAGTTAGTTAGCCATGCTAATGAAAAGTTAGTTAGCCATAAAAGTAAAAGAAACAACAAAGGAAAAGAAGTGGAAAGAGAGAGTTGCACTACAAGAAAATAAAAGAAAAGAAAAGTTAAAGAGAGGAAGTTACACTATAACAAAGTAAAAGAAAAGAGGTGAAGAAGAAAGAAGTTACACTACAACAAGGAAGTAAAAGTAAATGACAAAGACAAGTAAATGGAAAGAAGGAAGAGAAGTAATACGTGTATTATCTTGTCACCATTCAAATACAACACTTTACACACTCTTTCTCTTTCACTCTAATGGCTAAAACTTAAAGCTAGAAGAAGAAGAACAACAACAACAACAACTACAAACTAAAAATAAAACTACACAACTTGCTCTAACTCTAGATATGCTCCAACTGAAGATCCCTGGGGGTTTTTTATAGACACTAGGGCAAAGGGGGCCACGTGAACAGCACGTGGCCCAAAACGCAAGCGCGCGCGTCCAAAGGGCCGCAGAAACGCGGCCAGGGCCGCGTTTTCGCGGCCCAGGCAGGGCGGCGCTCGCCCAGTTTTGGGCAGTGCATCACCCAGTCTGGCTTCTATCCACCTGACCTCCTGGGTTTGTGATTTGATGCCCTGGGCTGACAAAATCTTCAATCTAAAGTCAATGGCTACTTGGTAGGCTTTTAATCACCAATTAAATGGTGATTTTAGGTCTTCTTCTTCATTTGCACACCATGGACCTAGGATCAAGCAAGTAAGGTTTTATTAGCAGAATTTTACATGAAAAAAATATGAGAATGTGATGAAAATTATGCAAAATTAGAGACTAATCATTCTACCATATCAGAAAAAAGACTCAAGATGTAACGTTGAAACGTTGTTGGGGCATTGTACAAGCCAAAAGTCATTCAACGATAAGCAAATGTCCCAAATGGACATTTGAACATAGTCTTTTCTTCATCCTCAGGTGTAATAGGAATCTGATTATACCCCACGTAACTATCCAAGAAACAGTAATACTAGTGGCCCGCCAAACGTTCAAGCATTTGATCAATGAAAGGGATGTGGAAAATGGTCCTTACGAGTTGCAGCATTAAGCTTCCTATAGTCAATGCAAACTCGAATCTTCGTGGGAAGTCGAGTTTGAACCAACTCTTTGTTCTCATTTTTCACTATGGTAAAACAGGATTTCTTTGGAACCGCGTGGACAGGACTAACCCATTGGCTCTCTGAAATGGGATAGATTATCTTATTGTCTAAAATTTTCGCAATTTTAGCATAAACATCCTCTTGCATTATAGGGTTTAACCTACGTCGTGGGTCTCTTTTTGGTTTGTATCTTTATTGAGATGAATGCGATGTTGAATTATGGTTTGACTCAATCCCTTTATGTCGGTCATAGTCCAGCCAATGGCTTTCCTATGTTTTCTTAGAATTGCTTTAAGATCTTCTTCTTGCCCGTCATTTAAATGGGAGGCAATGATGACAGGAAAGGTCTCTTGTTCACCTAGATAGACGTACTTGAGATGCGCAGGTAAGGCTTTCAATTCTAAGGAAGAGGAAGACTCACTGAAAGGATGAGTCAAATTAGTTGGCTTCATATTTGGTGAAATAGGGTTCGAGGCCCAATTCACAGCAGACTCAACAACCTGGTTAAGATTGTCAGACTCTAACCCGAAGTCACACTCAGTTTCTAATTCCAATTCTTCCCTGTGTTCACTTGTTAAGTTCTCATTGAGGTTGATTTCAAATGTTTGGTCCTCAACATCACGGGGTTGTAGACATTAACTTCTCTAGTCATGTCCCCAAAAGTTAACTTCATAGACCAATTCCTACAGTTAATGATAGCATTGGCAGTAGCAAGGAATGGTCGCCCTAGGATAACAGGAGTTTGAGCCCTAGGATTGGACACAGGTTGTGTCTCTGGAACTATGAAATCAACAGGGTAAATAAACTCTTCGACTCGGATAAGGAAAACATTAATTATTCCTTTGGAACTTTCACTGAATGGTCAACCAGTTGGATAGTGACTCGAGTTGGACTAGGATCGCCCAACCCGAGTTGTTGATAAATTGAGAATGGAAGCAAGTTGATACTTTCTCCTAAGTCAAGAAGTGCGTGACTAATCTCGGCTTGTCCTATGGTACAGGCAATGGTGGGACAGCCCGGATCCTTATACTTGACAGGGATCGGACCCGACAGTAGCTCACTAATGTTTGTGGCTAAAAAGACTTTCTTGGGTATATTAGTCTTTCTCTTCTTGGTGCTCATGTCCTTAAGAAATTTTGCATAAGATAGGACTTGTTGAATGGTATCAAGAAATGGCATATTTATCTTTACTTGATTGAAGATCTCAATTATCTTATCATTGTGTGGATTTTTCTTGTTATTTTTTAGCCTATTAGGAAATGGTACTATAGGCTGGTGCACCTGACTGGTCGACTTATCAATTTCAGATTTGTCAGATTTGGACAGACTGGGACTAGATGAGGTGGATGGTTGAGTGTGATTATCGTGAACGGATTTAGATGGTGTTGACACTTGATTATCAACTTTTTTTCCCGACCTCAATGTATGAACAATATTACATCGATTCAGTGATTGATCCTTTGCCTAATAAGCTTGTTGAGAGTTCCTAGGATTCATTATTGGCTAACTAGGTAAGGTATCCTTTTGTCCGTCACTTTGTAGATTAGCTAATTGGCTCATTTGAACCTCTAGCCTCTATATAGTTTGCATAAGAGAATCTTGGTTCTTCATGTACCTTTCCATATTTCTCTCAAAGTCAGTAATTCTCCTTTCTACTTGAGGATTCTGGAAGGAAGATTGTGGAGCTTAGTTGGGAAAGTTTTTTTGATTGTTTGAGAAATTGGACGGATGGTTAGGAGAATTATATTGATAATTAGAAAAGTTAGGTTGATGATTGGAAAAATTATTGGAATGATGGAAGTGCCTTGCATGATTTGACGGTGAGTGGTCATTGTTATTTTGGTTCCATGAGAAATTCAGGTGATTTCTCCAGTTAGGATTGTACGTTGGTACATAAGAATTATTGTTCGACCTTGAAAAGGCTGCATTCATCGCTTCAGGAAAGTGTTGTTGAGCTTGAGACACAGGACACTCCTCAAACACATGATTCATGGCATGACAGTAAGTACAGCCAGGAGTTAAAAATTGGTTTGGGCTGACTTGACTGACTGGACTTAGTTCCTTAGTTTCTAAATCTTTCAGTCTTCTCGCTAGGTTAGCTAACTTAGTCTCATTAGTTATGGATGATTCAATTGAATGGAGACCTCCTTTTGAAGAGATGGAGTTTGAATTCTTAGAGTTTTCACTAGTAGGTTCCCATTGGATGGACTTTTCAGCTTGATTCTCATATAAATCTCATCCTTCATTCTCATTCTTCCACAAGAATTCCCTTGGCACATGCTTTCTAAGAGGGTCTTGGTAGAGTAGTTTAAACCGTTATAAAGAATTTGGCAATGTCGCTATTTCTCTATTCCATAATGAGGACAATGGATAAGGAGGTCTTTAAAGCGTTCAAAGTACCTCCAAAATGGTTCACTAGGTTCTTAGTTGAATTAGATAGAATTTCTTCAAGAAGACCTGGATGAAACCATCCCAAGATGTGATAGAGCTACCGCTAAGCTCTAAAGCCATTTCTTGGCTAGGTCCTTAAGAGCAAATGGGACAAATTTCAATCTAATAGCATCATCTACAGGTTATGGGTTTTTCATCATTAAGCATACTTCCTCAAACTCTCTAATAAAGAAATAAATATCTTCAGACTCTAAGCCATGAGACTTGGGGAGTATGTTGATGAACTGAGGCTTAAGCTCAAAATTGTGTTCACGACCCGATGGAAGTTGGATGCAAGATGGAAGTGAGATTCTAATGGGATAGAACCTATCCTGCATAGATGTCGGTTGAGCCATAACCGAATCTAGTCTTGGTTTGAACTTGGGTGGTGATGTGTTTCTAGTCAACCTAGATGAATTAGGGTCTCTTGACCGCACTTGTATACACAAATACAATCGCAAACAAGTTCACCAATAGTTAACAAGAGAAACAACCAAGCCTAGTCTAAGGTAACCTTGACCTAGACAACTCCTAACTGGTTGATTGTCCCCAGGAGGTATAATGCAGACTTTGACCACAAGCTAATCAGCCAGGTTAGGGTAAGATTGGTGGGAGGTATCCGTACAAAAGCGACGGCCTTAATTAAGCCAAACCACCAGCCTTCGGGGTTTCACCCATCAATCCCTTTTCCTAGACACTGATTTGGCAGGAGTCAAATTCTAACACCTTCCACCTTAGGATAATCTCCTAATGAGTTCGAGATGTCTCTAGGGCTAATGTCTATCAGATTTTAAATTAGGCTTAGGTTGTGCTTGCTTGGAGATGGTTTGTGGGCTAAAGAAGGGTAATGACTTCCCCACCATATCTTGATTTGGGTTTTGCCCTTAAAATTGATTGTGCAGAGTGTGCAAGATATAGAAAAGTAACATTCACAAGGAAATATCACCCAAGAATGTTTCCTACACTATATGCTATGCAAACGTACCTTGTCTCCCGCTATCTTCAATAGTAATTATAAAAGAAACATAAGTAGACAAATGCCTAGAATGCAAGTCTAAACGTTTTTTAGCCAATCAACAATCACTCAGATTACTGTTGGGTTAAAAATAGGGAGTGTGAATATCAGATATCACATGAATAATATACAAAAATTGTATGTTTGGGATATGTATGCATATTGTTAGGATTGGATAAAAATATACATATACCTTGAAGTTTGTTTTTAAGATGAAAAATGAATTTTCATGTTTTGTTTAAAAAAAAATAATATTCATGAGCTTTATTAATTAATTTCATGAAAAATGCTAATTACATGATTTTTGAACACTCACACTTTATTTGTTTATTCATGACTTTGTTTCATGATTATTTTTGAGCTTTATAGACTTCGAGTGTTGAATTTTGTGTATTTGGTATAATTCATGAAAACACATGTTTTGATGTTTTTGAAGGATCTTTAACTAGTTTTTCAAAAATTATTTTAACTAGTTATTATTCTTCATTTGGTAGTTATGAGTTATATACTTGATCTCAATTGGTATTTTCATTTTGTATATACTCATATTTTGTTTCCTATATATGTATGCTTCATTTCAAATAATATCAATTTCTATTGGTATTCTCTTTTCATACATATATATGATTTATGTGTGCTTGCTTTACAATTGGTTTACATATTTAAAAGCACATAGTTTATGCTAAGCTTAATTTAGCACTTTATTTTCAATTGGTATCTCAATTGACTTTTTAATAAGCTTATGCATGGTTTATCAATTGATATCAATATGCTTCTTTTTCAAATATTATAAATTTCAATTGGAATCAAGATGTTTTACCTATCTAAGAAAATTCAAAAATTATAATGTTTATTTACAATGGTATCTTAAAATTTGACTGCAATTGGTATCTTAAAATTTTTGGTTTATAAGATTTCTTAAAGTTTGATTTTCTAAGAATTCTCAAAATTTGTTTTCATTGAGAAAATTCAAAATTTTTGTTTTAATAAGAACTTTAAAAATGTTTTGATGTGTATTGCATATATGCAAGGAGAGCTTAACATCTCTTCTACATATAGATTCATGTTGAGTGTATTTTGTATTTAGGAGCTTAACAACTCTTCTTTATGTGATACACGTGTATAGGGGGAGCTTCACATCTCCTCTTATGTATTACAGATTATGTGTTATGTGATTAGGGCTTGTCATCCCTTCTTCATGTAATGCATATATGTAGGGAAGCTAACTTAGCGTCTTCCTCTTCATGAATGTATATCGCATATAACCTTTTATTGATCTGTTTAAGTTTATCCCTTTATTGATTCTTTGTTTCGAACAAAAAGGGGGAGAAAATTTGTTGATTTTGTTTTTTTTAACCCCTTTGTTGATGATTGACAAAAAGGGGGAGAAGTATTTTAGTATATATGCATGTTTTCCTTGCTTTATTCATAAAGGGGGAGAAGGATTTATGTTTATGCATATATGTTTTGTTTTGCAAATAGGAGAAAAAGAATTTTGATGTGTTTTATGCCTGATTGGCATGTTTATCTCCATATGTTTGCATACATGGTTATGAGCATTCATTGCATATTTATTTGTTTATTGTTATGCATGAGTTAAGGGGGAGCTTCTTTGAAGCTTTACTTTAATCCATGCATATATAACTCAATGAGTTTTGTCATCATCAAAAAGGGGGAGATTGTTGGCCCAAAGGCCCATCACTCTAGTTTTGATGATGATCAAGTCATGTAGTTATGTTACTAATGATCTTGTGTTTAATTAGTTTCAGATTTGTGATCAAGATCTTAGTAGGTGTGTAGCTTCAACAAAGGATTTAAAGTCAAGTTTTGGAGCTAGCACGGTTTGATCCAAAGAGCTATTGGATCGAGTTTGGACCAAGTCAAGAAGATGAGAAGACTTCAAGTAAAGACTTCAAGAAGATGAAGAGTTGTGTCAAGGTTTTTTTTTTAGAAGATTTTGCTTTTAGATAAAATGTAAAGGATAGAATAGTTGGTGGATTGCTCAAGTTACCATATACACACACACTCTTGATATAGATAGGTTTTTGATAAAAGAATTTTTATTTTGGAAAAATACAAAAAGAGTTTTCTTTTAGAAAAATTACCGGTTTGGTTTTTGGTATTCTAGTTTACATGTTTTAACCAAAATCGTATTTGGAGCTTAATGTCAAAAACATAGATATTTCACCATGTTTGTGTAGTGGATCATATCCATACACTCTATGCTTCAAATGAGTTTAGAATATCTTGTTTTTGTATTTTGGAGAGATTTGGAAAAACAAGTTTTGAAAATATCAAGTTTTGGAAAATACAATTTTTGTTTTTGACCAAACTTTCCAAGTTACAAAAATAGCTCAAATTATTAGTAACATGTCTTGATTTTGGTCAAGCATGTTTGATTATCAAAGTATAATGTTAAAACTATTTTTGTAGATTTTTCATGATTTTATCGTATTTTATTTGAGCCAAAATGATCAAGTTTTCTTTCCCAAAAATCTGTTTTCTTGTTTCAGCCGGTCGACCGGGACGGTCGACCGCGCGACATGCACAGACGTGCACGCCAGTCTGGCTGGAGGGCCGGTCGACCGGGACGGTCGACCGTCCAGAGAGCTCTGCTCTCTGGAAAGCCCTGGTCGACCGGGCCGGTCGACCGGACAGAGAGTCTGCTCTTTGTATCCAGGGCTCGGTCGACCGGGCCGGTCGACCGCTGACACAACGGTCAGAAATTGACCGTTGGCGGTCGACCGTCAGGCCATCTTGCTCCCAACGGCTAATTTTTCTAGCTCTATAAATTGGGACATTTGGGGGCTATTTTCTCTAAGATTTTTTACTGGGTTTTGAGCTAGTTTTTCCTACTTCATTAAAAGAGTTTTCTCCACTAAATTGAGAGGTAATACTTCCAATCAAAATGGGATTTTATCAAGAGTGTTTTAAAAGTGATTTTCTTGAGTTTTTCTCCACAATTTCGATCCTAATTTTTCTCACACAATCACTTGAGCTATCCATTGCTATATCTACCTATAGGGATTTGTTGTGAGAGGATTTTAGGTGATCAAAGAGCTGTGATCACCAAAGTTCTATTTTGTACTTTGAGGAGGCGGACTTGCGGATTCGCGGTGTGTCGAGTTCGTGTGTAAACTCTGTGTTTGAGGTGCGGCCTCGGCGAGCTTGTGGGCTTGCGGTTTGTACGGACTAGGGAGTCCGAGAGCTTGTAGGTGTTGCGGCACCGAGGAGTGATCCGGTGGAATCGATTCTAGTGGAAATCCTTCAAGTGTGAAGGCGGGGATGTAGAGCAAGTGTGCTCGAACCTCGAAACAAATCTCCCGTGTTTGCGATTGCTCTTTCTCTCTCTTCCTTACTTGTTTATATCTTGCATGCTATTACTTGTCTTATCTTTACATGCTTTATATATTGTGTGCTTAATTGATATATGCTTGGGGATTGTTTGCTAACACTTGTATTTAACCAAGAGAGCCAACGCGGCACCTCAACTCTTATTTAGAAGAATATTGAGGAGTTAGTCCAGAGCCCTTCACGGGGAATTCGGCTACACTCTTGTGTTATACGTGGTGTTTAGTTTAAGAATTTTAGTTTGCATCATAATAGTTTTTAATTCTGCATTTAGTGACCATTAGATTAGCCATCACCTATTCACCCCTCCTCTCGGTGATTTTACACAAAGTTCCCCACCAATTCTTCTCCTTGGAATCGTAGGATCACAGAAGGTTGTATTCATTTTCCCATGGAGATAAAGTGCAAATTAGAACGGTCATGCTAAAAGCTCACGCCTCTGACAATAAAACCTTTTGAATACCCCTGGAGAATCCTGCTAATATCCCCAGTTTATAAAACGTCACTTGCCATTCTCTGCCATAGAATGACCGATCCTCTCAAACTGTTGTTACGTTCAAATACCTCTAGCAATAAATTAATCATTATCAAGTTAACATTATATCTCTGACAAGTTGCTTTCACAAATCCAGAAGCGGAGAAGTTGTCACGGTCACTTCGGACAAAATCTCCTTCAATTACCCAGCAAGGAATTTGGGTGTTACATTAATGATAACCTCTGACAACTTTTTAAGAAATAATCATCTCTCTATCGAATGCCCAAAGAGTTCTTTATGTTATGTTAATGATTACCTCTGACTTCTTAAAGAATGCTAAACTCTCTATAACTTCTTAGGGGATTCATTTTCTATCTCCTCCACGAGCTTCAAATAGACTCTCCTCAAAGTCTATTATTGCCCTTTCAATCCCTGGAGGACTCTTCGGTTGTGACATTAATAGTATACGTCTGGAAATTTCTTCCAAATGATTCTTAGGGAAACACCATTGTTCCCATGGAATTCAAAATCAAATCACATTACCTAATGGAATAGCTTTTTATTGTCATGTCCAGCCTTTAACCTCTGAATGGTAGAAATTCAGAGCTTGGTGGATTCTCAATCAGTTATGTCCATATTACCTCTGAACTGACAGATAGCCAAGTCTCATCTTCAAGTCTAGCAGGGATTGCTTTCTTACCGTTATGTACAGTTCGTCACCTCTGAATGGTAAGGCTCTGAGTCTAGTAACTCTCAATTAGTTATGTCCATAATACCTCTAAACCGACAGGTGCCTGGAACTCTCCCCCTTTATGGTACTCAAACTGTCATGTCCAGTTAACCACCTCTGAACAGATGAGTCCATAACATTGTTCTCCTTTCATCCGTCAGGGCCGGGAGTTCTTGCTATCAAGTTAATACGACTACTTCTGAACAGTGAATTGTGAGCATATGTCTCTTAGTCGGTTATGTCTAGTCCATCATCTCTGAACTGACGGATGCCCAGATCCAATTCATCTTTGCATTCTTCAGTGGGCTAGCTGCTAAGTTAATATGACTACCTCTGACAGCGGATACAAAATTTAGTGTGTCTTAGTCTATCATGTCCAGTTCATCACCTCTGAATAGACTGGTCCTTAAAACTGGGTTCACCTTCATTTTGTCATCATGTATAGTTCATCACCTTTGAATGACAAAATCCTGAGCATGGTGGCTTCTCAATCGGTCATGTCCAGTCCATCACCTTTAAACAAATAGATAGCCAAGTCTTCCCTTTTTGTTTACTGTTATGTCCAGTTAATCACATATGAACAGTAAACACTCTGTGTTTATAATCTTTAATCGTTTATGTCCAGTTCGTCACATCTAAACCGATGATTATCCAATTTCACTCTTCTTTGTCATTATGTTCATTTTATCACCTCTGAACGACAAAATCTCGTGTCTGATGATTCCTAATAAGTTATGTCCAGTTTTTTCAACCTAAACTGATGGATCCCCAGACTTAATCTTTTCGGATTTTGTGATTCCTAACGGATTCCTATATCTACTTTCTTTTAATACCCACTAGATTCTTATATTTGACTGACTTTATCATGTTCTTGACCTCTGAATAATTTCTATCACATTTGTAATTTCTTCGAAAATTCAACTTAGTGAATTTTCACTCTTTTTTGTTCTTTTTCAAAAAAAGAACTTTTCTTCTAAGGAAGACTTAAATTACCTATGGGTAATTACACAAACAGACACAAAAGAAGACATGAAGAAGAGTAAATGAGTCAAAAGCAAATATTTTATTGATTCTTAAAGAAGAGATATATAGAAGATACATTAAACCCGTCTCTCATATGATGTGAGTTTACCCTCATGAGAAGACAGTTTTTATTTCCTATTCTTCTCAGCCTTAGCGAGAGCTTGCAACTTCAGATCTTCTGGGTTAACAGCCGCAAGCGGAGCCAAACAAGTCGAGTATCTGCTATCACTCGCCAGCTTGAGGACTTGATCCCTCTGGGCACTTAGCTGTTCTAGCCGAGCAGTCTCCTCTACACGCACCAGCTCAGCTTTGAATATAAGAAACTTGGCCCTCTTTATCATCGCCTCGGCATTCTCAAGCTGTTCATTAGCGCCAGCAAATGCATTGTTGGAAGCATCAATTTCATCGGCAATCATAATCTTCTTAACCTCCAGGGATTTCAACTCTTGAGACTCTGCATCAAGCTCTTGTTGCGCCTCTACCTAAGTTTTCTACATATGCTCAGAGAGACACTTGACCTCCTCTTCAATAAATGGGGTCAGATCTGAGCCATTCAAGCGATGCCACCCGCCCACTTCTTACTTGAGATCCTCCACTATTAATTCTTGAGAGGCGGCTTGACCGGTTCCCCCTAAAATCTATGACCGTCTCTATGTTTCGTGTAAGGACCACCATTAAAAACTCGAACGGACTAGTTGAACCCTTCAACACCAAAGAGATGTATCATTTTAGACTCTTATAGAAGGTGTCAATCATCTCTATCACGAACGTCTTCTCTACTTCTATCACTCCAGGCGAGCGTCTAAGCTTTGAAGGAGGAGTATCTGTGAGTTTGGTGGTCATGATTGCTGAAGTGTAACAGGGGCAACCGACAGCACAACAGAGGAAACAGGCAACAACCGAGTAGGAGTTTTCGTGGAGATAAGAGTGCTGGCCACCAAAAAGATAGGGCTAGCGATCATAGGATCTTGATCAATAACCGGCGTTGGCGATCTTGAGCTGATAACCAGTTCCAAGCCTAAAGTCTTTGGAACTGAAGATGTAGCTGGAATGAAAACTGGCTCACTGGTGGACTCATTCTGAAGCCCATATGCTCTATGTTGGCCCGATGGAAGACGCAGACGCTGCTTCGTTAGTGACCATCAAATCTCTAGTGGAAAAGAATTGACATTGAGTAATGCTACAATAAAGGACGTCGACCCCCGAAATGGGGGCTTCCTGTGTGGAAGAGCCGCCCATTTGCATCTCAGGAGCGACAACGCTCGACGACGAAGCAATAGGTTTTGTTTTTGGGACCATTTCGATCGTGAATTTTGTATCGGAGGAAAAAAGCTCGGAGCTTTTCTTAAGTTTTGAAAGTCCTTAACGCAAGGTTCAATGGAGAAGAAAAGAGTCTAATGAAGACTCTTGAAAGATTGATGCATGGGGCTTTTCTTAAGTTCTGAAAGTCCTCAACGCAAGGCTCAGTAGAGAAGAAAAGAGTCTAATGATGACTCTTGAAAGACTGATGTCTTTTATATAGACATAGTAATCTACCAAGATATGCAACACATTCTTGAGCCCAATCTCTGCCTGATGCGTGGCACGCGCCTTGAATGCAATCCTCGCGTATCAAGGGAAAGGCATTTCTTTGAGCTCCACCCGACACGTGGCAAGTGACTTGAACGCGATCCTCACATGTCAAGGGAATGGCATCTCCTCAGTTCCGCCAGACACATGGCAATGCCCAAGAATGCGAGTCTTGCATTTAACATGACCGTGTCTCTTTAAAGAAGGATTGCATCACCACCTTGAAGTTCGCATTACTTCAATAAAGTGAGATCTGCGGGTCCACTTCAGTGTTCGTGTCTCTCCAATATAAAAAGAGAGTGAAAGTCGCATTTCTATTTCAAACGAGGTCCGCGTTTTCAAGGCAACATGACCTCTGCGTTTACAAGACTTGCATTCAGTCTTTACTTCTGTAATCAGTTCAACAGTACACTGGCACAAGCAGATGACTATTTTACCCCATGTTCAACAGTATACCAACAACCAACTCAGAGCATCAAGGAGATCCGGACTGCGTATCCAGATACTCATAACGATCATTTTTGGTGGCTTCAAAGAGTTTAACAGTACACTCACAGAGACCAAAATCCAAATAAGATCAAGCTCAAGATATCTCAGAAGATTGTTAGTCTAGTCTTGAGTGCATTGCTGCTAAGAGAAAAGTCCAATGTATTTCAAAACCTGTTTCAGCCAACCACGGTGTTTTGAAAACTCCGTTTCTTGGAGGTCCTATAGACTGTCTAAAAATCACCAAAAGACAAGTCATCAGAGAACGGAGTCTATATTTCAGATGAGAGACTAATTATAGCCACTCATATAATGCCAAGACGCAGAGCATGAAGCCCACGCTTCAACACCAGTGCGGTACCAAGACGCGAGGGTTGAAGCCCGCATCCTAGCTGCACTGTAATAATTAAGACGCGACTCTTTGTCTGCGTCCTTCCATCACTGCAGCACTGATAGGCAAATAGCAAGCACATGAATAAGTAAAAAGAGTGTGGGTTGATGTTACTGCTTTTGCGATTCTCCGTAGTAGCGAAGTGGCTATACGGGTCGTATCCACAAGGAGGTAGAGCGATGAAAGCTTGATGCGGCTTCTATGTTCAAGAAAAGAGAAAATTCTTTGTTTCAAATAAAGAATTGGAAAATGAAAATAAGTTGGTTTCAAGAATTGTTTTAGATTGGTTTGGTGGTTTGTAAAATTAGATTTTCTTAATGGTAAAAATGCATGGCTAACTTTCTACTAAGTACTCCAACTAATCCCTAACTTCTTGAAGAGGTAGCCTCACGATGGATCATAGGCAAGAATACTCCTTATGCATAGGAACTATTCACGTGAAAATCGAGTGAAAGTTCTTCTTATAACTTAGCTTAACACGGCAAAAAACTTAGACATTCCCTTATCAAGATCTAATTGAAGGCGAGAGAATTGGGGAAGACACAAGTGCACTAATGGTATCGGTAGAGTTAAAAGAAAAATCTCTAACTTACAACAAGTAAAGTACAAAACCTATAGATCATAAAAAACCTATTAAGCATGAAATATAAGATAGTTAATACTTGTAGGTAAGTTAGAGTTAGAACCATCATCTTAAGATGTCATAACTCTCGTTTGCTCAGGGCTTGTTTGACACTATTGACTCATTTGGATTATTAATTAAGCTGTTAGAGATTAGCGGGTTAGTAGTTAGTTAGCCATACAATGAAAGAGTTAGTTAGACATGCTTGAGAAAAGAAACCACAAAAGAGAAGAGGGAAAGAGAGGGAGTTAGACTACAACAAGAAATTAAAAGCAAATGGAAAGAAGAAAGAGAAGTAGTTACTTATATTAGCTTGTCACTCTCCAAATACAACTTGTACACACTCTCTCTTTCACTCTAATTGCTAAAACTAAAACTAGAAGAAGATGGAAACTAAAACAACTACAACTCCTATAAACAAAGCAACAATACAACTCTAAACTCTAAATATTTCTCAACTGAAGACCCCTGGGGAGTATTTATAGGCACCAGGGGAAAGGGGCCAGGGGGAACCTGGCCCAAAGCCCAGGCGTGCGCGCGCCCGTATTGCCGCGGAAACGCGGCCCGCGCCTGGCTTCCTGCTGGGTCCGTCCCGTCTGTCTCCCGTCAGGTGTATCTCCTGGATCCGTGATTTGATGCCCTGTGCTGACAAAACTCCTCCCTAAAGTCAATGGCTACTTGTCAGGCCTTTAATCACCCATTAAATAGTGGTTTAGGGTCTTCTTCTTCATTTGTATGCCATTGACCCAGAATTAAACAAGTAAAGCTTTATTAGCAGAATTTTATATCAAATAAATATGAGAATGTAATAAAAATTATGCAAAATTAGAAACTAATCACACCCCATACTTATCTTTTTGCTCGTCCCAAGCAAAATAAAAAAATAAGAAAATTATTACCCCACTTTCGCAGGTGACGCGATTGCACTGAGTATGTTCAACAAGCCTTTAAACCTCTAGGTTTCCCCTAGAAGAGGAGTGTATCTCCTGAGGGTTTTCAACAGATTGTACCCACAAAATCCAATAAGTGAAAAAAAAAATATTTAGTTGTTACAGCAAACCTCCTTTAAGGAAAAGAACTTTCAATCATCTAAGTGAAAATGACCGAATGATGTAAGAATTAGGTACAACACTCATAAGTTCTCCTATACTTTAGCCTTCATAAAAGAAGAAATTATGATTTTTCTTTAAATTTAGAAAAGGATCTTGCACTTCTAACTCATTCTGTTATTTTGCTTTAGATAGATATGCATAATGTGTAAGTGTGATGAGCTTGGGATTTTTCAACTCAACTTTGAATATCATTTAAGTTTATTAATATTTATCTATCATTCTTGGTTTTATTAGGCTTTCTACTTTACTCATGTAACATATATCAAACCGATGACTTCGAAACCAGATGGTTTTAGGACACCAGGTGGAAAAACACCCCTCAGGTCAAATATGCAAGTAGAGTAGGCCACGAAATCAATATTTACTTATATATTATATATTGATTTATTATTTGGCGTGAGTAATCATGCTTCTTGAGGCACAATTATCCAGCGTTTTTTTTTCAGAATTGTGTCTCTAAATCCCAAGCATGTGTGTGGTTTATGCATATTCTACTAAGGCTAAATAAAAGGTATGAGTTATTTTTCTTATCCCTCCTAACTCTTAGTTAACCCAATTTTCCTTGTTTATTTAGGCAAAAATAAAGATTCATTAATAAGGTTCCCTTAATTCCTACAACCTTTTGGTATTTTTATAAAGAGTATGAAATCTCTTCTCAATCTTGGGGTTTTTTTTCAGAAAGAAAAAACATAATAAAATGAAAAAAGAAAAAGTGCTAGCACCCCCCACCTATTTAATGCATTATCCTCAATGAATGTGATGTAAATGTAAATGCAATAAATAGGGTGAAGAAGGATGTCACCGTCTTCGCTGGCTCAGGCCAGCCAAGTGCGAATAGGCTAAAGAAATGTCAAATAAATGTAGAAGGGGTAAGCATATAAACAAATATATATTTTTTTCATTGCAGAGTGGACGACTTGGTTTGGTGTAGGAAGGGTCAAAAAGAGTCAGCACACTATCAGCCAGAGATGTAGGCTGAGTGGTCAAAAAGTGCTTCAGTCTTTGCCCATTTACTTTGAATTCTGTGTTGTTCTTAGGATCTACAATAATCACAACACCGTGCGAAAAAATGGTGCGCACGATGAACGGTCCAGACCAACGAGTCTTCAGCTTCCCCGCAAAAATATGAAGCCTCG
Source organism: Agave tequilana (assembly GCA_038442645.1). NCBI lineage: Eukaryota > Viridiplantae > Streptophyta > Magnoliopsida > Asparagales > Asparagaceae > Agave > Agave tequilana. Next base: position 283,262 of record JAVJIF010001240.1, read on the forward strand.
AGTTGTACAACAGAACCTTATCTCCCGGTTCAAAGATTTTTGGGATATGATCTGGTCATGAAAAAGTTTAGTCCTGCTGTTGGTGATTCGAGCATTCTCATAGGCTTCATTCCGTATCTCCTCTAGTTCTGAGATCTGCTTTCGCCTTAGCTCACCAGCCTTACTCAGATCAAAATTGAGTTGCTTAATGGCCCATAGGGCACAGTGTTCTAACTCGATTGGTAGATGACAGGCTTTTTCAAATATGATTCTATAAGGAGACATCCCCAGAGCTGTCTTAAAAGCAGTGCAGTAAGCCCACAATGCATTGTTGAGTTTGACCAACCAAACTTTTCAGTTCTGTCCGACAGTCTTTTCCAAAATGAGCTTGAGTTGTCGATTGGTGACTTCTACCTGCCTATTTGTCTGGGGATGATACGGAGTGGATAACTTGTGATTGATGGAATATTTTGCATCAGAGCTTCAAAAACTCTGTTGCAGAAATGTGATCCATTATCACTAATTATCGCTCTAGGGGTGCAAAATCGGGAGAAGATGTTTTCTTTGAGAAATTTGACAACCACTTTGTTGTCATTGGTCTTGTAGGCACAGCTTCTACCTATTAAGAGACATAGTCTACAGCAACCAAAATGAACTAGTTGTCGAAGGAATTAGGGTATGGCCCCATCAAGTCGATACCCAAAACATTAAAAATTTCAACTTCAAGGATCAGGTTAAGGAGCATCATGTCTCTTCTTGAAATTTTCCAATCTTCTGACAATTTGCGCATGACTTGCAAAAATGGTATGAGTCTTTTGAACAAAGTGGGCCAGTAAAACCCAATTTGTAGAACCTTCTCTGCAGTCTTGCGGGGACCGAAGTGTCCTCCGCATGCAAGTTCATGGAAAAAGCTTAGCACACTCCTCTGTTCTTCCTCTGGTATGCATCGTCTAATAATCTGGTCGGAATAATACTTAAAAAGATACGGCTCTTCCCAGAAGAAGTATTGTACTTGGGCAAAGAAATGACATTAGTCTTGCTTTGTCCAGTTAGCGGGTAATTGTCCAGTGGCCAGGTAATTGACAATGTCCGCATACCAGGGTTTCTTAAAAATGGCCAGGATGTGCTCGTCTGGGGAATCCTCATTGATCGGAGCTTGTACATTCAGTGCATTCAGAATTCGTGAGAGATGATCAGCGACCACATATACCTCGTTTATCCCAGATTTTCAAGTCAAATTCTTGAAGCAAAAGGATCCACTGAATCAGTCAGGCTTTTGCTTCCTTTTTGGTCATGAGGTATTTCAGTGCCGAGTGATCCGTAAAAATCACCGTCTTAGAGCCTAACAAGAAGGGCCGGAACTTCTCTAACACAAAGACAACGGCCAAGAATTCTTTCTCAGTCATTGTATAATTCTGTTGGGCGTCATTCAAGGTCCTACTCGAGTAATAAATCACGTGCTGCCTATTGTCGATGCGCTGTCCTAGAACAGCGCTAATAGAAAAATCAGAGGTGTCACACATGATTTCAAACAGTTAGGCCCAGTTAGGAGTAGAAATAATAGGCGCGAAATAAGTTCTTACTTAAGCTTCCCCATGACTTGAGACATTCATCGTTAAAATCAAAGTGCACGTCCTTAGCGAGCAGGTTGGTTAAGGGCCTAGCGATTTACTAAAATCCTTAATAAACCGTCGGTAGAACCCAGCATGCCCTAGAAAGGATTTAATATCCTTGATGCTTTTGGATGATGAAAGCATAGCATTCACTTCTACTTTAGCCTTGTCCACTTAAATGTCTCTCCTAGAAATCTCATGGCCTAAGACAATCCCCTGTCTTACCATGAAGTGACATTTCTCCCAATTTAGAGTTAGATTTTTCTCCTTGCATCATTGCAACACGAACTCTAGGTGATGAAGATACTAATCAAATGAATCTCCGTAAATGCAGAAGTCATCCATGAAAATCTCAAGAAAAAGTTCCACCATGTTAGAGAACAAACTGAGCATACACCAGAATGTCGCAGGGGGTTGCATAATCCAAAGGGCATACGCCGATAAGCGAAGGTTCTGAACGGGCAGGTGAACGTGATTTTTTCCTAGTCTTCTGCAGTAATGGGGATTTGATTGTATCCCGAGTACCTATCTAGGAAGCAATAGTACTCATGTCCAGCAATCGTTCAAGCATTTGATTGATGAAGGGTAGCGGGAAGTGGTCTTTACGGGTGGCTGCGTTCAACTTTCTATAGTCGATACAGACACGAACCTTGGTAGGCAGTCTTGTCTGCACCAACTCTTTTTGCTCATTTTCAACCACCGCAAAGCCAACTTTCTTTTGGACCGCATAAACAGGGCTAACCCATTGTCTATCAGAAATGGAATAAATGATCCCATTATCTAATAGTTTCAAAATTTTCACTTAAACTGCCTCTTGCATTAGTGGGTTCAGCCTGCGTTGTGGGTCCCTCTTGGGGGTTGCTTCATCGGTCAAATGGATTCTATGTTGCACTATGGCTGGACTTATCCCTTTTATGTCTTTCATCGTCCATCCAATGGCTTCCCTATGTCTTTTCAGAATAGACATTAAGCTATCCTCTTGTTGCTCAGTCAGGTGGGATGCTATGATGACTAGCAAGGTATCCTTTCTGCCCAGGTAGGCGTACTTGAGGTGTTTAGGTAAGGCTTTTAGATCTAGGGAAGGTGTTGCTTCATTGGAGACAATCTATGGACTTTTAATCCTATGATGAGGTACATTTGGGCTTGACGCCCAATCCACTGCTAAATCTACGATCTGGTCTAGATTAAAATCCTCAGCCTCCAGATCAAACTCTGCCTCCGTTTCTATCTCCATGCTTTCCTCATGCTCACTGGTCAGATTTTCAATAGAATTGACCGCAAAAGTCTGATCATTTATGTCCCTGGCTTGTCTTCAAAGATTGAAGACATTGACTTCCTTCGTCATATTTCCAAAGGTCAATCGCGTGGACCTGTTCCTACAGTTGATTATGGCATTGGCTGTAGCAAGGAATAGGCGCCCTAAGATTACTGGAGTTTGAGACCTTAGATTGGACACAGGTTGGGTCTCAAACACGATGAAGTCAACGGGGTAGATGAAATTCCCGACTCAGATAAGGACGTCTGTGATTTCCCCCTTGGGGATTTTCACAGATCGGTCAGCTAACTGAATGGTGACTCGGGTTGGGCTTAGCTCACCGAACCCAAGTTGCTGTTATACTAAGAAAGGTAGCAAGTTGATACTTGCTCCCAGGTCAAGAAGTGCTCTACTAATTTCTGTTTGTCCATAGTACAGGAAATTGTGGGACATCTGGGATCCTTGTATTTTACCAGAATGGGACCAGATAGAATTTCTCTTATATTAGTTGCTGATTGAGATTTTGGAGATTGAAATAGAGTTCAGAATTCTTAGTCTCAATGCGAATCCGCTGTAGCAAGGGCTCAAGCGGGTCGTGATCCTCAAGGAAGGATGCGATGCAAGCTTTTCGACTCGATTCCTCTGTGTCTTCAAAAATAGGAGAGAAGAGATTAGATCTTGATATGTATGATGTAAAAGATGTGGTTTTGCTGATTTTCTACCACAACCCTATTGCAAGTTAAAGAGCTTGATCTTCATCTTAAGATTGATATGATTCACCCTAGGTTATTACAAATATATCAAGCAAGAAAAATTAATACACGATTCTAACTAAGTTGCATTATTCAAAAACCAACTATGGTTCATCCTAACATCTAGGTACAGCCTAATAGAAGACTAATCTCAAATTTATGCTGTCCTAGTTCTTAAGTTTGAAGTTATGAAAAGTTCTTTTAACATGCAACCTAGATTAAGAATTTTAAGTATTTTTTAATCTTCTAGAATTAGTTGCCTTTAAACCTAGGGTTTCTAGAGATGTTCATTAATCAGATCAAGTTTTAATTGCTCTAGGGTTGCTTTAAGAATCTCAGCAAACCACTAAGAGGATTAGTTCTTCATCATTATTTTTTTTCTTTTCAAATTATTTATATTTTTTTTATTTTTTTATTTAATGAGAAAGATTGCAAAATAAAGAAAAAGAAAGCAAGAAGAAATCACAGATTGAAAATCAAAGAGATCACAAAAAGAAATAAACTTTGCAGAAATTAAAAGAGAACAAAAGAGTGACCTTTATTTCAGATGAATCTCCGGTTACACAATCGTCTCCTTCTTCTCCACAACGAGCATGAAATAAAAATTACAACTTTAAATAAAAGTGGCTAAAGAAAACCCTAATCGTCTCTGGATGCCCTCTCTGCTGCGCCTGCAGAGATATTTATAGTGCAGAATGTAGAGGAGTCCCGGATGAAGTCGCCAACGAAATCTGGTAGCCTGACTCATCCACTTTGCCGCAAAAACCCAAGTTTTGCCGCGAATTTGCGGCAATTTAGTGACGTCTGGCCACGCGCTTTGGCGCGTGGCCTCTCCTGGTCCGTCCATGTGGGATTTTGCTTCTGGAATATGTATCCTGGCCTTTTAATCTGGATTTTTGAGATAACTTGGTAATCAAGTTACCCTTAATCCAGATTTCTTTAAATCCTCTTTCCACGAAATTCTTCTTTATCTTGGGCTTTTATCCTCATCTGCAAGTGTTTAGGGTTGGATAGAAGTCTATCCTTCCCTTATCTCTGATATTTGCAATTTTTAGCCCTTGTATTTGCATTTTGACTCTTTGTATTTGCGCTTTTTCATCTGGGCTTCAAACATGGGCTTGGATCTGGGCTTTTGGGCTCTTTAAGCTTTATTTCTCATTAAAATAATAATTCGATGCCTGCACACATTAAATAACGAAAAATTAATAAATGTGCATTATAATATGAATAAATGTGCAAATGTGATGGTATATATGATGATAATTATGCATTTTTCACTGCCTATCACACCCCCACACTTATCTTTTTGCTCGTCCTCGAGTAAAAATCAAAAAGAAAGAGAGAAATCTAACCTAGCTAACTCACTTTCGTAGGAATCACGGTTGCACTTAGCATGTGCAACAAGCCGTTAAACCCCTAGGTTACCCTAGAGGACGAGTGTTGTCTCGTGAGGATTTTCAGCGGATTACACCCACAAAATCCATAAAAAGAAAAATATTTGAATTATTATTGAAGAGACTAAGTAGTCTATAAGTTTTAGGATTATCATTTTTATTCATTCTTCAAACCTGGTCTTTATAAAGTCAATTGTTATTCATTTTAGGTAAGGATTAAAATTGAATTTCTAATATAGTCTTTTTCGTTACCAAAAGTCATACGCACCCTTGTGAATCTAGGAATTCCTTAACTTGGACTCTCATGCCTCTTTATTATTTTTATAACATCATCTAATTTTCTTTCGTGTAAGTATCAAGGCTTCTTGAGGCCCTCATACCTAACTAATTGACTATTAGATGTGTTAATATATATATTTTTTTTGGCATGTATAACTCATCTAATTTTCTTTCATATAAGTATCAAGACTTCTTGAGGCCCTCATACCTAACTAATTGATTCTTAGATGGGTTAATACATATATAAGTAATTTTTCCTTAATTTCCTTTGGCTTTCTAATCCACCCATGTAACGAACTTAAAGTCGATGACTCCCAAACCGGTTGGCTTTAGGGCACCAAGTGAGAAAACACCCCGCGGACTCAAATTCAAGTGAACTAGGCCCCAAAACTAAGGACTTTATTTTATTTACTCACCTTTAGGCATGAATACTTATGCTTCTTGAGGCACATGTATCAGCGTAATTGGTGATTTTTTTCTTCTTTTTTTTTCTTTTTTTTTTATGAGGCACAAGGTCTTTGTCTTAGAATCCTAGATATGCATTTGGTATGCACATTTCATTAAGGTAAAAATCAAGACTAATTATTTATTCAATTTCTCTCCTATACCTAAAAATTAAACAATTTATTTATTTTGACCAAGTTTTTAGAAATCCTAATCATGATTTTCCTAATCCTTAAAACTAACTTAGATTTCTTTCAAAAAATAAGTCAAAGTATTATCCTTTTTATAAATTTTTTTTTAAGTTTTTTTTTTTTAATATATATTACATACCCTTCCCCCACACTTGTTTCATGCATTGTCCCTAATGTATGAATGAAATGTATGGATGCATGAACTGGCAGAAAGATATAATCACCGATACAGTGGGTCAAAAAGACCCATCGCCGCATTAGCTTCCGGCACAGACTCCAAAAAGATTTTAAGACGTTGACCATTTACCTTGAATGCATTGCCATTTTTGGGGTCGTAGATCTCTATGGCTCCGTGTGGAAACACCGTCTTAACAATGAATGGTCCTGTCCATCTTGACTTCAATTTACCGGGAAAGAGATGAAGTCTAGAGTTGTAAAGTAAAACTTTTTGTCCTTGGACAAAAGTTTTTCTCGTGATGAATTTATCGTGAAAAACCTTAACTCTATCCTTCGCAATCTTCGCATTCTCGTATGCATCATTCCTCAACTCCTCTAGTTCAGAAATTTGTAATTTCCGAAACTCACCGGCCTTATCTAAATCGAAATTTAGCTGCTTAATTGCCCAAAGGGCCCGGTGCTCTAGCTCGACAGGAAGGTGGCAAGCCTTTCCAAAGACCAGTCTGTAGGGAGACATTCCTAGAATCGTCTTAAAGGCAGTCCTATATGCCCATAGGGCATCCACCAGTTTGGTGGACCAGTCCTTCCTATTCTGATTCACAGTCTTCTCTAAAATGAGCTTGACTTGCCTATTAGAAACTTCTACCTGCCCGCTAGTTTGAGGATGGTAGGGCGTAGACAACTTGTGGGTAATGGCATATTTTCGCATAAGAGCTTCAAAAGTTCTATTGCAAAAATGTGTGCCATTGTCGCTAATGATGGCTCGAGGGATTCCAAAGCGTGAGATGATATTATCTTTCAAGAATTTGACAACAATTTTGTTGTCATTTGTCTTGCAAGGGACAGCTTCTACCCACTTTGACACGTAGTCTACGGCCAACAAGATGTACTGGTGCCCAAACGAATTAGGGAAGGGTCCCATAAAATCAATGCCCCATACGTCGAAAAGTTCTACTTCTAGAATGGGATTTAGGGGCATCATATTTCGTTTGAAAATTCTTCCTATCATTTGACATCCTGCGCAAGTTTTGCAATACTCAAATGCGTCTCTAAACACAGTTGGCCAATAAAAGCCACTTTGCAGAATTTTCTCGGCAGTTTTGCGGGGACCAAAATGTCCACCGCAAGCGAACTCATGACAAAAAGCTAGCACACTTCTAGTTTCCACTTCGGGGACACATCTCCTAATGATTTGGTCGCTACAATACTTGAAAAGATAAGGATCTTCCCACATGTAATACCGAACTTGAGACAAGAATCGGTATCTATCCTGTTTAGACCAACTAGGTGGTGTTTGGTTTGTGACTAAGTAATTTACTATGTCAGCAAACCATGGCTCCTTAGAGATGGCTAGAAGTTGCTCATCGGGCAAATTGTCATTGATGGGCAGCTCGTCAGAAGGTGCGTTTGGCACACGAGAGAGATGGTCAGCTACGACATTTTCGACACCTTTTTTATCTCGAATTTCGAGATCAAATTCTTGAAGGAGAAGGATCTAACGAATGAGTCGGGCCTTCGCATCTTTTTTAAACATAAGGTATCGAAGAGCAGAATGGTCAGTGAAAATCGTGGGCTTGGTCCCAAGTAGGTATGGGCGGAATTTCTCCAAAGCGAACACTACTGCCAAGAATTCCTTCTCGGTTGTAGTATAGTTCATTTGGGCGTCATTGAGCGTCCTACTCGAATAATAGATCACGTGCTGCTTGCTGTCCTTACGCTGTCCTAAGACAGCACCTATCGCAAAATCTGAGGCATCGCACATGATCTCAAAAGGCTTGGACCAGTCCGGAGGTGAGATGATAGGAGCAGAGATAAGTTCCATTTTCAATTTCTCCCATGCAGTATGGCACCTATCATCAAAGATGAAGGACACGTCTTTAGCTAGAAGGTTTGTAAGGGGTCTAGCAATTTTGCTAAAGTCCTTAATGAACCTACGATAAAATCCGGCGTGTCCTAAGAAAGACCAAATGTCCTTCACGCATCGCGGAAGTGGAAGTCTCGCTATGATCTCCACCTTGGCCTTGTCTACCTTAATCCCTTCCCTAGATATCTCGTGACCTAGGACAATCCCATGTTGCACCATGAACTGACACTTTTCCCAATTTAGGGTCAAGTTCTTTTTGGTGCACCTACTCAGTACTAGCTCCAAGTGATGGAGACACTGGTCAAATGAATTTCCATAGACGGAGAAGTCGTCCAAGAAAATTTCTAAGAAACGCTCGACCATATCAGAAAACAAGCTTAACATACAACGTTGGAATGTGGCGGGGGCATTGCATAGGCCGAAAGGCATTCGACGGTAGGCAAATGTCCTAAATGGACATGTGAACGTTGTCTTCTCTTGATCCTCCGGTGCTATAGGAATTTGGTTATACCCTGAATAACCGTCCAAAAAGCAGTAATACTCATGACCTGCTAATCTTTCCAACATTTGGTCAATGAAAGGGAGGGGAAAATGATCTTTCCTAGTGGCTGTGTTCAACTTGCGGTAGTCTATGCATACTCTCACCTTGGTAGGCAATCGTGTTTGCACTAACTCATGCTTGTCGTTCTCTACCACAGTAAAGCTAGACTTCTTAGGGACCATATGCATTGGGCTAACCCATTCGCTATCGGAAATGGGATAAATGATCCCATTATCTAACAGTTTCACTATTTCGGCGTGTACAGCCTCCTGCATGAGTGGGTTTAGCCTACGCTGTGGATCCCTCTTCGGTCTAACCCCTTCCTCTAGATGGATACGATGCTGGACTATCGTAGGGCTCAGTCCCTTGATATCTGCCATAGTCCAACCAATGGCTTCCCTATGTCTCCTAAGGGTTGCCAGTAGGTCCTCCTCTTGCCTATTGGTCAAATTAGATGCAACTATGACCGGTAACGTCTCTTGTTCACCTAGGTAGGCGTACTTAAGATGTTTGGGCAAGGCTTTTAACTCCAAAGAAGGAGTTGGCTCGATGGGTGGAGGAGTTAAGCTAGAATCTCCCATCTCTATAGAACTCAGATTTGATTCTCATTCGATCTCATCAAGACTGATATCACTTGTTTCTAACTCTTCCTCTTCCTCTGACTCAAATATGATCTCATCATTATGCTCACTCGTCATGTTCTCAATGGAGTTAACCTCAAAGGGTTGGTCGGTCACATCGTAGGGATGCTTACCTAGGTTGAAAACATTGACTTCCTTGGTCATATCCCCAAAAGTCAATCTCATGGAACCTTTTCTACAATTTATAATTGCATTAGCGGTTGCTAGGAACGGTCTTCCTAAGATAACGGGAGTTTGGGACCTAGGATTAGACACAGGTTGTGTCTCTAAGACAATGAAATCGACCGGGTAAATGAATTCTCCAACCCGTATGAGAACGTCATTGATCTCTCCCTTTGGAACTTTGATAGAGCGGTCAGCCAACTGAATAGTAACTTGGGTCGGGTTGAGTTCACCTAATCCAAGTTGTTGATACACGGAGAAAGGGAGCAAATTGATGCTGGCTCCTAAATCGAGGAGTGCTCGATTGATTTCGGCTCGACCTATGGTGCAAGAAATGGTGGGGCAACCTGGGTCCTTATACTTGATAGGGATCTGGTTGGACAGTAGCTCACTAATGTTAGTGGCTAGAAAAACCTTCTTAGGCACATTAGTCTTTCTTTTCTTGGTGCACATGTCCTTAATGAGTTTGGCATAACTAGGGACCTGTTGGATTGCATCAAGAAGTGGAATGTTGAGCCTAACTTGATTGAACACCTCTAATAATTTCTCCATATGTGCATTGTTGTTGCTTCTAAGCCTATTTGGAAATGGAGCTATAGGCTGGTGCAACTGATCTGCTGACTTTTCAGCTTCAGTTTCCTTGGGACTGGATGGAGAAGGAGTGGAGCTAGATGGAATGGAAGTGGAGCTAGATGGAATGGATGGCTGAGATGGATCCGATGGCATAGATACTTGATTATCAACTTGTTTCCCAGATCTGAGTGTATGAACCATGTGACACTGATTTGGGTCTTGAGCCTCATTGGTTGGCCTAGGATTCCTAGGATTTGGCAATGGTTGACTCGGTAGGGTACCCTTCTGTCTCTCTTGCTGGTTCAATTGGAGCTTTATCCTACTTAGGACTTGAGCCAGCGTGTCTTGGCTTTTGACTAGGGTATCCACCTTTCTTTCCAAATTTGAAAGTCTTGTCTCCATTTGTGAATTTTGGAAAGACGGTGGAGGATTTTGACTAGGAAAATTTTGTTGATAGGGCGGATTTTGGAAGTTGTTGGAGAATTTGGGCCTCACTTGATCATTGTTGCTTGGGCCCCATGAAAAATTGGGATGGTTTCTCCAACCGGAATTGTAGGTGGGTGCATAAGGATTGTTGGCGGGCCTTGTGAAGGCCGCACTCATATGTTCGGGCAAGCTTTGATGCGCGATGAAAACAGGACATTCCTCGAACACATGGTTCATATCTTGACAATAAGTACAGCCCGCCGAAGATGTTGGGCTGACTTGGTTCACAGAGACTGGCTCTTTAGTTTCAAGAGCCTCTAGTCTACGCATAACAGCAGCTAACTTAGCATCGGTTGCTACGTTGGCCTCAATGGAATGGATACCTCCTTTAGAAGAAGTAGGGTCATTAGTCCTAGATTTTTCAGGAGTAGGGTCCCATTGGATGGATTTTTCAGCTAATTCCTCAAACAATATCCATCCTTCATCTTCATTCTTTTGCAGAAATCCTCCTTGACACATGGATTCTAACAGTGTTTTAGTAGAATAATCTAATCCATCATAGAGAACTTGGCAAAGTCGCCATTTCTCTATCCCATGGTGAGGACATTGGGCAAGGAGATCCTTAAAACGCTCGAAGTATTTCCAAAAAGGTTCATTGGCTGTTTGCTTAAACTGGAGGATATTCTTCCTAATCAGTGCAGTCTTGTGAACGGGATAAAATTTCTTTAAGAAGGCCTTAATGAAATTATCCCAAGAAGATATTGAACCGGCCTCTAGACTGTAGAGCCATTTCTTTGCTAAATCCTTTAAAGCAAAGGGGATAAACCTAAGTTTGATAGCATCGTTTCCTAACTTAGGTATATTCATCATTTGACATACTTCTTCAAATTCCCTTATGAAGAAGTATGCATCCTCAGATTCAAGTCCATGAAATTTGGGAAGAGTGTTGATGTATTGTGGCTTGAGTTCATATGGGTCAACACTTTCGATAGTGAGCTGGATGCAAGAAGGAAGAGAGGTTCTAATAGGATAGAACCTATCTTGGAGTGACTGTGGTTGCGCCATGTGTGAGTCGGGCTTGAGCTCGGGTGGTGAACTAGTTCTAGTTAGCCTGGATGTAAGTGGGTCTCTCGACCAAGCGGTCATGCACAATCAGCAAACAAGTTCACCCAATCAATCAAAAAAAAGAAAAACAATCAAAAGTCCTAATCTAAGGTAAGCCTTGACGTAGACGACTCCTAACTTTAGACTGTCCTTAGGAGGTCTACTGTCGACGTTAACCACAAGCTAATCGGCCAGGTAGGTGGCAAGACCGGTGGGAGGTTTTCCGTCAGAGACGTTCCTTAATTAAATAACCACCGTTCTTCGGGCTTTCGACCCTCAATCCCCTGCTTAGACACCGATTTGACAAGAGTTAATTTCGAACAATTTTCCTCCTTCGGTCAATCTCCTATTGAGTCCGAGTTAACCTAGGGCCAACGTCTAGTCAAATTTTACTTAAGGTTAGGGCTGTGAGTGTGACGGATATGATTTGTGGGCCAAGGAAGGGTGATGAAATCCCCACCTTATCTTTCTTATGGGTTATGCCCTTAAGATGAATTAGTGTACGTGTAAAGCGGTAGAAAAGTAATCACTCAAGAAAGCAGTAAACAACCAAGAGTGTTTCCTAATCTATATGCTATGCAAACGTACCTTGTCGCCAGCACTCTTCAACAGAATTAAAAAAAATGTAAATAGACACGTGCCCTAAATGCAAGAGTCTAAAATTTTTTTTTTATTTTCAACAAATGGGTTAATGTTATTAATTAGCAGTTGCAGAGTGATCACAGAGAAATAATATCACAACAGAAAATAGAATTTTGCACTACAGAGCAACCTGCAGAAAAATATATCAGTAGTCCACTACAATTGCCGCAGATTCGCGGCTTTTGCCGCGTTTCTGCGGCAAAGTTGTAGGTCCAGGTGCTCTGCCTTCGAGGGCAGAGGCACTGGATAGCTATATGTGCTTTCTGCTGCTCTGTTTTTGTTTCCTGTTCTCTGTACCTGCAACAGAAAAGAAAGAATGATTAGAACGAGGAAATCGTGCCGTTCCTTCCCCGGCAACGGCGCCAAAATTTGATTGAGATTTTGGAGATTGAAATAGAGTTCAGAATTCTTAGTCTCAATGCGAATCCGCTGTAGCAAGGGCTCAAGCGGGTCGTGATCCTCAGGGAAGGATGCGATGCAAGCTTTTCGACTCGATTCCTCTGTGTCTTCAAAAATAGGAGAGAAGAGATTAGATCTTGATATGTATGATGTAAAAGATGTGGTTTTGCTGATTTTCTACCACAACCCTATTGCAAGTTAAAGAGCTTGATCTTCATCTTAAGATTGATATGATTCACCCTAGGTTATTACAAATATATCAAGCAAGAAAAATTAATACACGATTCTAACTAAGTTGCATTATTCAAAAACCAACTATGGTTCATCCTAACATCTAGGTACAGCCTAATAGAAGACTAATCTCAAATTTATGCTGTCCTAGTTCTTAAGTTTGAAGTCATGAAAAGTTCTTTTAACATGCAACCTAGATTAAGAATTTTAAGTATTTTTTAATCTTCTAGAATTAGTTGCCTTTAAACCTAGGGTTTCTAGAGATGTTCATTAATCAGATCAAGTTTTAATTGCTCTAGGGTTGCTTTAAGAATCTCAGCAAACCACTAAGAGGATTAGTTCTTCATCATTATTTTTTTCTTTTCAAATTATTTATATTTTTTTTATTTTTTATTTAATGAGAAAGATTGCAAAATAAAGAAAAAGAAAGCAAGAAGAAATCACAGATTGAAAATCAAAGAGATCACAAAAAGAAATAAACTTTGCAGAAATTAAAAGAGAACAAAAGAGTGACCTTTATTTCAGATGAATCTCCGGTTACACAATCGTCTCCTTCTTCTCCATAACGAGCATGAAATAAAAATTACAACTTTAAATAAAAGTGGCTAAAGAAAACCCTAATCGTCTCTGGATGCCCTCTCTGCTGCGCCTGCAGAGATATTTATAGTGCAGAATGTAGAGGAGTCTCGGATGAAGTCGCCAACGAAATCTGGTAGCCTGACTCATCCACTTTGCCGCAAAAACCCAAGTTTTGCCGCGAATTTGCGGCAATTTAGTGACGTCTGGCCACGCGCTTTGGCGCGTGGCCTCTCCTGGTCCGTCCATGTGGGATTTTGCTTCTGGAATATGTATCCTGGCCTTTTAATCTGGATTTTCGAGATAACTTGATAATCAAGTTACCCTTAATCCAGATTTCTTTAAATCCTCTTTCCACGAAATTCTTCTTTATCTTGGGCTTTTATCCTCATCTGCAAGTGTTTAGGGTTGGATAGAAGTCTATCCTTCCCTTATCTCTGATATTTGCAATTTTTAGCCCTTGTATTTGCATTTTGACTCTTTGTATTTGCGCTTTTTCATCTGGGCTTCAAACATGGGCTTGGATCTGGGCTTTTGGGCTCTTTAAGCTTTATTTCTCATTAAAATAATAATTCGATGCCTGCACACATTAAATAACGAAATATTAATAAATGTGCATTATAATATGAATAAATGTGCAAATGTGATGGTATATATGATGATAATTATGCATTTTTCACTGCCTATCAGTTGCCAAGAATACTTTCTTGGGCACATTTGTCTTCCTCTTCTTTGTACACATATCCTTAAGAAATTTGGCATAAGTTGGAACTTATTAGATAGCGTCAAGAAGAGGCACATTCAGTTTGACCTGGTTAAACATCTCAAGCTCTTTTCCATGTGCATATTCTTATTGTTGTTCCTAAGCCTATTGGGAAAGGGTGCTACAGGCTTATGAACTGGTCCAACAGCTTTGTCTTCGTCAGATGTTTGAGTAGCAGATTGAGAGGAACTAGCAGAGGTTGAGGCTGGAGTAGAATCAGTTTGGACTGGCTTTTTCTATTGGTAGATCTAGTTGTCTATCTTCGTTCTAGATCGAAGTGTGTGAACATCATTGCACTGGTTGATCGGCGGATCTTGAATTTCATATGCTTGATTGGAGTTTTTTGGGTTAACTAGCGGCTGACAAGGTAAAGTACACTTTAATCTTTCACTTAGGGAGCTAGCTAATTGGCTCATTTGCATTTCCAATCTCAATATAGCCTGTGAATGGTTGTTCAGCGTTTGTCCCTAGTTTTGCATGAAAGCTGTTTGAGACTTCATAAAAGCTTCCATGCTCTCCTCTAACTTACTGAATTTCTTTTCCATTGGTGAACTTTGAGAGGAGTAAGATGGAGCTTGACTGGGGAAATTTGGTGGAGGACTGGGATGGTGAAAATTGTTGGAGAAATTAGGCCTAGGAGAATTGTTCTGGGCCCAGGAGAAATTTGGGTGATTCCTCCAGCCTGGATTGTATGTTTATGAATAGGGATTGTGCAGCAGCTATGAGTAAGCCGCGTTCAGGTGTTCTGGTGGCACTTGCTGGTGCCTGACAGTATAAACAACCCGGATTGTGAATTGGTGGTGGTTGATTTGGTTGACATTGGCTGGCTCTTTTGTCTCTAGAGCCTCTATTCTCCTCATTAGGGTTGCAATCTTAGCTTCTATAGCTATGGATGATTCTAAAGAGAGGAGCCCTCCTCTTGAAGTTATAGATTGTGAATTCCTTAATTTTTTCGAGGCTGGCTCCCATTGCAGGGTTTTCTTAGCTAAATCCTCAAATAAATCCCAACCCTGGTTCTCATCCTTTTGCAAGAACCCTCCCTGACACATGGTATCTAGAAGGGTTTTCGTTTGATAATCTAAGCCATCATAGAGAAATTGGCACTGACGCCATTTCTCCACACCATGATAAGGGCACTGAGCTAGGAGATCTTTGAATCGCTCAAAGTATCTCCAAAATGGCCCGCTCAGTTCTTGTCTGAACTGCATGATATTCTTTCTAATGAGGGCAGTTTTGTAGATTGGGTAGAATTTCTTCAATAAGGCCTTGAGGAAATCATCCCATGTCGTGACTGAATCTACTGCCAAACTGTACAGCCATTTCTTCGCTAGGTCCTTTAGGGAAAAAGTGATGAAACGTAGCCTAACAGAATCGTCTCCTAACTCAGGTATACGCATCATGAGGCACACTGTTTCAAATTCCTTAACAAAGAAGTATGCGTCCTCCGATTCTAAACCATGAAACTTTGGGAGAGTGTTGATGAATTGAGGCTTTAATTCAAAATTATTTCCATTTGCCTCAAGCAGTTTTATACAAGATGGTAATGAGGTTCTTATCGGGTAAAATCTGTCCTGAAGTGACACCATCACCAGTTCTAGATGCAAGGGTAGAGAAGTGTTTCTTATTAATCTAGAAGTTTTAGGATCTCTCACCCACTCTTGCATGCAGCACATCACAAACAACCTGAAGACAACAAACAATCGAAAAAGAATAAAAAAACAAACAAAAGAAAGAAAATAACCGCAAAGCCTTAGTCTAAGGTACTTGGACCTAGGCGACTCCTAACTGGTCGATTCTCTGAGGGAGGCTGTTGCAGGAACTCGACTACAAGCTAATCGGTCAGGAAAGGACAAAACTCGGTGGGAGGTATCCGGGCGTGAGCCACGGGTCTTAATTATGCCAAACCACGGAGCTTTCGAGGCTTTGCCTCTCAATCTACTTTCCTCAGACACCGATTTTGCAGGAGTATAGTTCTTGCAATTTTCAACCTCGGTTAATTCTCTTAGTGAGTCCGAGATGTCCCTAGGGCCAACGTCTATCAATTTTTTGTTAAGGCTTAGGGATAGTGTGAGTGCACTTGGAGAAGGTTTTTGGGCTAAGGAAGGGTGATAAAATCCCCACCTTATCTTGTTTATTTGGGATTTTGCCCTTAATGTCAACTGTGCAAGTGTACAGTTTATTCACAATAAGGTAACACTCAAAGTGATAAATCACTCTAAAATGTTGGTCCTATTCTATATGAATGCACACGTACCTTTCTCCAGCACTCTTCAACAGAAATTGAAATGAATTGAAATAAACACGTGCCCTAAATGCAAAGTCTAATCAGAATTTAAATTAAGTAACAAGTGGATTTCTGTTGAGTTTATTGCACATGTATAAGGTGAAGCATTCAATGGAACTAAAAAAAAATTTGAAAGCTATCTTAGCGGCTTTCGGCAACCCTACAAACGAGTTTGTTAGTACTTCAATCAGAAAAACTCGCTTTTACACGAATTTTCCAAGGGTAAATGAATCCTCATACAACGTCTTTGGCCACCACATTCACTCCCATGACAGTAAGCTCCTTGGTACTTCTCTGCAACACACAAGAACAAAGAAAAATCTTTAGTATTAAACAATATAGCCGTGCAGTCCCCGGCAATGACGCCAAAATTTGATCGGCAAAAAGCAAGCACATGAAAAGTAAAAAGAGTGTGGGTCGATGTTACTACTTTTGCGATTCTTCGTAGCAGCAAAGTGGCTATACGGGTCATACCCACAAGGAGGGAGAGCGATGAAAGCATGATGTGGCTTCTATGTTCAAGAAAAGAGAAATTTTTTTGTTTCAAATAAAGAATTGGAAAATAAAAACAAGTTGGTTTCAAGAATTGTTTTAATATGGTTTGGTGGTTTGTAAAATTAGATTTTCTTAATGGTAAAAATGCATGGATAACTTTCTACTAAGCACTCCCACTAATCCCTAACTTCTTGAAGATGTAGCCTCACGATGAATCATAGGCAAGCATACCCTTATGCATAGGAACTATTCACGTGAAAATCGAGTGAAAATTCTTCCTATAACTTAGCTTAACATGGCAAAAACTTAGACATTCCCTTATCAAGATCCAATTGACGATGAGAATAGGGGAAGACACAAGTGCACTAATGGTATCGGCAAAGTTAAAAGGAAAATCTCTAACTTACAACAACAAGTAAAGTATAAAACCCATAGATCATCAAAAACCTATTAAGCATGAAATATAAGATAGCTAATACTTGTAGGTAAGTTAGAGTTAGAACCCTCGTCTTAAGATGTCATAGCTCTCGTTTGCACAAGGCTTGTTTGATACTATTGACTTATTTAGGTTATCAATCAAGTTGTTAGAGATTAGTAGGTTAGTTGTTAATTAGTCATGCAATGAAAGAGTTGTTAGACATGCTTGAGAAAAGAAACCACAAAAGAGAAGAAGTAAAGAGAGGGAGTTACACTACAACAAGAAATTAAAAGTAAATGGAAAGCACAAGAAAATGGAAAGAAGAAAGAGAAGTAGTTACTTGTATTAGCTTGTCACCCTTCAAATACAATTTGTACACACTCTCTCTCTCTCTTTCACTCTAATGGCTAAAACTAAAACTAGAAGAAGAAGGAAACTAAAACAACTACAACTTTTACAAACAAAGCAACAATACAACTCTAAACTCTAGATATCTCTCAACTGAAGACCCCTGGGGGTATTTATAGGCACCAGGGGAAAGGGGGCCAGGGGGAAACCCCTGACCCAAAGGCCAGGTGGGGGCGCGCCCGTATTGCCGTGAAAACGCGACCTAGGCCGCGTTTTCGAGGCAATGCTGGGGAGGTGCGCGCCTGGCTTCCTGCTGGGTGCTGTCCCGTCTGTGTCCCGTCAGGTGGATCTCCTGGATTCGTGATTTGATGCCCTGTGCTGACAAAATCTCCTCCCTAAAGTCAATGGCTACTTGGTAGGCCTTTAATCCACCCATTAAATGGTGGTTTAGGGTCTTCTTCTTCATTTGCACACCATTGACCTAGGATTAAGCAAGCAAAGCTTTATTAGCAAAATTTTACATCAAATAAATATGAGTGCGATGAAAATTATGAAAAATTAGAAACTAATTAATCACCAAGATGCGAGATTTGAAGCCCGTGTCTTGACATCACTGCAACCTGAAGACGCAGAGCATGAAGCCTGTACCTGGTAAGGTTCGAAGCCCGTGTCTCGACATCATTGCAACCTTAAGACATAAAGCATGAAGTCCGCATCTGGCAGAGTTCGAAGTCAGCATTTAGCAAAGTTCAGAGTCGTCATCCAAAACGCGAGGCTTGACGCCTGTGTTCTGACTGCAGAGAAGCTCTGCATCTCGGTTATAACTGCCCAAATTACTGGGTCAGTTACTGCCCATGTAATGAGGGAGTTAACCCCCATTATGGAGGATTTTTAGGGGACAATTTTAACCCTGAAACCGCTATAAATAGCTCAGCTTGCTATTAAGGAGGGGTCGATTTGGAGAATCTTGATCAGGGCTCCTAGCTGAGAAATACTTAAGAGTTTAACTCTTCTAACAACTTGCTGAGTACAAGTTTGTTCTTACCTCAAGTCTCTTTGAGATTTTATTGGACAGGAGCTGTGCTACTCCATCCATAGTCTGAAGAGAAGATTCCCAGAAGATTGTGACATTCACCCGGTCAACGGAAATTAAGTTTCACTTTCCACCATTACATCAAAAACTTAGCATTAAATAAAGAGAAGATTTGAGCTTGAACATCTTCTCTCTCTTGTAACCGAAATTGTTTGAGATTGTTGTAATCTTTCGTTTGATTGAAGGAAACTTTGTTACGATCCTCTAAAATTTTCACTGATAAAACAAGAGATGGCGACTCCGCTGGGGACTACTTTCTCTACTGATGAGTGTTCAGGGAAAAACCGCACACGAAAAGTGTTGTTTTGAAATCAAGATTTAAACTGTGTATGCTTTGGCTTCCTCGATACTTCCGTTGTAGTATAGAGGCTAAATGGGTCGAATCCATAGGAACGGTTAGCGATGGAAGCTTTATCGGAATGTTCACGTGTACGTTAAAAATTCTTCAATATTTTAAAGAATGAAAAGAAAACAAAACAAAGAAAAGAGTATGGTGAAACATGAAGAAGTGGGAAACATAGAAGAAATAGTTTTTGTGGTTATTCATATATTTTTATAACAAAATAAAAATGTAAGAAAACCCATGGCTACTAACTACTTATGGCTCCACTAACCATGCTAACCTCTTAGTGATAGTTGCCTCACATGTATCATTGGCCATCACTAGTCCTTGGTTTAAGAGCATTTCAAAGCATGACCCATAAGTTAACTTTCACATCCAAAGTTAACAAAACAAGTGCAAGCTGCACTTAAACCATCAAAACTAAATAAGAGCAAGCATGGAGTAAAGAAATATTAGCTTGTCAGAGATTTAGGATGTTAGAGTGTTA
Source organism: Agave tequilana (assembly GCA_038442645.1). Taxonomy (NCBI): domain Eukaryota; kingdom Viridiplantae; phylum Streptophyta; class Magnoliopsida; order Asparagales; family Asparagaceae; genus Agave; species Agave tequilana. The sequence goes on from JAVJIF010001240.1 coordinate 302,736, forward strand.
GAATCTATCATCATAAGCCATTAATGGCTGTCATAAGAGCAAGGCCAAGTAGAGATTATTAGATTTATGTGGGTTATCAAAGAAGAAGTTAGTAAGTTAGAGGTTAGTAGTTAGTGGCCATGAGTGAAAATTAGCTAAACCTGTAAAAGGAGCTAGAAAAAAGAACAAAGAGAGGTAAAGAGAGAAACTTTCATAGCTTATCACCTTCTACTACAGGCACTCTTACTTCTCAACCATGTATCACTCTCTCTCCTATCACAAGATCTATAAGAAATGGAAGATACAAAAGAGGAAGAAGAAGATGAACTAAACTAAACTACCGTAAACTACAACAAGGGAGAAACCCTAAAAACTAACCTAAAAACACATCAAAAACTATCTTCTCCCTGGGCTCTGGAAAACCCCAGGTATTTAAAGAGAAGAGGGGTATCAGGGTACAGGTACGGAGCTGCGCGTCAAATCCTGGCGCCCGGCTTTATACTAGAGCCGCGAAAACGCGGCCAATGCCGCGTTTTCGCCGCTGTACCAGGGCTGCGCGCTGCTCCCTTGTCCCCCTTTCGGCTGCATGTCCTAGTTTCTGGTTTTGGGCCCTTATTTTGACGAAACCACTCTCCAAGGTCAATGGCTATCGTTATAGGCTTTTAATCACCAATTAAATGGTGATTTTGGGTCTTCTTCTTCATTTCATGACATAGACCTAGAAATATACAAGAGAGGTATTATTAGTAGAATTTAATATTAAATAAATGTGAAGATATTGTATGAAATATGCAGATTTAGAGACTAATCACACCTCCACACTTATCTTTTGCTCGTCCCGGTAAAACAAAAATTAAGAAAATTATTACACCACTTTCGCAAGTGACACGATTGTACTGAGCATATGCAACAAGCTATTAATCCTCTAGGTTTCCCCTAGAGGAAGAATTTTGTCTCCTGATGGTTTTCAGCGGATTACACCCACAAAATCCATAAAGAAAGAAATCAAATGTTAGTATTTTAAAGATGCATGTTGAAATTGAGAAAAGAGTTAAAATATTTTGGCGAAAATTTAAGTGATCCAAGCTCATAGGTTAACCAGAAATTATTCTTCCTTAAAATAAGGCGAAATGCAAAATCTTGTTATAAATTAAATGTAAGAATTTAAATTTGAATCGATTCTTTGATCTTTCATAGAACTCTTTGAAAAATATGCACTTTGTGAATAGTTAATATTTTTTGGATATTGACTCAAACTTTCAGGCCGTTGATTTGTATCAAAATTTTCTTTTTTTTCTTCCCTTAGTTTTCTTAGGCTTTCCAGCTTACCCGGATAGTGAGCCTTTAGCCGGTGATTCCCAAACCAGATAGTTTTAGCGCATCTGATGAGAAAACATCCCTCGAACTTAAGGACTCGAGTAAATAAGGCTACAAAATTAAAGGAGATAATTTTATTTTTGTCCACCTTTTTAGGTGTGAATAATCATGCTTCCTGAGGCATAATTACCCAACTTCAATAAGTGATTTTATTATCAATTTTTTATAGATATAATTTTTATGGCATTTCAGTTTTTGTTTCAATCCAAAAAAAATTGACTAAGTGTGAAGTTCATAAATCTAAGGCAAAAAAATTCAAGATCAAATTATCTTTTCAATCTTACTTCTTTATCCTAGAAAATAAGATCCATTATTTTAACTTAGTTTAAAAATTCATAATTTTAGGTCTTTCTAATTTCTAAGATAATTTTAATTTTCTTAAAAATAAATCAAAACTATTTCTCTTAATTCAAAAGGTTTTGTAAAAAGAAAAGAATAGAGTTTCTATTCAAAATTTAAAAATTTCCTAAAAAGAAGTGTAAAAGTAAGAAAATTTAAAACAACCTACATTAGTAAACCCTCCCCCAGACTTATCTCATACATTGTCCTCGATGCATCGTGAACTGTATATACATGAAACAAATGGGAAGGGAAGGAAAATTACCTCATGGTGGTAGCTCCAGTGGTGGTCTAATTGGCTTATTTTTTTTTGCATTCTTTTTTGCATTGTGGTTTATCATAAAAACTAGATTTGGCTTACTTTTTTGCATTTACTTCTGATTTTGTACCATCAGCACTACTACTGACGTAGACAGTGACCCTTGGTCAGCAATAGATACCCTGACATTATTGCGTGCACCAATGAAGTCATCCCTTACGGTACGCGAAAAGATCGGCGACACATGCAAAGCTATCTTGGAAGTACCATCCAAGCGGAAGGGTCAAAAACTAATTCTATTTGGATTAATCAATTCTGAGCCTATAACTTGTGAAAGCTTAGGGGGGTGGGTTTGATCTCCTTAATTCTTTCATTAGGGACAAAAGTCACGTCACATGATGAAAAGCATGGGGTATGATCTTACCAAAGGTTCTGGCCTTAATTTTGGTAAAGGAAAGTTAGTATTACTTCGTTCATTTGTACTAAAAGGCAAAGACACTAACTACTATCACAAGACCCAAAGAGGACTCGGTTATGTATCTACACCAGTCTCGTCAGATTTCGAATCTGAAGAAGAAGACTATCATGACAGCTCATCAGGAACATCATCGTGGGACTCAGATGTCAGCGTCAGTGTTATCTTCGAAAGTCTCTCAGTGAACATGATATCAGCTAGCCATTTAAAGGATAACAGAGATGATATTATTGAATCTGAAGAATTAATCCAGTCAGACTCTGATCCATGAATTAAACACTTAAATACTCTTTGGGATATATGCTTTGAACAATGTGAACTACCCATAAGGGATAAAGTGACTCAAATAAATCTTGAAGATGAGGCTAACCCTAAGCCTATTTTCATAAGCGAGAACTTGTCACCTTCTGAGAAAGAAGACTTAATATATCTCATATGAGAGTATAAAGATGTCTTCACTTGGAAATATGAGGACATGCCTGGGCTTGTTCTTCAGATTTGTGCATTGCCTTAACATCAACTCGGACGCCAAGCCAGTCAAGCAACAGCAATGACGGTTCCGTCCAAGATTATGTAAGAAATCGAATCAGAAGTCAAGAAGCTCAAAGACTCTAGTTTCGTCCAGGAAGAGCAACATGCTGATTGGGTTGCCAACGTAGTTCCCGTCCCCAAAAAGAATGGAAAGATCCGGATTTGCATCACCTTTCGAGACCAAAATGCCGCTTGTCCTAAAGACGAGTTTCCTCTTTCAATTACAGATGTCATGATTGACAACATGTGCGGGTTCGAAAGAATATCCATTATGAATGGCTTCTCAGGGTATAACCAATTAAGATGTACCTTGAAGATGAAAAGCACACTGTTGGCACTCAAAAAAGACAAATTCCCCAGATAGCACTTCAATTTATCCGAACGACATCCAAAGTTATTGACATTTACAAAAGACAAGATATGAAAAAGCTGACGACCAGGTTCTACCCATCCTCAGAGACCAAGCGATGACTAGAAACTTACTGATCCAGTTAAGCACGCAGTAGCCAAGCGTCACCTGTAAAGAGGCCTAAGCGTGGCCCAAGAGGATAGCTTCCCTTGAAGCTCTATAGCCTTGTTGAAGGGCTAAATATTTGCTTCGCTTGAAACTTTTCTTGTGAGTTTCGCTTAAAGCTCTTCATAGCTCTGTAAAGAGCTAACCTTCAGCTTCGCTTGAAGTTAATTATAGCTTCGCCTGAAGCTAATATTAGCTTCTCTTGAAACTTTTCTTGTGAGCTTATCTTGAATCTCTACATTGCTCTACAAAGAGCAAATTTTCTGCTTCGCTTGAAGCTAATTATAGCTTCGCCAGAAGCTTTCATGTGGCTTCACCTCAGAGCTTTGCTAGCTTCACGTGAAGTTAATTTCAGCTTCGCTTGAAGCTTTCTGAACCCCCTATAGGAGGGTTCTCTAGGTTAACATTTAACCTAGTCTTTAGTGGGCTAACCCCGCTACTTTAGTGGGGTTAATGCCACTTTAAGTGAGCGGTTACATCCGCCCACTTCTTCCTACATTAAGTGGAGACAGCCAGGTCAAAAAACTATTTTTAGGCTCGCTCGAGCCTGTCTGGCCTCGCATTAGGCTTGTACTTAGCTTTGCACAAGGCTTTGTAGCCTCGCACAAAGAACAAAATAGCCTCTGGCGTGAGGCTAACTGACTTTTACTAGTCTTGATATATTCTAGGGGCAGTTACGTCCCTCAGAGCTTATAAATTGCTCATTCCTGGGTGAGCTCGGGGCTGGTTGGCTGGCAAACTGAAGATCAAGACATCAAGAGGAAAAAAGAGAAAAAGAACTAATTCTCTCACTTTCAAGAAATTTAGAGAGCCACTTTTCTAAATTCAGGATGTTAATACCCTAAGACCTTCCTCTCTTAAGAAATCGCCGGAACCAGGCGAAAAATATTCCTTAAGACTCCATCGATCACATCATCAATGAAACAAAGTGGTCGCATGCTGACCAGACTTCTACCAGTACACTTCCGCAGAATCTTTAGAAGAGACAATTGTAATTTTTGTTTTTAATTACTTATAATTTTATCTTCAAAATTTTTGTAAGTTCCCCCCAATTGATTTTCAATGGAAAACAAGATGGTAGCTTCTTCATTGCTGAGAATCAAGTGTCACAATGTATCGTTGGGTCTACTGCAGAGACCCCGGTCATTCATTTGGACCAAACGAGGTTTGAACAACTTCTCTCTTGGGGTAGCACAAGGCCTCTATATGTGCGCAAGCAAAGGAAGGTCAGTGCAACCAGAGCACCTCTGGCTACCTCTTTGAAGCAAGTCTTTGTTGAGACTAGAAAAGTTCTCTATGAACCTATCATAACCTCACGCGAGGCTAAAAAAGCTCCACGTGAGCCTACCTCAGTCTCAACAGAGACTAACCTAGCGTCACGCCAACATGAGAATGTTGTGCGCGAGACTATAAAGGTTCTCTGTGAACCTAATACAGTCTCATATGAGAATAAAAAAGCTCTACGGAGCCGATTACTGTCTCAACAGAAGCTAACTTAGCCCCGCGCCAATGTGTTAACATTGCGTGCGAGGCTATAAAGGTTCCTTGTGAACCTAAAACAACCTCTTCAAAGGTTATGTGGGTTACAAAATCCACCAGCTCTTCTCTTGATTCATCTACTTGCGAAGCTAAGACAGTCTCGGACCAAAAGATATTTCAGCTCCTCGCAAGTCTAAGCCTTGCCTATCCCACGAGGCTAAGGCTAAAGCACTTTGTACGAACAGCGAGACTACGACAGCCTCTTTTACATCAATAGCACTGCTAGGTAGTGCTAACCTCACCGCAATCGAGGCAAGACCAAAGTATCTTTGCGTTCTAATAGCATTGCTAATCCAGCATCTCCCTCAATAACAATACCAAGTGCTAACGATCTCTGCCGTGAGGCTAGAGATAAAGCACCATCGGGTGCTTACAGCGAAGCTATTTTAGCTTCACTTTATGGAAGAGCTCTACGCAACAAAGCTAAGTTCGCCTCCAAAGGCAGAACTAAAATAGTAGCTTTGCCTTGCGAAGCTACTCTTTCAGGGGAAGCTTCCTATAACCAAAAAGAAAGCCTTTAAGGATAAGCCTAAGGCTTCTCACCCTACGGGGGATAACTTTCTGATTTCTCAAGTCTCTGTGATGGATCGGTTGGGTCCGGTTAACACAAACTTGAGAGACTAACTGAGCACAAGTGAAAACTTTGCTTTGAGGAACCGATTCACATCTCGCCATCCTAGCGCGGACAAGAAGGGTGTCAACTTGTGACAGTTCACTTTATCTATGACTATTTGGGAACAATCCCCACAGCTTCTTCTTCATGCTAGCAATCAGTATTCAATCAGTTATCAGTATGAACTTCTAAGAAGCCCATGTCCCGAAAGAAGAACGCAACAAAGGTGGTCCATCTTACAGCCGCCTCTGTTAACATGGTAATCAGAGGAAGGGATCTATTTCGGTCCTGACGAAGGAGATGAGGGACCTTTACTCCTCCAGCTGTCTCCCCAGACTCTAATTATAGCCCAATCTTAAGTTAGGCTCTGGTGGACCAAGTGGGTGACTTCCAAGATACTCGGTCTATGGTGGCAATACCCTACAACTACAGATAGCCTTCTTCATCAAATGGAGCTGTGTCACCTACACAATCGAGGAGCCTTTTCCAATGGTATGATAATGAGGAGGAGGCCAGTGGATACGCTTCATCAGCTATCATCAGTTCGATATGAACGGGGCTTGTATCTACTAATATCACTAATAATAATGATGATGATCTTCGTTGGCTAATGGAGGCACAAGAGCAGAATTTCAATACTCAGCAGGAAGCTTTAGACAACATCCAGCAAATGTTAGCTCAACTCTTGGTCAACCGAAACAAAAATGACCCGGTAGCAATCGCGATGAAGAGGAGCATAACAACGATGAACGTCCTAAGATTGAAAAGTCAAAGGAAAGCTTCTCAATTGATGATTATAAAATCAAAGAGTTAAGAATTTTACCATGTAGCTTCGGGCTAACGGGTCATGTCCACGAGGAGGAATGCGATGAAAGCTTTTCGGTGTTTTGTTTAGTAACAAAGAATTGTGCTCATTTTTAATTGAAAAGAGAATGGAAAGAAGGGAGATGATTAAAAGAGAAATTGCAACTTTGGAGAAGGCTTTGGAAAAAGGTGATTTAAAAAGCTTTGAAAAGTGATTGGTTGTTTTTAATAAAGAAGAAAATCTGGGCTCACTATCTCAGTACTCAATCATTTATTCTTTTATTGAAATTCTTAGTGCCTCAACTTGATCATAGGCAAAACTTAAGGTTGACTTTAGAAAATTTGAAGTAAAGCATATAAGATGGTTGGAAAAGTTAACTCTTTTCTTTAAGAAACCATTTTGAATCGAATGTTAAATCATCAAGAAGTTTAAGTATGAGATAAAAACAGGTTCAAGAGACGTTCTTAAAAGAAGTAGGAGTTTAAAAATCCAAACGCATCCTCATGTGCCTTCAAGAACACTTTCAAGAAGAAAGGCTTTAAGTTAGGCATGCAAATGATTCATTGGGTCTTTTTCATTAAAATCAGAAAGGAAGAAGAATTGGAGAGAGGTGCAATAGTGAGCCCAGAAAATCGATTTAGCTACTTATGGAAGTCAAAGAAAAATGCAAGTAAATAATGCAAGACATATCGTAAAATAAGTGGAAGAAAATGTAGCTCGATTCTTGTATTGATGTCACTTCAATCTTCAAGCTACAAGCACTCAATTCCTCTCTCTCACAGTTATTTGTACTGAACTATAAATTGCAAAACAAAATACAATTTTTACACTATCTAACAAAGAGCCTAAATCCTTAAAGAATAAACAAAATTCTAATCCTAGTCTTTCCCCTTTTTTCTCTGTTGAAACTGGTATTTATAGGGAAAAACCAGTGGGGGGAGATCATAAGAAGATTGGGGGAGCAAACGCTTCCCCAACAGATGTGACCAAGCCGCGAAAGTTTTCGCGGCCCTGGTGTGGCCAGTTGACCACACCCAATTGGGTGGCTCTCCTGCTTTGGTGATTCTCCTGTATCTTCTTCTGCTTTTCTCATTTCTACTCCAGAATTTGACGAAACAGCTTTTGATTGTTAGCTTCAACCGCTTGATATGGGAGGATTCTTTTCAACCGATTTTCAACCACTCTGATATGCCAAGATTTTGCCCTGATTCCTTGATTTCGAATTTATTCTGAATTAAATCAGAATTTGATGGGCTTTTGGACTTGTTTCTCTTTCCTTTCTTTTAGCAACTGGGCCTACATTTAACAAAGAAGAAGAAGACTTATTAATAGGATTTATTAGCTAAAAAGTATGGTAAGGTGACAATGTATACGCAAAATATGTGACTGATCATACCCCCACACTTATCTTTTGCTCGCTCTCGAGCAAAACATTAGACTAATCTTAATCAATTATTAGACTACTTTCGCAGGTCACTCGATTGCACTGAGCATGTGCAACAAGCTGTAAACCTCTAGGTTATCCCTAGAGGACGAGTTTTGTCTCGTGAGGGTTTTCAGTGGATTGCACCCACAAAATCCATAAAAATTGTTAGTATTTTCGAAGAGCATTTTTAAAGGAGAAAATATTTGAAGTATATTTGTAAGGCTTTAAGAAATCTATAAGTTATAGGAATATCAAAATTTTCATTTTGAAACTCAGTCTCTATTCAAAAACATGTCATCAATCAAAGTAAGGAGTCAAATTGTACTTCTCATCTAGTCTATTAATTTACCCTGAGTCGTATACACCATCGTGACTGTGAAGTTGACTAAGGGTTTTTTAACATTAACTCCTATGCCTTATTTACATTTATTTTTGGTAGAATTTATTCCTCAATTTCATTCGGCTTTCTAATCTGCCCATGTAACGAGTCTTCAGTCGGTGACACCCAAACCGGACAGTTTTAGGGCACAAGGTGAGAAAACACCTGATTGGTCACTAATGTTGCATATTTAGTATCATATTTCCATACTTATTATAAAATAAAATCTGCATTGTCCTAATTAAATGTTTAATTTATTTGCAGGCCCATTCCTTAAGGAGATGAAGAGAAATGAGCCCAAAAGCCCACCAAATTCTGAATTAAATCAGAATTAATCTGAGCTCAGTGAATCAGGGCAAAATCAAGAGGTTGAAAACTGGTTGAGAAGAATCCTCTCAAAATCGATCGGTTAAAGCCAAAAATCAAAGGCATTTCGTCACAATTCTGGACTCAAATGAGAAAACCAACTAAAGATAAATGCAGAAGGAAAAATCAGTGAGACCCACCAACAGGGTGTGGCCACCTGGCCACACCCTGGCCGCAGAAACGTGGCCAAAGCCGCGTTCCGCGGCTTGGTTAAGGAGTTAGGGGAGCGTTTGCTCCCCCAATCTTCCCGGGATTCTCCCCTTATGGGTTTTGCCTATAAATACAAGTTTCAGCTGAGCAAAATAGGACGACCATGCAAAAATAGGATTTAGCCTAGTTTTCCATTTTGTAGTATAGGTTCTGTTTTCTTTTTATGTAACTTTATTTGTAAGTAAGATTAGCTTAGATGAAGATTCATGTAAGTATGAGAGAGAGAGGCCTATGTTAAGAGTGACACCGATGTACCCTCCTCCTTTCTTCCATTGTTTCTGCAAGCAATAAAGGTGAATACTTTTTTTTATATTCGTCTCTTTACTTTTGTTTTCTTTTGTTTTCTTCTTTCTCTATCTACTTTACCTCTTTTGTTTTGTGAGTGCCAACGATACTTCATGAATATGTTCTCCTCAAAATCCGTATCACTTCATTCTTGCGCTGCTTGATGATATAATGCGAACGGGGACTGAGCTCGATCCTATGACTTATGCGTTGAATGCCTCTGAAGCAAGGTAGAACATGCAAGGGTTCCAGGTAAGTCATCAACAAAACTAGGTAAGTATTTCTTTAATCTTCTTTCTTTTTTTTTTATTTCTTTAGTATAGATCACCACATCTTCAAAATCTTTCATCATTTCTTTTCCAATTCATTTGTACATAGTCACTTTCTGATTCTCTCCACCTTTCATCCTACCGCTTTCTTTCTAACTTTAACATAACTCTTTTTCATTTTCATAACTTAAAACAAAGAAGAACTTTCGTTTTTTCTTCATAAAGATTTCAATACAAAACTTTGAACGCTTCCATCGCAAACCCTCCTTGTGGATCACGACCCGCATAGCCACTTGCTATAGCGGTAAGAATTGAGTACTTGCATAGGTTTATTCTTAAGTTCTGAAATACTGTATTTTGTGTGCAGGTAAAGCTTCAATGAAATTTTGGCGCCGTTGCCGGGGAGGGTAACGGTTTTTATTGAAATCTATGTTTTATTGAATTTTTAGAACTAAAACGAATTTTCTTCTCTGTTGCAGGTTATAGGGCAAGTAAAGCAGGAAAAAAGAATTGCAGAAACATATAAGTGGTCTTGGGCCTCTGTTCCAGAAAAAAGAGACCAAGTATCCTCTGAATTGTCGCGTTTGCTCGGCTTTAGCCGCGTTTCCACGGCAATGAAGAGTTCACTACTAATTGGTTTTTTTGTAGGGCTGCTTGCTTTGCAAAATTCTAGTTTTCTGCAACTTTATTTCTTATATGCCATCACCAAAAGCCTGCTAATAAATCAACAGTAAAACATTTGTTGAAAAAGTTAAAAAAATTGATTAGACGTTTGCATTTTAGGCACGTGTCTTTTCAATTCATTTACTTTACTGTTGAAGAGTGCTGGAGCAAAGTACGTTCGCATTGCATGTAGAATAGGACTCATCTCTTGGTTGATTTATATCGCTTTGAGTGAATCTTGTTTACATATCTTGTACACTTGCACAAACTGATCTTAAGGGCACCACCCCATAACAAGATAAGGTGGTGATTTAATCACCCTTCCTTGGCCCAAAAATCAGATTCCAAGCACTCACTAACCCGAGCCTAACTAAAATGTTTAGACGTTGGCCCAAGGGACATCTTGGACTCAATTAGGAGATTATCCTAAGGGGGAAAGGTGTTGGAATTTGACTCCTGCCAAATTAGTGTCTAGGAAAGGGATTAAGGGCCGAAAGCCTGAAGGTTGGTGGTTATTTAATTAAGAAACGTCTTTGACGGAAAACCTCCCACCAATCTTGCCCTGACCTGGCTGATTAGCTTGTGGTTAAAGTCAGCATTAGACCTCCCATGGACAGTCTAATCAGTTAGAAGTCGTCTAGGTCATAGGTCTACCCTAACTTAGGTTAGAATTTTTTCTTTTTTGTTTGCTTATTTGTTTGTTTTTGTTTGTGTTCTATTGTGTGATATGGCTTATAATAACAATTTTTTCCAATTGTAATAGTAATCCATATTACACACCGACTTCATTTTCGGATATTGCCAACCCGATATATCATAACTTTAACCAACTTAGTGTGCCGGATTGGTCTTATCCGAATCAATATAACCCATGTCCCCAATCTTATAACCATAATTTCCATGATAATTTCAACTTTTCACAGAGTCAATGGGGATTTACCTCTCCCGACTTTAATTTTCAACCAACTTGTCCTCCTTCTCCACCTAGTCCACAATATTTTAAAGATTCATACTCAGTTCCACCAGTCCAAAATAGGAAACTATCAATTTTGGAAATGAGTATGCGTAAGTCCAAACAAAAATCCTAAAATCTGATGGACTCACAATTTCATCACCATTTCCAAAACAACACTTCATCTTTTCAACAAGACTATGAACCCATCAACTATGAAAAGATGCTTGAAGCCATGACTCAGGCTCAAAACGCTCGTAATCATGACATAGATATGATGGTCCAATCTCTACGTTCCCACCTGATTGAGATTTTACCTGCACACAAAATACGGAATATTAGAATTTAAATCAATAATGCAGGGTGCTCAATTCTAATCCGCGGTAGCAACGGCTATGTGGGTCGTGATCCTTAGGGAGGGACTAGCGATGGAAGCGTTTAAGTAAGTTCTCTAAAAATTCTTTTTTAGTTATTAAAAGGAAAGTAAGAAAATATTAGTTAAAGTTAGTTTAGAAAGAAAGCGGAATTTACAATGAGTCGGGAAAGAAAGAGTTGGTAGATGGTGATTTAATCTACAAAAATAAAAGAAAAGAAAAGAAAAGAAAGGAACACTTACCTTAATTTGGTTGAGAAAATACGTGAAAACCTTACATGTTCTATCTTGCTTAGGAGGCATTCAACGCATAAACCGAGCTCAGTCCCCTATTCGCATTATATCATCAAGCTGGGCAAGAATGAAGTGATACGGACCTTGAGGAGGAGAACATCTTCATGAAGTATCGTTGGCACTCGCAAAGACTCATTATACTTGTGCTTCGGAAATCACTTGCATGCTCATCAACAACCAACAGAGATAAAATAGAAAAGGAAAAGAAAACGAAAATGAAAGTAAAACAATGAACATAAGAAAAAATTACCTTTATTACTATAATCAATGGCAGAAAAGAGGAGGGTACATCGGTGTCACGCTCAACATAGGCCTCTCTCTCTCTTAAAAAAATAGAAATTACAAAAGAAAAATAGAAACCTAACTACAAACTAGAAGAAAGCCTAAAAACCCTAACTTTTGGCCCTGTACTGCGCTGGACTTTTGAGATCTGCCCTTCCTCTGTTGCTATGCAGGAGAAAACCAGAGGATAAGAAGTGTACGAAGATAAGAGGAGCAAAATATCTCTGAATTTGAATTCTTCTTTTATCTCCAAACTTGTTTTGACTTATCCAAAAAAGTTCAAATCTTTCTTGTAACTTGTTATCATGTTGATCGCCAAAATTGGCTTATCTACTGGCTTAATTGGAATGTTTGATCAACATAGGAGTTGTAGGCCTTCAAATCTTCTTTCTGGAGCATCTTGAATCATCGGATTTGCATATCTGTAGCAAACATTATGATCTAAATACTAAAATGTGTACAGTCTGAATCCGAATTTTTTGAATTTTTATCTTTGCACTCTTCTCCTTTTATTTTTAGCCTTTTTCTGCAAGTAATTAGGGTTGAGTAGAAGTCCATCCCTTTCCTCTTCTTTTAGCAATTAGGAGTTCTTTCTTATCCTTCCTTTTCCTCCCATAGATTTTAAATAAAGAATTTAAAAATCTAAGTTTAGATTAGGTTAGATAATAAGAAACTTCAAAATTACTACAATTTTTGCACATGGGCTTGCACATTGGCTTTTTGGGATTCTGGGCTTCATTCAGGCTTTTATTTCTTTATTTTTTAATTACCCAAGGCCTGCACACAATAAATAATAACACATTAGTAATAGTGCATAATTATAATAATAAATATGGAAATATGATAGTAAATGTAGTAATAAATATGCACTTTTTACTACCTATCACACCCCCACACTTATCTTTTTGCTCGTCCTCGAGTAAAAATCAAAAAGAAAGAGGAAAAGAAAAAAAATTAATCTATCCTAACTTACTTTCGTAGGAATCACGATTGCACTTAGCATGTACAACAGGCCGTTAAACCTCTAGGTTACCCTAGAGGACGAGTGTTGTCTCGTGAGGGTTTTCAGTGGATTATACCCACAAAATTCATAAAAAGGAAAATATTTGAAATATGTTTGAAGAAACTAAGTAATCTATAAGCTTTTAGGATTATCATTTTTATTCATTCCTAAACTTAGTCTTTATATAGTAAATTGTTTTCCTTCTTAGGTAAGGGTCAAAATTGAATTTTTGTATAGTCTTTTTCGTTACCAAAAGTCATATGCATCCTTGTGAATCTTTACTAGGAATTCTTTAATTTGGACTCTCATGCCCCTTCTTTTTTTTTCTTCTTTTTTTTAAGATGTATAACTCATCTAATTTTCTTCCGTGTAAGTATCAAGGCTTCTTGAGGCCCTCATACCTAACTAATTGACTATTAGATGTCTTAGTACATATATAAATAATATTTCTTAGTTTTATTAGGCTTTCTAATCCACCCATGTAGCGAAATTAAAGTCGGTGCTCCCAAACCGGTCGGTTTTAGGGCACCGGGTGAGAAAACACCCCACGGACTCAAATTCGAGTGAACTAGGCCACAAAACTAAGGACGTTTATTTATAAACTCACCTTTAGGCGTGAATACTTATGCTTCTTGAGGCACATGTATCTAGCTTAATCAGTGAATTTCCGTTTCTTTTTTTTCAATTTTTTTATTTTTTATAGGGCACAAGAGTCTTTGTCTTAGAATCCTAGATATGCATTAGGTATGCACATTTTATTAAGGTAAAAATCAAGACTAATTACTTATTCAATTTCTCCTCCTATACCTAAAAATTCAACAATTTATTTATTTTGACCAAGTTTTTAGAAATCCTAATTATGATTTGCCTAATTCTTAAGACTAACTTAGATTTCTTTCAAAAGATAAGTCAAAATATTGTCCTTTTTTGTTTAAAAAAATTTTTTTTTAATTTTTTTTTTTTAGTTAGTATCTACCTATGTTAGTATGTTAGTAAAGCCCCCCACACTTATCTCATGCAATTTTCTCAATGTATCAATGAATGCATATATGCATGAAAAAGAAGAAAGGGAAGGCAGATGTTAGCTCAAGGTGGTGGTTCCGGTGGTGGTCTAATTGGTCCACGAAATGTGGCCCAATCTACTTTTCGTGGAATTCGGCGGAACCCACCAGAAATTTTTCTTGTATAACCCACTAAAATGATGTCTGTATGAACATTTTTTAAAAATTCCACCCCATCAAATTTTCAAATTTTATAATTATTTTCAGAGTCAATTGTGTCAACCGCCTTGTCCCAAAATGGAGTGTGAAAAGATAGAATAATTGACTTGGACGTCATAAGTACGGGAATGAATATCGACTCAGGAAAGAAACTTAAATCAAGTAAGGGTTCAGGAGTCGGGCTAGGTTCAGGAAGTGGGTCCAAATCAATAAGTTGAAGCTCAAGTCCACAATCATCTTCCCACAATGGAATGTGACTTAATATTGGTGATTCAAATTCAGGAATGATAGGTGTGGGAATCAAAACTGACTCTAAAAGATTACCTAATTTGGGTAACAAACAGGAGTCAATAATGATTCGGAAATTTGAACTTGATCACAGATTTGAGAATCTAGGTCACATATCTCATTGAGTTCAATATTATAAAAATGAGAACTTGCCAATTTATCCATAGGACTTTCAAAATTATAAAATTGGTCAAGTTCAATATGATCATCAAAAATGGGTGATTCAATTTCATGATGAACTGGCATAGGATCCAATGTTGACTCGGGAAAAGTAAAATCAGGTGGAGACACCGGAGTCATTATTGAATCAGGAAGTAGAATTGAATCACCAAGTGGGAGATGAGATCATATTCATGCTCAAGTTCTATTTCAGGAAAGGAACAACTTGCCAAACTATCAATTGGAGTTTCGGCAAGCTCAAATGATGGTACTGAATTAGAATGTTGTTGTCCAAAGCAACGTGACTCTTCGGCTCTAAGAGAGTGGTCAGCGAAAGCAGAATCGGCCGAACGGTGAGAACGTAAAGATTGAACCATCAGATCTATTTCATGATCACGGGCTAATCTAGCCCGAGTCATGGCTTCAAGCATCTTTTCATAGTTGATTGGTGCATCATTTTGTGATTGGACTTGAAAAGAGGAAGTGTAATTGTGATAATCGTGATGAAGTTGTGAGTCGGTGGACTCACGCATCATCATGTCTAAGATTGATGGTGGTTGTTGCTTGGACTCATGCGTACTCATCATCTCCAAGATAGATGATTTTCTATTCTGAATGGGTGGATCTGAGTATGAATCTTGGGAATATTGTGGACAAGGTGGATATGGAGGACAAGTTGGTTAAAATTGGACTCGGGGGAAGTGAAACCCCATGAACTCTGTGAAGAGTTGAAAGTGGTATGAAAATTATGGTCATAAGATGGGGGACGTGGGTTATATTCATTCGGATAAGACCATTCCGGCACACTAGGTTGGTCAAAGTTATGATATGCCGGGTTGGTAATATTCGAAAAAGAGGGTGGTGTGTAATATGAATTAAAATTGAAAAAATTATTATTATATGCCATATCACACAAACACAAACAAAGAAAAAGAAAACAAACAAATAAGCAAACAAAAAAAATTTCTAACCTAAGTTAGGGTAGACCTATGACCTAGACGACTCCTAACTGTTAGACTGTCCACGGGAGGTAGGGTGCAGACTTTGACCACAAGTTAATCAGCCAGGTCCGGACAAGATTGGTGGGAGGTTTTCCGTCAAAGACGTTCCTTAATTAAATAACCACCAATCTTCAGGCTTTCGGCCCTCAATCCCCTTCCTAGACACTGATTTGGCAGGAGTCAATTTCCAACACCGTTCCCCCTTAGGATAATCTCCTAATTGAGTCCGAGATGTCCCTAGGGCCAACGTCTACTCATTTTTAGTTAGACTTGGGTTAGTGAGTGAGGAGATTGTTTGTGTGCCAAGGAAGGGTGATGAAATCCCTACCTTATCTTATTTATAGGACAAGCCCTTAAGTCAATTTAGTGCACGTGTAAAGCAATAGACAAATATTCACTCAAAGCAGAAAATCAGCCAAGGGTGCTTCCTAGTCTATATGCAATGCGAACGTACCTTGTCTCCAGCACTCTTCAACAGAAATTAAAAAAAAATTAAATAGACACGTGCCTATATGCAAGAGTCTAATTTTTTTTATTTTTTCAACAAATAGGTTACTGTTAATTAATTAGCAGTGTGCAGGGTGATTACAGAGAAAAGTTAACAGAGCAGTAAACAAATATTGCAATTTGCAGCAACCTGCAGAAACCTTAGTGAGTAGTTCACTACTCAGGCCGCGGAAACACGGCTATTGCCGCGTTTGCGCGGCACTGTAGTAGGCTCTGCTGCTCTGCCTTCGAGGGCAGAGGCACAGAGTTGCTATATGTCCTTTTCTGCTATTGTTTTTCCTGTTCTCCAAACCTGTAAATAGAAAGAATAAAAGAATTTGTTTTTTTTTTAGAGAATAACTTATCGTCCCTCCCCGGCAACGGCGCCAAAATTTTGATTGAGATTTTACCTACACACAAAATACAGAATATTAGAATTTAAATCAATAATGCAGGGTGCTCAATTCTAATCCGCGGTAGCAATGGCTATGCGGGTCGTGATCCTCAGGGAGGGACTAGCGATGGAAGCGTTTAAGTAAGTTCTCTAAAAATTCTTCTTTTAGTTATTAAAAGAAAAATAAGAAAATATTAGTTAAAGTTAGTTTAGAAAGAAAGCGGTATTTACAATGAGTCGGGAAAGAAAGAGTTGGTAGATGGTGATTTAATCTACAAAAATAAAAGAAAAGAAAAGAAAAGAAAGGAACACTTACCTTAATTTGCTTGAGAAAATACGTGAAAACCTTACATGTTCTACCTTGCTTAGGAGGCGTTCAACGCATAAACCGAGCTCAGTCCCCTATTCGCATTATATCATCAAGCTGGGCAAGAATGAAGTGATATGGACCTTGAGGAGGAGAACATCTCCCTGAAGTATCGTTGGCACTCACAAAGACTCGTTATACTTGTGCTTTGGAAATCACTTGCATGCTCATCAACAACCAACAGAGATAAAATAGAAAAGGAAAAGAAAATGAAAATGAAAGTAAAACAATGAACATAAGAAAAATATTATCTTTATTGCTTCAATCAATGGCAGAATAGAGGAGGGTACATCGGTGTCACGCTCAACATAGGCCTCTCTCTCTTAAAAAAAATAGAAATTACAAAAGAAAAATAGAAACCTAACTACAAACTAGAAGAAAGCCTAAAAACCCTAACTTTTGGCCTTGTACTGCGCTGGACTTTTGAGATCTGCCCTTTCTCTGTTGCTATGCGGAGGTATTTATAGGAGAAAACCAGAGGATAAGAAGCGTATGAAGATAAGAGGAGCAAAATATCTCTGAATTTGAATTCTTCTTTTATCTCCAAACTTATTTTGACTTATCCATAGAAGTTCAAATCTGTCCTGCAACTTGTTATCATGTTGATCGCCAAAATTGGCTTATCTACTGGCTGAACGGGAAAGTTTGATCAACATAAGCATTGTAGGCCTTCAAATCTTCTTTCTGGAGCATCTTGAATCATCGGATTTGCATATCTGTAGCAAAAGTTATGATCTGAATGCTAAAATGTGTACAGTCTGAATCCGAATTTTTTGAATTTTTATCTTTGCACTCTTCTCTTTTTATCTTTAGCCTTTTTCTGCAAGCAATTAGGGTTGAGTAGAAGTCCATCCCTTTTCTCTTCTTTTAGCAATTAGGAGTTTTTTCTTATCCTTCCTTTTCCTCCCTTAGATTTTAAATAAAGAATTTAAAAATCTAAGTTTAGATTAGGTTAGATAATAAGAAATTTCTAAATTACTACAATTTTTGCACATGGACTTGCACATGGGCTTTTTGGGCTTCTGGGCTTCATTCAGGCGTTTATTTCTTTATTTTTTAATTACCCAAGGCCTGCACACAATAAATAATAAAACATTAGTAATAGTGCATAATTATAATAATAAATATGAAAATATGATAGTAAATGTAGTAATAAATATGCACTTTTTACTACCTATCACCACCGTCTGACCAGTTCTGATGTCACTAACCAATCTGTTAGAGCCGAAGAGTCATGTTGTTTTGGAAATTAAAGTTCCATTTCAGAACAATCATTTCAACTTGCCCAAACTCTAAACATTGAAAATGATATTGACAGTTTGGCAAGTTATCCCTTTCCTGAAATTGAACTTGAAAATGAATATGATCATGAACCTCAACTTAGTGATTCAACTCTACTTCCTAATTCAATTATGACTCCGGTATCTTCACCTGATTTTAATATTTTTCCCGAGTCAACATTGGATCCTGTGCCAATTCATAATGAAATTGAATCACCCATCTTTGATGATCATCATGTTGAAGTTGACAAATTTTATAATTTTGAAAATCCTATTGACAAATTGGCAAGTTCTCATTTTTATGACATTGAACTCAATGAGAAATGTGACCTAGATTCTCAACTCTGTGATCCAGTTCAAATTCCTGAATCAATATTGACTCATGTTTTGTTACCCGACTTGAGTAATATTTTAGAGTCAGTTTTGATTCCTATACCCATCATTCTTGAACTTGAATCACCAATATTAAGTCACATTCCATTGTTAGAAAATACATGTGGACTTGAGTTTCAACTTCTTGACTTGGGCACACTTCTTGAACCAATCTCGACTCCTGAACCTTTACTTGACTTAAGTCACCTTCCTGAGTCGGTATTAGTTCCTGTACTTCCTGAGTCCAAGTCAATCATTCTATCTTTTCACACCCCATTTTGGGACAAGGCAGTTGACAAATTTGACTCTGAAATTAATTATGAAATTAGGAAATTAGATGGGGTCAAATATTCAATAAAAATCCTTTATGGATTCATCATTTTAATGGGTTATATTAGAGAAATTTCTAGTGGGTTCTTCCGAACCCCACGAAAAGTCGATTGGGCCGCATTTCGTGGACCAATCAGACCATCACCGGAACCACCACCTTAAGGTAACATTTTCCTTCCCTTTCTTCTTTTTCATGCATCTATGCATTAATTCATACATTGAGGACAATGCATGCGATAGGTGTGGGGGAGGGTCTAACATAACTTAGGTTTTTTCTTTTTATTAAAAAAAATTAACATTTTTTTTACTTTTAAAAACTTTTTGGAAAATAGAAACAATATTTTGACATATTTTTTGTAAGAAATTAAATTAATTTTAAGAAATAGGAAAATCCAAATTAGGATTTCTTATACTTGGTCAAAATAAGATTATTTGTTTGATTTTTAGGGTTAGGAAGAAAATTTGTCAAAATAATTTAGTCTTGATCTTTACCTTAATAAAATATGCACACTTCATATACTTACACACTTAGGGTTCAAAAACAAAGATTCTTATGCCTTATATATAAAAAAAAAAGAAAAAAAAAGAAAAAAATATATCTATGAAAAATGAACAAGTCTAAATATTGATTAGCTAGGTGCTTTGGACTAAGCAAGCCTTAGTATTTATGCGAAAGATGATTAGATAAGTTTAAGAAAAAAATATAAAATTCTCTGATTAAGCTGGGTATTTGTGTCTAATAAAGCATAAGTATTCACGCCTAAAAGGGGTCCATATAATAAAATCCTTAGTTTTTGTGGCCTTATTTGCTCGAGTCCTTAAGTCCTTGGGGTGTTTTCTCACCCGGTGCCCTAAGACCGTTTGGTTTGGGAGTGTCGATTAAAGGCTCGTTACATGGGCAGATTAGAAAGCCTAATAGAACTAAGGAATAATACCACAAAATATATATATAAAATAAATAAGGCATAAGAGTTAAAGTTAATGAACCCTTAGTCAAAATTTTCACGATCACAAGGTGCATATGACTTAGGGTAAAGTAATAGACTAGATGAGAAGTACAATTTGACTCCTTACATTGATTGATAACCAATTTTTGAATAGAGACTAAGTTTAGGAATGAAAAAATTCAGTTTTCTTATAACTTATAGATTACTTAAATCTTACAATTATATTTCAAATATTTTTCTCTTTCAAAATGCTTTTCGAAAATACTGACTCTTTGTTTCTCTTTCTTTAAGGATTTTGTCGGTGTAATCCACTGAAAACCCTCACGAGACAAAACTCGTCCTCTAGGGGAAACTTAGAGGTTTAACGGCTTGTTACACATACTCAGTGCAATCGCGTGACCTGCGAAAGTGGTCTAATAATCCTCAGTATAGTTTAGTTGTTTTGCTCGAGGACGAGCAAAAGATAGATATGGGGGGGTGATTGGTCACTAATGTTGCATATTTAGTATCATATTTCCATACTTATTATAGAATAAAATCTGCATTGTCCTAATTAAATGTTTAATTTATTTTCAGGCCCATTCCTTAAGGAGATGAAGAGATGAGCCCAAAAGCCCACCAAATTCTGAATTAAATTAGAATTAATTCGAGCTTAGTGAATCAGGGCAAAATCAAGAGGATGAAAATCGGTTGAGAAGAATCCTCTCAGAATCAATCGGTTAAAGCCAAGAATCAAAGGAATTTCGTCACAATTCTGGACTCAAACGAGAAAACCAACTGAAGATAAATGCAGAAGAAAAAATCAGGGAGACCCACCAACAGGGTGTGGCCACCTGGCCACACCCTGGCCGTGGAAACGCGGCAAAAGCCGCATTTCCGCGGCTTGGTTAAGGAGTTTGGGGAGCGTTTGATCCCCCAATCTTCCCGGGATTCTCCCCTTATGGGTTTTGCCTATAAATACAGGTTTCAGCTGAGCAAAATGGGACGACCATTCAGAGATAGGATTTAGCCTAGTTTTCCATTTTGTAGTATAGGTTTTGTTTTCTTTTTATGTAACTTTAATTTGTATGTAAGCTTAGGTTAGATGAAGATTCATGTAAGTAAGAGAGAGAGGCCTATGTTGAGAGTGACACCGATGTACCCTCCTCCTTTCTTTCATTGTTTCTGCAAGCAATAAAGGTCAATACTTTTTTTTCTGTTCGTCTCTTTACTTTTGTTTTCTTTTGTTTTCTTCTTTCTCTTTCTACTTTACCTCTTTTGTTTTCGATGAGCTTGCAAGTGAATCCAGAAGCATAAGTATAACGACGTTTTTGAGAGTGCCAACGATACTTCATGAAGATGTTCGCCTCCTCAAAATCCGTATCACTTCATCTTGCACGGCTCAATGATATAATGCGAACGGGGACTGAGCTCGATCCTATGACTTATGCGTTGAACGCCTTTGAAGCAAGGTAGAACATGTAAGGGTTCCAGGTAAATCATCAACCAAACTAGGTAAGTATTTCTTCAATCTTCTTTCTTTTCTTTTATTTCTTTAGTGTATATCACCACATCTTCCAAATCTTTCATCATTTCTTTTCCAATTCATTTGTACATAGTCACTTTCTGATTCTCTCCACCTTTCCATTCTACCACTTTCTTTCTAACTTTAACATAACTCTTTTTCATTTTCATAATTTAAAACAAAGAAGAACTTTCGTTTTTTCTTCATAAAGATTTCAGTACAAAACTTTGAACGCTTCCATTGCAAACCCTCCTTGTGGATCACGACCCGCATAGCCACATGCTATAGCGGTAAGAATTGAGCACTTGCACAGGTTTATTCTTAAGTTCCGAAATACTGTATTTTGTGTCTAGGTAAAGCTTCAATCAACACCCCTAAGGACTTAAACACTCGAGCAGACAAGGCCACGAAGCCAAGGTTTTTATTTATAAAATGTACCCCTTTTAGGCATGAATACTTATGCTTCATGAGGTACAAATACCCAGCTTAATCAGAGGATTTATATATATATTTTTCAAACTTATCTAATTATCTTTTGCATAAATACCAAGGCTTGCTTAGGCTAAAGCACCTAGCTAATCAATAATTAGATTTGTTTATTATTATTTTTTTATACATATATATATTTTTATAAGCTATAAGAGTCTTTATTTTAAACCCTAAGTGTGCAAGTGTATTTAGTGTGCACATTTCATCAAGGTAAACATCAAGACTAAATTACTTTCACAAATTTTCTTTCTAACCCTAAAAATCAAACAAGTCAGCTGACTTTGACAAAGTATAAGAAATTCTAATTATGATTTTCTTATTCCTTAAAATTGACTTAATTTCTTACAAAAATATATCAAAATATTGTTCTAACCTTTCAAAAAGTTTTTTTTATATATATTTTTTCTTTTTTCTTTTTTTTTTTGTTATATTGTCATGTTAGAACCCTCCCCCACACTTATCTCATGCATTGTCCCCAATGTATGAAAGAAATGTATAGATGTATGAAATAAAATGGAAAAGAGGAATGTTACCGAGACACTGGGTCAAAAAGACCCATAGCCGTTTCATTTACGAGCACCGATTCCAAGAAAGGTTTAAGGCATTGACCATTTACCTTAAAGTCATTTCCATTCTTGGTGTCACTGATCTCAACTGCACCGTGTGGAAACACGATTTTTACAACGAATGGCTCAGTCCATCTTTCTTTTAATTTTCCTGAAAAAAGATGAAACCTAGAATTATAGAGTAAGACTTTTTGTCTAGGGACAAAGGTTTTTCTTATGATGTGTTTATCATGAAAAATCTTAACTCTATGTTTAGTGATCCTAGCATTTTCATAGGCCTCATTTCTTAACTCCTCTAATTCAGAAATTTGTAACTTCTGAAGGTCACCGGGACTAAGACAAAATTCAACTGCTTGATTGCCCATAAGGCCCGGTGCTCTAACTCAACGGGCAGGTGACAAGCTTTATCATAGACTAACCTATAAGGAGACATTCCTAGAATCGTCTTGAAAGCGGTCCTGTAGGCCCATAGGGCATCTACAAGTTTGATGGACCAATCTTTCCGGTTTTGGTTTACAGTTTTCTCCAAGATAAGCTTGACTTGTCTATTGGAAATCTCAACCTGCCCACTGGTTTGAGGATGATAAGGTGTGGACAACTTGTGAGTTATGGCATACTTTCGTATAAGAGCTTCAAAGGATCTACTGCAAAAGTGAGTGCCATTATCACTGATGATAGCACGAGGGGTTCCGAAGCGTGAAAAAATGTTCTCTTTCAAAAACTTTATGACAACTTTGTTATCATTTGTTTTAAAAGGAATGGCTTCTACCCACTTGCACACATAATCCACAACAACCAATAAGTATTGGTTTCCAAATTAATTAGGAAATGGACCCATAAAGTCGATGCCCCAAATATCAAAAAGTTCTATTTCTAGAATTGGATTGAGGGGCATCATATTTCGTTTTGAGATCCTTCTTACCATTTGGCATCTATGGCACGTCTTGCAAAATTCATAAGCATCCTTGAACAAAGTGGGCCAATAGAACCCGCTTTGTGGCACTTTTTCAGCAGTCTTACGGGGATCAAAGTGTCCACCGCATGCAAGTTCGTGACAAAATGATAGACACTCTTAACCTCCTCATCAGGAATGCATCTCCTAATAATTTGGTAAGAATAGTACTTAAAAAGATACGGTTCCTCCCAAAAGAAATACCAGACTTGGGATAAGTACCGATATATATCGTTTTGGACCAATGAGACGGAATTTGGTTTGTGACTAAGTAATTCACTATATCAGCAAATCAAGGTTCCCTAGAGATAGCTAAGAGATTTTCATAAGGAAAATCCTCATTTATGGGTAATTCGGTGCATGGAGAATTAAGGATTCGTGAGAGATGGTTAGCAACGACATTTTCTACGCCTTTCTTGTCTCGAATCTCGAGATTGAATTCTTGAAGAAGGAGGATCCAACGAATGAGTCGGGCCTTGGTATCCTTCTTCATCATGAGATACCTAAGCGCAGAATGATCGGTGAAAATGGTGGTTTTGGACCCTAGTAGGTAGGGACGAAATTTCTCTAAGGCAAACACTGCTGCCAAGAATTCCTTCTCAGTCGTAGTGTAGTTCAATTAAACATCGTTATGAGTCCTACTAGAGTAGTAAATCACATGCTGCTTGTTATCAATGCGTTGTTCTAGGATAGCGCCTATGGCAAAATCGAAAGCATCGCACATGATTTCGAACCGTTTAGACCAATCCGATGCAGATATGATTGGTGCAAAAATAAGCTCCCTCTTAATCTTCTCCCAAGAATTCATGCATTCAGCATCGAAAGTGAAAGACACATCCTTAGCTAACAGATTAGTCAAGGGCCTAGCAATTTTGCTAAAATGCTTGATAAATCTTCTGTAAAAACCAGCGTGTCCTAAGAAGGATCTAATGTCCTTAACATATTTGGGCATGGGAAGCATAGCAATAACCTCAATTTTGGCTCTATCCACTTTAATTCCTTTCTTGGAGATTTCTTAACCCAAGACAATTTCATGTTTTACCATGAAGTGCCATTTCTCCCAATTCAGTGTCAGATTTTTCTCAGCACAACGTTGGAGGATAAGTTTTAAATGGTGGAGACATTGAGTGAATAAATCTCCGTAGACGGAGAAATCATCCATAAAGATCTCTAAGAATCGTTCTACCATATCAGAGAAAAGACTCAACATGCAACATTGAAACGTTGCTGGGGCATTGCATAAGCCGAAAGGCATTCGACGATAAGCAAATGTCCAAAATGGACATGTGAATGTAGTCTTTTCTTGGTCCTTAGGAGCAATAGGGATCTGGTTATATCCCGAGTAACCGTTCAAGAAGCAGTAAAACTCGTGACCCGCCAAATGTTCAAGCATTTGATCAATGAAGGGAAGTGGAAAATGGTCCTTACGAGTTGCAGCATTAAGCTTCCTATAGTCAATGCAAACTCGGATCTTCGTGGGAAGTCGAGTTTAGACCAACTCTTTGTTCTCATTTTCCACTATAGTGAAACCAAATTTCTTTGGAACCGCTGGGCAGGACTGACCCACTGGCTATCAGAAATGGGATAAATTATCCCATTGTTTAAGAGTTTTACAATTTCAGTATGAACAGCCTCTTGCATTATAGGGTTTAACCTATGCTGCGGGTCTCTTTTAGGGTGGCTTCTTCATTGAGATGAATGCAATGTTGAACAATGGTTGGACTTAATCCCTTTATATAAGTCATAGTCCAACCAATAGCTTCCCTATGTTTTCTTAGAATTGCTTTAAGATCTTCTTCTTCCCCGTCATTTAAATGGGAGGCAATGATAACAGGAAAGGTCTTTTGTTCGCCTAGATAGACGTACTTGAGATGCGAAGGTATGGCTTTCAATTCTAAGGAAGAGGAAGGCTCACTGGAAGGACTAGTTAAATTTGTTGGCTCCATTATTGGTGAAATAGGGTTCGAGGACCAATTCACATCAGAATCTACAACCTGATCAAGATTAAAGTCGTTAGACTCTGACCCAAAGTCACGCTCAGTTTCTAGTTCCAATTCTTCTGTATGTTCACTTGTTAAGTTCTCAATTTGGTTGACTTCAAATGTTTGGTCCTCAACATCGCGGGGTTATTTTCCTAGATTGAAGACATTGACTTCTCTAGTCATGTCCCTAAAGGTTAACCTCATGGACCCATTCCTGCAATTGATGATGGCATAGGTAATAGAAAGGAATGGTCGCCCTAGGATAACAGGAGTTTGAGCCCAATGATTGGAGTTGGACACTGGTTGTGTCTCAAGAACTATGAAATCGATAGGGTAAATAAACTCCCCTACCCGAATTAGGACATCATTAATCTCCCCTTTTGGAACTTTTACTGAACGGTCAGCCAGTTGGATAGTGACTCGAGTTGGACTAAGATCGCCCAACCCGAGTTGTTGATAAACTGAGAATGGAAGCAAGTTGTTACTTGCCCCCAAGCCAAGAAGTGCATGACTAATCTCGACTTATCTTATTGTGCAGGCAATGGTGGGGCTACCTGGATCCTTGTACTTGACAGGGATCGGACCCGATAGTAGCTCACTAATGTTAGTGGCTAAGAAGACCTTTTTTGGTACATTAGTCTTTCTCTTCTTTGTGCACATGTCCTTTAGAAACTTAGCATAGGAAGGGACTTGTTGGATGGCATCAAGAAGTGGCACAATTCACTTGGTTAAATATCTCAAATATCTTGTCCATGTGTGGATTTTGCTTATTTTTCAGCCTATTAGAAAATGGTACTGTAGGCTGGTGCACCTGACTGGTTGACTTATCTTTTTTAGGTTCGTCAGATTTTGAAGGATTTGGATTAGATGAGGTGGATGCTTGATTGTGGTTGTACTGAATGAGATTGGTTGGCATTGACACTTGATTATCAACTGTCTTTCCTGACCGTAATGTATGAACAGCATTACATTGATTTAATGATTGATCCTCAGCCAAATGAGCTTGTTGAGGATTCCTAGAATTTGTTATTGGCTGACTAGGCAGGGTACCCTTCTGTCTCTCATTCTGTGGAGTAGCTAGTTGGCTCATTTGAACCTCTAACCTCTGTATAGTTTGCATGAGAGAATCTTGGTTTTTAATGTATCTTTTCATGTTTCTTTCAAAGTCAGTCATTCTCCTTTCTAGTTGAGGATTCTGGAAGGAAGATTGTGTAGCTTGGTTGGGAAAGTTTTGTAGATAGTTTGAAAAGTTAGGTGGATGGTTGGGAGAATTATTATGAAAATTGAAAAAGTTAGGTTGATGATTGGAAGAATTATTGGCATGATGGAAGTGGCTAGCATGATTTGATCGTGAATGGTCATTGTTATTTTGGCTCCATGAGAAATTAGGTTGATTTCTCCAGCCAGGATTGTACGTTGGTGCGTAAGGATTATTGTTCGGCCTTGAAAAGGCCGCATTCATCGGTGCATGGTAGTGTTGCTGAGCTGAAACACAGGGCACTCCTCAACACATGATTCATGGCTTGGCAGTAAGTACAGCCCGGAGTTGGAAATTGGTTTGGGCTAACTTAATTGACTGAACTTGGTTCCTTAGTTTCTAGAGCTTCCAGTCTTCTTGCAAGGTTCGCTAACTTCGCCTCATTAGCTATGGATGATTCGATAGAATGGAGACCTCCTTTTGAAGAGATGGAGTTTGGATTCCTAGAGGTTTCAGTAGTAGGTTCCCATTCGATGGTTTTTTCAGCTACGTTTTCATACAAATCCCATCATTCATTTTCATCCTTTTGTAAGAATCCCACTTGGCACATACTTTTTAAGAGGGTTTTGGTAGAATAGTCTAAACTGTCATAAAGAATTTGGAATTGTCGCCATTTCTCTATTCCATGATGCAGACATTGGACAAGGAGATCTTTAAAGTGTTCAAAGTACCTCCAGAACGGTTCACTCGGTTCTTACTTGAATTGCATGATGGTCTTCCTAGTCAGAGCGGTCTTATGAATTGGATAGAATTTCTTTAAGAAGACCTTGATGAAACCATCCCAAGATGTGATAGAACCGGCCGCTAAGCTATAAAGCCATTTCTTTGCTAAGTCCTTAAGGGCGAAAGGAACAAATCTCAACCTAATAGCATCATCTACAAGGTGTGAGATTTTCATCATTAGACATACTTCCTCAAATTCTCTTATGAAGAAGTAAGCATCTTCAGACTCTAAGCCATGAAACTTGGGGAGTGTGTTGATGAATTGAGGCTTGAGCTAAAAATTATATTCACCAACCGATGGAAGTAGAATGCAAGATGGAAGTGAGGTTGTTCAAATGGGATAGAACCTATCCTGCAAGGATGTTCGTTGAGCCATAACCGGATCAGGTCTTGGTCGAAACTTGGGTGGTGATGTGTTTCTAGTCAGCCTATATGAGTTAGGGTCTCTTGACCACACTTGCATACACAAACACAATCACAATCACAAACAAGTTTACCAACAGTCAACAAGAGTAATCAACCAAACCTAGTCTAAGGTAACCTTGACTAGACAACTCCTAACTAGTTGATTGTCCACAGGAGGTAAAATGTAGACTTTGACCACAAGCTAATCAGCCAAGTCAGGGTAAGATTGGTGGATGGTTATCCGTCAAAGACATTCCTTAGTTATGTAACCACCAACCTTCGGGATTTCGGCCCTCAATCTCCTTCCTAGACACTGATTTGGAAGGAGTCAAATTCCAACACCTTCCCCCTTAGGATAATCTCCTAGTGAGTTATAGATGTCCCTAAGGCCAACGTCTATCAGATTTTACTTAGGCTTAGGTTGTGCATACTTGGAGATGGTTTGTGGGCTAAGGAAGGGTAATGACTTCCCCACCTAATCTTGAATTGGGTTTTGCCCTTAGAATTTATTGTGCAAAGTGTGCAAGATATAGAAAAGTAACGTTCAAAAGCATAATATCACCCAAGAATGTTTCCTAAACTATATGGTATGCATACGTACCTTGTCTCCAGCTCTCTTCAACAGTAATTGTAAAAAAACGTAATTAGACAAATGCTTAGAATGCTAGTCTAAACATTTTTTAAGCAATTAACAATCACTCAAATTACTGTTGAATTAAAACAGGGATGGTGGATAGCAGATTTAGCAAGAATATAGCATACAAAAACTTAATTTTTTACGAGCAATATGTCTACAAAAAAGAGTTTTAGTAATCCAATGAAATTTTCAACTTTTGCAACGCAATTTCTTGAAATTCTGTTTCCTACTTTCGAGAGTAGGGGCACAGAATTTGCAGGTATTCTCTTGCAAAGCTTGAATGCTAGATCTGAATCTTGAAGTCCCTGAAATAACACACCAAACTTGTTAAAAAAACAAATGCACCGTTCCCTCCGCGGCAACGGCAGCAAAAATTGATTGTAAAATCAAAGAGTTAAGAATTTTACCGTGTAGCTTCGGGCTAACGGGTCGTGTCCATGAGGAGGATTGCGATGAAAGCTTTTTGGTGTTTTATTTAGTAACAAAGAATTGTGCTCATTTTTTAATTGAAAAGAGAATGGAAAGAAGGGAGATGATTAAAAGAGAAATTGCAACTTTGGAGAAGGCTTTGAAAAAAGGTGATTTAAAAAGCTTTGAAAAGTGATTGGTTGTTTTTAATAAAGAAGAAAATCTGGGCTCATTATCTCACTACTCAACCATTTATTCTTCTATTGAAATCCTTAGTGCCTCAACTTGATCATAGGTAAAACATAAGGTTGACTTTAGTTTGAAGTAAAGCATATAAGATGGTTGGAAAAGTTAACTCATTTCTTTAAGAAACCGTTTTGAATCGAATGTTAAATCATCAAGAAGTTCAAGTATGAGATAAAAACAAGTTCAAGAGACATTCTTAAAAGAAGTAGGAGTTTAAAAATCCAAACCCATTCTCATGTGCCTTCAAGTATACTTTCAAGAAGAAAGGCTTTAAGTTAGGCATGCAAATGATTCATTGGGTCTTTTTCATTAAAATCAGAAAGCAAGAAGAATTGGAGAGAGGTACAATAGTGAGCCCAAAAAACTGATTTAGTACTCATGGAAGTCAAAGAAAAATGTAAGTAAATAATGCAAGACATGCCGTAAAATGAGTGACAGAAAATGTAGCTCGATTCTTGTATTGATGTCACTTCAATCTTCAAGTTACAAGCACTCAATTCCTCTCTCTCACAGGTATTTGTACTGAACTACAAATTGTAAAATAAAATAAAACTTTTACACTATCTAACAAAGAGCCTAAATCCGTAAAGAATAAATAAAAATTCTAATCCTAGTCTTCACCCTTTTTTCTCTGTTGAAATTGGTATTTATAGGAAAAAACCAGATGGGGGATCATAAGAAGATTGGGGGAGCAAACGCTCCCCCAATATATACAACCAAGCCGCAAAAATGCGGCTAAGGCCACGTTTCTGCGGCCCTGGTGTGGCCAGTTGGCCACACCCAATTGGGTGGCTTTCCTGGTTTGGTGATTCTCCTATATCTTCTTCTAGTTTTCTCGTTTCTGCTCCAGGATTTGACGAAACAGCCTTTGATTGTTGGCTTCAACCGCTTGATTTGGGAGGATTCTTTTCAACCGGTTTTCAACCTCTCTAATATGCTAAGATTTTGCCCTGATTCCTTGATTTCAAATTTATTCTGAATTAAATAAGAATTTTGTGGGCTTTTAGGCTTGTTTCTCTTTCTTTTCTTTTAGAAATTGGGCCTACATTTAACAAAGAAGAAGAAGACTTATTAATAGGTTTTATTATCTAAAAGTATGGTAAGGTGGCAATGTATATGCAATATATGTGGCTGATCAGATGCCGAGGTCATCAAAGGCATTCAAGCTCAGATTGCATCCCTTGCGCAGAAGGATTAACGGAAGAGGGTACAAATAACTCGTCTTTACCTGCTGGAATGGGATTCTGTGCCATACCCGACAAAATTCAAGCCGCCTATATTGCACATGTATGATGGCATAAGCTCACCTAACCAGCATAGTTATTACTTCTGGTCTCAAAATGATAACGTAATAGATAACGATGCCATCATGGTTAGATTATTCATCGGCACCCTTAAGGGGTAGCCTTTGATTGGTTAAAGAGTCTGCCCAGCGGCTCTATCAATTCTCAGATTGACCTAGAAACCTGATTTCTCTCTCGATTGACACCGAGGTGACTATGGACAAGCTCCTCTCAACATTCCAGAAAGAAGGAGAATATGTGCGAGAATTCATAGAGACATTCCCTAACCTCTCTCTTATGTTCCCTACTGGAATGCCATTGCCCATATTACTCCAGACATGCTGACATAATTTTCTCGACGAAGTGAAAATACATATTGGAGCTGTGAAAGCCCATACATGGAAGGAGCTTGTTGAGCAAGCTGAGATAGCCGAGAAATCGACTAAGAAGTTTGAGTCTTCAGTTCCCAAGAACAGGTGGGGGTCAATACCAAGGATCATGATGCAGTACAGTCTTCTTAATAAAGGGGGAAGGAAACCATGGCCGTTGACTGTCAGGGATAGCTTAACCAAAGCAGAAGAGCAACACCAATGATAATCAGGAATTCAAATTTTCGCCAAAGGTTTACTCCTTTAAAGACGAACAGGTGGTGACTATCTTCCACTTGCTACACAAGGATAACAAGCTCAAGTTACCTGTTCAGTGACCTAATGAAGTGGGGCGTACAAATGATCCTAGCTACTGTCTCTTTCATAGGATGGTGCATCAGTCTACTAGCAGATGCTTTGTCCTCAAGGATAAGATCCAAGCATTGGTGAATGTTGGAGTTCTAACTCTCAAGTTAGAATAAAAGAAAGTTGCTGCCAACATGGTGACCATTAATTTCGAGACCTTCCCAAAGATGATTGTTCAAGACGGGTTCGTCACAGTCCCTAAGGCAAGATTAGATATCATCAGCCTAATGGCTGAAGCGCAAGAAGCTAAGAGCCTCATTCCAATGATGACAGGATCTGAAAAAATCATGTGGGTTAACCCAGATATTGTTCAAGATGAACAAAGGGAGACTAGCAAGCCCAATCTTAAAGGCAAGTCATGCAATGTCGTCTCTCTCACAATAGATGATGATCTATGATAACAGCCTCTCTGAGTGACTCAGTAGGAGAGATGCTTGCCTTAGCGACACAGCCCGCTACCTCACAGCTGGTGGGTGCACGTTCTGGTAAACAGTACTTGCGATAGTATGACCATGAACCCGATGGAGCACCCCCCACTTAGTTTTAGTTAGGCTTGGATTAGTGAGTGAGGAGATGGTTTGTGGGCTAAGGGAGGATAATGACTTCCCTACCTTATCTTATTCATAGGACAAGCCCTTAAATCAATTTAGTGCAAAATGTACATGTACATGAAAAGTAATACTTAAGCAATATAACCAATCCAAAAGTGTTCCTATACTACATGTTATGCACACATACCTTTGCTCCAGCACTTTTCAACAGTAATGTAAAGATAAACGAATTAGATGCATGCCTAAATGCAAGTCTAAACTGTTTTTATCATTTACAAATAACCACTTTATTGTTGAATTAAATAAAGTGTGCAAAATAAATTAATAAGAAAATTTAATACATGCAGAAGCTATATTTTACAGTGTGAAAATACCGGCAAAAAGATCAATCTGTAGTCCACCACAGATGTCGTGAAAACACGGCTTTTCGTGGTACAATTGTAGGCTCTGATGCTCTGTTTTCTTGGGCAGAGGCACGAAGTAGCAATATGTCAATTGTAGCTCTTCGATTCCTGAATTCAGCTCTTGCACACAAACAAAGAAGAAAAGGTTAAATTGTTTAAGTATTCCAAAAAAGAAAATGAAAACTTATCGTCACTCCCTGGCATTGGCGCCAAAATTTTGATTGAACTTTAATATGCATAAGAAAAAGATAGTTTTGATTTGAAGAATAGAATGTATAAGTTATCAATACTACCACTATAGCAAGTGGCTATGCAGGTCGTGATCTACAAGGAGGGATTGCAATGAAAGCATTAAGTAAGTTCTTTTTCCTTTTGAGTTTACAAAAACTTGTTAGAAGTTTCTTCTCAGTTTAGAAAAAGAAAATAAAAATGTTAAGTTAGAAGTTGTGAAGAATACAGTAAAAGAAAAGACGGTGTGTTGCTGTTATTATTTTGTTTACAAAAGAAGAGAAAAAACTAAATAAACAGGAGAAAGTTGGTCATGAATTGGAATTCTAAACAACAGAATTAAAATAAATGAAAACTAAAGAAAAGTTTACTTACCTCTTGTGTTGATTACGTACCCTTGATTGTTGGCAAAACTTACCTCGCTTCAGAGGCAATTAACGCATAACTTAAAATCGAGCTTAGTCCTCGTCCACATTACATCATCAAGACGAATAAGAATGAAATGATACAAACTCTTGAGGAGAAGATCATCATCAGGAATTATCGGTGGCACTCACACAAACACGGCTTTATGCCATGCTACAAAATTCACTTGGATACTCAATAATACACAAATTGAGAGTGAAAGAAAACAGGAATAGAGAATAAATGCAACTTCGATTTAATTGAATAACAATGAAAGAAAGAAAGAATACTTATACTGGTATCACTCTCGGTACAAGCATAACTCTTATTCTCCTATGAAACTCTTCTTCAATCTCAGTTATATAAAAATGACAAATTACAATTAAAAGAAAAGAGAAACCTAAGTTATAGACAAAAAATAGCCTAAAGTAAACTCTCTGTTGAATCGCTACCTGTAATCTCAGATTTTGTAGGTATTTATAGTAAATACAGAATTAAAGAGAGCGTCTGAAGATAGGGGGAGCAAACACTCCCCCATGTCTCACAAGATTGCCGCGGATC
Source organism: Agave tequilana (assembly GCA_038442645.1). Taxonomy (NCBI): domain Eukaryota; kingdom Viridiplantae; phylum Streptophyta; class Magnoliopsida; order Asparagales; family Asparagaceae; genus Agave; species Agave tequilana. Next base: position 335,849 of record JAVJIF010001240.1, read on the forward strand.
CGCCGCCTAGATGTGGCCAATTGGCACATCCAGACAGTGTGGCATTCTGGCATCCATCCATCTTGGATTATCCTCTTAGATTCTCTATTTAGACTCGATATTTGATGTTATCCTCTGTTGATCTTTAGCTAACAAAAAAGGATTTATAGAACTATGAAATTAACCGATTTTTATTTGGTGTTATCTTTTTTATTTGCTCTGATCTTCAGCTGAATATTTGCTTCAATCCTTGATTTATTTTGGATGTGGTTATATCCTCATAAATTTTTAAGTTAACCGAATTGATTCACCAAAATTGGTTTTAACTGATTGGATTTGGGATCATCCTCAGCTAACCAAATAGATCCAGTTTTAAATGGTATTTATTTGGTTTAATCCTCTTTCTCTATATGATTATTTTTTACAAAATAGATATTTAAAACAGGAAAATTAGCAGATTTATTACATGATAAATGTAGGAGTGTAATAAAAAGAATGCAAAATACATGTACGATCAAACGACATCAGGAACCGTTGCACCTGTTGATTGGTCTCTAAAATTGCATATTTCATACCACATCTTCACATTTATTTAATATAAAATTTTGCTAATAAAGCTTTGCTTGCTTGATTCTAGGTCCATGGTGTGCAATGAAAAGAAGACACTAAATCACCATTTAATTGGTAATTAAAAGCCTATATCATAGCCATTGACTTAGAAGAGCTGATTCATCAAAACCAGGGGCTCAAATTCAAAAATCGGGAGCAGAAGCTGACAGGGGACAGATAGAACAGCGCGCGGCTCAAAGCGCTGCGCGCGCTTCCCTAGGTAGGCCGCATTTCTGTGGCCTAGAAGGGCTAGCCGCAGCTAGGCCCTAGCTTCGGGCCAGGGGTTGTCCCCTGGTCCCCCTTCCTTGGTACCTATAAATACCCCTTGGGTTCTAGAGCAAGTGATATGGAATGTTTTAGGGTAGTTTTCATCTCCATTTTGTAGTTTAGGGTAGTTTAGGTTAGTGTTCTTTTTCTTCCTCCCTTGTATTTTTCATTTCTTGTAGATCTTGTAATAAGCAGAGAGAGTGGTACATGTTGGGAAGCAAGAATGCTTCTAATAGAAGGTGACAATCTATGAAAGGTGTTTTCTTACCTTATCTTTGTTTTCTTTTCTTGAATCTCTTCTATATGTGTAGCTAATTTTTCTCTCATGGCAACTAACTACTAACCACCAACTAATCTAACTTCTTATTTGGTAATCCATATTAATCTAATAGCCTTTACTTGGCCTTGCTCTTGCAAGAGCCATTGATGGCTCATGATGATGGATCCAACACTCTAATTTTCTAACTCTCTAACAAGCTAATATTAATTCATTCCATGCTTACTTTTAGTTTTGATGGTTTAAGTGTAGCTTGCTCTTGTTTTGTCGAGTTGGGATGCGATAAGTTACATATGGGTCATGCTTTGAAACAATCTTGAACCAAGGACTAGTGATGGCCAATGATATTTGTGAGGTGAAGTCACAATGGCTAGTTGGTGGAGTCATTAGTAGTTAGTAGCTGTGTGTCTTCTTTCTTTTTCACTTTATTTTAGATATAAAAACAAATCTACAAATCATTCTTTTCCATGTTTCCCACTTCTTCGTATTTCACCGTACTTCTTTCATTCTTTATTCTTTTTTCTTTTCATTTTTTAAAACTTTGAAGAACCGTTAACATACACGTGAACATACCGTGTAAGTTTCTATCGCCTCCCATCCTTTTAGATTCGACTCGTTGTAGCCTCTATGCTATAACGGAAGTATCGAGGAAGCCAAAGCACACACTTTAAATATCAATTTCAAAACAAACACTTTTTGTGTGCGGTTTTCCCTTAATTAAATTTTATACAGAAATCAATGGCATGAAAGTTAGAGTCGATATCCCAAATATCTTCACAAAGTTCATATTTTTTCTAAGAGTATTATGAAAGATCAAAGAGTCAATTCAATTTTAAATTCTTACATTTAATTTATAACAAGATTTTGCATTTCGACTTAGTTTAAGAAAGATTAATTTCTGGTTAACCTACGACCTTGGATCACTTATATTTTCACAAAAATACTTCAACACTTTTCTCTATTTCAAAATGCGTTTTCAAAATACTAACATTTGATTTCTTTCTTTATGGATTTTGCAGGTGTAATCCGCTAAAAACTCTCAGGAGACAAAACTCCTCCTCTAGGGGAAACCTACAGGTTTAACGGCTTGTTGCACATGCTCAGTGCAATCGTGTCACCTGCGAAAGTGGTGTAATAATTTTCTTAGTTTTTTGTTCACCCCCACACTTATCTTTTGCTCGTCCGAGTAGAACAAAAACTAACGAAATTATTATACTACTTTCGCAGGTGACGCGATTACACTGAGCATGTACAACAAGCCGTGAAACCTCTAGGTTCCCCTAGAGGAGTTTTGTCTCCTAAGAATTTTCAGCGGATTACACCCACAAAATCCATAAAGAAAGAAATCAAATGTTAGTATTTTGAAAATGCATTTTGAAATAGAGAAAAGTGTTGAAGTATTTTTGCGAAAATATAAGTGATCCAAGGTCATAGGTGTTGGCCCAAAAGGTTACACTCTCCATTTGTTTAGAGTTTTGATGATAACAAAACAAATAAGAGCTAGTTGGTACGAATAAGTTTGTTCAAGATAAGTTTCAGGTTTTGTACCATGTTTGGAAGCCATTGTTTAACTATTGCAAGATCCTCTAGGTTCATGAAGCAAAGAAGTCTTATGGCACATCAAGGAAGGATCATAGAAGAGAAGGCTCTAGCAAGACTTTACATGGCTCAAGACTGCTGAAGATAATTCATTAGTTTTGTTTCTAATTTTTTTAGTTTTGTTAAAGAATAGTGATTAGGATTGAAGCTCTATATTCCAACACACACGTTTTTGTGCACATGCATTTCCTAGAAATATTCCCTATAAAGATATACAAAATATTTTAATACAAAGACTTTTGTTTATAAACTCAATTTTAGGCATTATACATGTTTCATATCAAAATATTTTATTACATATCAAAATCTCCTTTAAATTGTGTTTTAGTTTCAGCTTTTGGCCTGAGCCGGTCGACCGACCGGTCGACCGCCACTATGTCAGGTCAAACCGGTCGACCGACCCAGTCGACTGGTATTCTGTCTGTTTTGATGTATCAGTGTGCATGTTTACCGGTCGACCGGACTGTCGACCGGAGCCCTTCGGTCGACCGGAGCCCTTCGGTCGACTGAAGTGGTGCTACTCTCTGTTTGTTTCGGCCGACCGGGCGGTCGACGGATAGCCTGCAACGGCTCTTTTTGTTTGAATCCCGTTCGACCGGCCGGCCGACCGAGGCAGCCGTTTCAGCCATAACAGCTAGTTTTTTAAACACGTTTTAAATTTGTGTTTTTCGTTTCTAAACGTATTTAGGGGATATTTTATGGGTCAAACTCTTCCTAATTGAAATTATATGTGTTTACTTTTTAATCCCTAGCCCTATCCTATAAATATTGGTGATTAGGGTTATGTTTATACAAGAAAAACAACAATCAAGCTATATACAAAAGTTTCGAAGTCTTCAAAAGTTTTCAAGAGAGTTTGGTCCTTGGTTTTTGTGCTGAAGAATCTCTCATCGCTGAAGTTTTATTTTCTAAACTCTCTCTAGTTCATTTTCTTTTTCCACTTACACTATTTGAGCTTCAATTCTAACCATTACTCTACAGGGCTCATGTAAGGGAAAGAGACGTTTGCAAAAGATAGTTTGTGATCTTTTCATCACTAAGAGAGAACTTGTGCTTGAGATTGTGGAGTTGGGTACTCCGGTGTTTTTGTAACCTCTTTGTGAAGTTATAGTTGTTAGAAATCCTTCTGGGTGAAGGCGGGGACGTAGAGCTGGGTGCTCGAACCTCGAAAAAATTCCTCGTGTTTGCGTTTGGTTTACTTGTTCTTACTTGCTCTTAATTCTTGCTAACTTTATATTGCTTTATCTACTTGCTTCACATTTTCTTTGCAACATTGTACTTGCTCTTCATTTTCATTGTTATATTCACTTGTTGCATATTCACAATTGTTAATCAAATACTCATACAACGAGATTGCATTGCGCACCTCCAACTCATATCTAGAGGAATCAGGAGGAAGAAGTTCAGAACCCTTCACGGGGTATTCGGCTTCTAGTCTTATTTTGGGTTGATTGTTGCATCATAATTTTTAAGTGTGCATTGATTAACATAATTACCTATTCACCCCCCCCTCTAGGTGATTTTCAATTGGTATCAGAGCTTGGACTCTAGGTTTGGCTTAACATCCTTAGAGAGATCCTTAAAATTTGCTAATCAACATTTGCATTCTTTCATTCATACCCTAGTAAATATGGCCAATAACATCAAAACCCCTCCTAAATTTGATGGACTTAATTTCCCTATTTGGAAGGTTAGGATGACTATCTTTTTACAATCTTTAGGTAGCTTAGTTGCAAAAGCCTTGACCAAACCCTATGTTAGACCCGATAGTGATGAAAGCACATGGTCCGACTTTACCTTTAGAGAATATGAGGCTAACTCAAAGGCCCAAAACTCCCTCCTAGCGGCCTTGAATGAGGATGACCTTGCACGGGTAATTCATTGCCAATCCGCCTATGAGATTTGGCAACACTTGTTGGTCACACTCGAGGGGACTTCACAAGTTAAGAGAGCTAAGATAGATCTCTTAAGGTCCCAATATGAATCTTTTAAAATGATTGATGATGAAACCATTGATTGTATGATTACAAGGTTTACTAAAATCACCAATGCTTTTTCTTCTTTAGGTGATGATGACCAAAAGGTGCAAAAAGTGATTCGGGCTCTTCCTTCATCATGGGAGATAAAGGCCACCACCTTGAAAGAATTGAACGACAAGGATGAAATGGACCTCATGAGTCTCATTGGGAACTTAAAGACCCATGAGATGGAAAAGAAGGCAAGAGAAGAGGCCGCTCTGCTAAAGAAGAAATCTATAGCCTTCAAATCGTCATCCACTCTTGAGGACGATGAAGAAGATGAAGAAGAAGATGAGGAGCTCTCCCTTCTTGTGCGAAACGTCAAAAGGATGTACCAAAAGAACAAGCTCAACTTCCGAAGAAAATTTGAAGGTAAAGAGGAGAGAAGAATTATTTGCTACAATTGCCGAAAACCCAGACATATCATGGCCGATTGCCCGGATTTCAAGAAGAAGATGACTTCCTCCTTCAAGCCAAAGAAGTCGGTCGAAAAGAAAGCCTACAAAGCCACATGGGATTCGGAAAGCGAATCGAAGACGAGGTAGACACGGCGAACATGTGTTTCATGGCAAACACACCAAAGGTAACCCACAACCTCTTGATGAAGATGATGAATTATCTAAAGAAGTTATTGTACATGCTTTTGTTGAACTCTCCAAAACATATGATAATAAAAAGATTGAGTGTTCAAAATTGAAAAAGGAAGTTGCTTTTCTTAAAAATTAACTTGCTATGGTTTCTAAAGAAAAAGATGAAATTTCTTCCAATCTCATTTCTATCCAAAAAGAATTTAGTGCTTATAAAGTTGCTTGCAAAGCAAAATTTTCTAAGATTGATGAAAAAGAAATTTCTTCTTTAAAAACTAAAATGGTTGATTTTGAGAAGGTTTTGAAAGATTGTGCTTTTAACACTAAGAAACTTGAAGAAAAGTTTTCTAAAAAGCACACTTCTCATGCTAAAGATTCTCATGTAAAGATTTCTCATGCTCACACTTCACACAACACTCATGTTAAATCCACACATGCTCACAAGTCTCACACACACTATGCTTTTAAATATGGTAGAGTGTATAGATGTACTTATTGTGGTAAGAATGGACATTTGGCTAAGTTTTGTTATGACCAAGTAAATAGATCAAATAATCTTGTTTTGGTTCATGGCACTAACCCTTTAGGACCCAAGAAAATGTGGGTACCAAAATCAAGTCCTAAGCTATTTGATGTAGGTACACACCAAGGCTATAAGACGTAAGGAGTGGTGATACCTTGATAGTGGTTGTTCGAGACACATGACATGAGATATCAACAACTTTACAACCCTATCAAGGTACATGGAAGGTGGCACCTTCACCTTCGGGGATGACTCCAAGGGTACTATCATCGGTATAGGTAACATTCAAATTGGTGCATCTCCTATTATAGAAAATGTTGTTCTTGTTGATGGTTTAAAACATAACTTGCTTAGTATAAGTCAACTTTGTGATCGTGGACTTAAAGTTGTTTTTGATGACTCTTCCTGCAAGATTTTTGATTGCAAAACCAATGATTGTATTCTCACCAAATTTCGTGATGATAATGTTTATATCATTGACATGCTTAATTTGGATTGTTCTACTAAATGCTTGAATGTTTTTGATGAAAATTCTTGACTTTGGCATAGAAGATTAGGACATGCATCTTTTGAACATCTTTCTAGGATTAATTCTAAGGAATTGGTGAAGGGTATTCCTTACTTGAAGTTTGAGAAAGACCGCATTTGTGGTGCGTGCCAACTTGGGAAACAAACCAAGTCTTCCTTCAAACCAATCAAGGATATCATGTCAACAAGGCCATTAGAATTAATTCATATGGATCTTTTTGGACCAACTAAAACTAAAAGCTTAAATGGCAGTAGATATGCATTTGTTTTAGTTGATGATTTTTGATGATTTACTTGGGTTTTCTTTTTGGAAAATAAAGATCAAACTTTTCTCATTTCAAAATTTTTCGAAAAAGGGTTGAAAAAGAAAAAGGTTTTTCGATTTTGAGAATAAGGAGTGATAGAGGTGGTGAGTTTGTTAACCAACTCTTCATGACTTATTGTGATGAAAAGGGAATAAAGCATGAAATGTCATGTCCTAGAACTCCACAACAAAATGGAGTTGTAGAAAGGAAAAATAGAACACTTCAAGAGATGGCTAGGACCATGATAAGTGAATATGACCTCCCTCAATATCTATGGGCCGAGGCCGTAAACACCGCATGCTACATATCAAATCGTATTTATTTGTGTAAAAATTCTTCCAAAACATCTTTTGAAATGTATTATTCTAGAAAACCTAATGTTTCATATTTCAAAGTTTTTGGATGCAAGTGTTTTGTTTTGAATACTAGAGATAACTTGGATAAATTTGATGCTAAGGCTTATGAAGCTATTTTTGTTGGATATTCTTCTACTAGTAAAGCTTATAGAGTATTCAATAGATCTTCCCTTACCATTGAAGAATCCATGCATGTTAAATTTGAAGAATCTAATGTGGTTGTTGAGAATGTTGTAGAAATTGACCCATTAGGTGAAGACATGGAGAGACTATCCTTGAAGGACTCACCCACTCAAGAAGAAAAGCAAGAACCCATTGGTGATGTTCATAAGGATGAAGTGAAAGATTCTCAACCACTTCCTAAAGATTGGAGATACGCTACAAATCACCCCAAGGAACTCATCATAGGTGATGTATCTAAGGGGGTAACAACTCACTCCAAGCTCCATGACTTATGTGGTAACTTTGCATTCATTTCTCATTTTGAACCCAAAAGCATTCTCGAAGCCGAGGCGGACTCATATTGGTTGCTAGCCATGCAAGAGGAACTCAATCAATTTGAGCGCAACCAAGTTTGGCATCTTGTTCCTAGGCCCCACGATAGACCAATAATTGGTACTAAGTGGATCTTTAGAAACAAGTTGGATGAGTTTGGAAATGTCATTAGGAATAAAGCTAGGTTAGTAGCCCAAGGTTACACTCAAGTTGAAGGAATTGACTTTGAGGAGACCTTTGCACCCGTAGCACGGCTTGAAGCCATACGGATAACACTAGCGTTTGCATCTTTAAAAATTTTAAACTTTTTCAAATGGATGTGAATAGTGCATTTTTAAATGGTTTTATAAATGAAGAAGTTTATGTTGAAAACCTCCCGATTTTGTTGATCATGTTCATCCAAATTTTGTTTTTAAACTTGATAAAGCTTTGTATGGATTGAAACAAGCTCCAAGAGCTTGGTATGAAAGGCTTTCAAGTTTTCTCATTTCAAATTGATTTTGTTAAAGGCAAAGTAGACACAACTCTTTTTACTAAGCATGTTGATAATGACATTTTAATTATGCAAATTTATGTTGATGATATAATCTTTGGTTCTACTAATGAGTTTTTATGCAAGGAGTTTGAAAAGGTTATGCAAAGTGAGTTTGAAATGTCTTTCATGGGTGAATTGAATTTCTTCCTTGGACTCCAAATCAAGCAATTGCAAGATGGAAATTTCATACGTCAAGCCAAGTATGCAAAGGAACTCGTAAAGAAGTTTGGACTTGAAAGCTCAAAAGTTTGCAACACTCCCATGGCAACTACAACCAAGCTTGATAAGGATGAACAAGGTAAAAATGTTGATATTAAGTTATATAGAAGCATGATAGGTAGTCTTTTGTATTTGACGGCAAGTAGGACGGACATATTGTTTAGTGTGTGTCTTTGTGCTATATTCCAATCGTGTCCTAAAGAGTCCCATCTTATTGCGGTAAAACGCATTATTCGTTATATTAAGGGCACAATTGGAATGGGTCTATGGTATCCGAAAACCGGAGATTTTTCAATGACAAGTTATTCGGATGCTGACTATGCGGGTTGTAGAGTAGATAGAAAGAGTACTAGTGGGACATATCAATTTCTTGGTAATTGTCTTGTTTCATGGTCCTCTAAGAAACAAAATTCCGTAGCTCTATCAACCGCCGAGGCGGAGTATGTTGCAGCGGGGCTTGTTGTGCACAAGTCCTTTGGATGAAACATACTCTCCTTGATTATGATTTGCATTATGATCATATAAAACATTTTGTGATAATACTAGTACTATTCATATGACCAAAAATGCAAATCAACATAGTAAGACCAAGCACATTGAGATTAGGTATCACTTTCTTAGAGATCATTTTGAGAAAGATGATATAGATATTGATTATGTTTCAACGGATTTGCAACTTGCCGATATTTTCACTAAACCACTTGATTTTGCTAGATTCTCCTTTATTTGTGGTGAACTAAATATTTGTGTTATTGAATAGAAGTTTTTATCCTTTTTGATGTATGACAAAAAGGGGGAGAATAAGGTTTGAGTTTGTATTGTTTTGGTTTTTACAATAAGTTTGTATTGTTTTTGTTTTTACAAAGTGTTTTTGATTTGATTTTCTTGTATTTAGAGTTTAAGTGTTTTGCAAGTGTTTTATACCTTTAGTTTCATGGTTTTTGCATATTACATTTTTTACATGTTTAATATAGCATAATTTGAGGGGGAGCTTAGACCTCTCCTTTATTTTTAACAATGCCTATTTGTTTTGTAATCATCAAAAAGGGGGAGATTGTTGGCCCAAAAGGTTACACTCTCCATTTGTTTAGAGTTTTGATGATAACAAAACAAATAAGAGCTAGTTGGTACTAATAAGTTTGTTCAAGATAAGTTTCAGTTTTTGTACCATGTTTGGTAGCCATTGTTTAACTATTGCAAGATCTTCTAGGTTCATGAAGCAAAGAAGTCTTATGGCACATCAAGGAAGGATCATAGAAGAGAAAGCTCTAGCAAGACTTTACATGGCTCAAGACTGCTCAAGATAATTCATTAGTTTTGTTTCTAGTTTTGTAGTTTTATTAAAGAATAGTGATTAGGATTGAAGCTCTATATTCCAACACACACGTTTTTGCGCACATGCATTTCTAGAAATATTCCCTATAAAGATATACAAAATATTTTAATACAAAGACTTTTGTTTATAAACTCAATTTTAGGCATTATACATGTTTCATATCAAAAATATTTTATTACATATCAAAATCTCCTTAAAATTGTGCTTTAGTTTCAGCTTTTGGCCTGAGCCGGCCGACCGACCGGTCGACTGTCACTATGTCAGGTCAAACCGGTCGACCGACCCAGTCGACTGGTATTCTATCTGTTTTGATGTATCAGTGTGCATGTTTACCGGTCGACCGGACTGTCGACCGGAGCCCTTCGGTCGACCGGGCGGCTGGCCGACTGAAGTGGTGCTACTCTCTGTTTGTTTCGGCCGACCGGGCGGTCGACCGATAGCCTGCAACGGCTCTTTTTGTTTAATTCCCGGTCGACCGGCCGGCCGACCGAGGTAGCCGTTTCAGCCATAACAGCTAGTTTTTTTAAACACGTTTTAAATTTGTGTTTTTCGTTTCTAAACGTATTTAGCGGATATTTTATGGGTCAAAATCTTCCTAATTGAAATTATATGTGTTTACTTTTTAATCCTTAGCCCTATGCTATAAATAGTGGTGATTAGGGTTATGTTTATAGAAGAAAAACAACAATCAAGCTATATACAAAAGTTTCAAAGTCTTCAAAAGTTTTCAAGAGAGTTTGGTCCTTGTTTTTTGTGTTGAAGAATCTCTCATCGCTGAAGTTTTATTTTCGAAACTCTCTCTAGTTCATTTTGTTTTTCCACTTACACTATTTGAGCTTCAATTCTAACCATTACTCTACAGGGCTCTTGTAAGGGAAAGAGACGTTTGCAAAAGATAGTTTGTGGTCTTTTGATCACTAAGAGAGAACTTGTACTTGAGATTGTGGAGTTGGGTACTCCGGTGTTTTTGTAACCTCTTTGTGAAGTTATAGTTGTTAGAAATCCTTCTGGGTGAAGGCGGGGACGTAGAGCTGGGTGCTCGAACCTCGAAAAAATTCCTCGTGTTTGCGTTTGGTTTACTTGTTCTTACTTGCTCTTAATTCTTGCTAACTTTATATTGCTTTATCTACTTGCTTCACATTTCTTTGCAACATTGTACTTGCTCTTCATGTTCATTGTTATATTCACTTGTTGCATATTCACAATTGTCAATCAAATACTCATACAACGAGATTGCATTGCGCACCTCCAACTCATATCTAGAGGAATCAGGAGGAAGAAGTTCAGAACCCTTCACGGAGTATTCGGCTTCTAGTCTTGTTTTGGGTTAATTGTTGCATCATAATTTTTAAGTGTTCATTGATTAGCATAATCACATATTCACCCCCCCTCTAGGTGATTTTCAATAGGTTAACCAGAAATTAATCTTTCTTAAACTAAGTCAAAATTCAAAATCTTATTCTAAATTAAATGTAAGAATGTAAAATTGAATTGACTCTTTGATCTTTCACAAAACTCTTAGAAAAATATGCACTTTGTGAAGATTTTTGGGATATCGACTCTAACTTTCATGCCATTGATTTCTGTATATTTAATTTTTTTCTTTATTTTTTTTTCTTCCCTTAGTTTTCTTAGGCTTTCTTATTTACCCGGGGAGTGAGCCTTTAGCCAGTGACTCCCAAACCAGATGATCTTAGGGCACCGATGAGAAAATATCCCTCGACTTAAGGATCGAGTAAACAAGACCACAAAACTAGAGGGGATTATTTTAATTTTATCCACCATTTTAGGTATGAATAATCATGCTTCTTGAGGCATAATTACCCAACTTCAATAAGTGGCGTTTATCATTATATTATATATATATATATTTTAATAGCATTATCAGTCTTTGTTTCAATCCCAAAAATTGTGTAAGTATGAAGTACATAAATCTAAGGCAAAAAATTCAAGATCAAATTATCTTTTAAATCTTACTTTCTTATCCTAAAATTTAAACAAAATCTATTATTTTGACTTCGTTTAAAATTTCATAATTTTATGTCTTCCTAATTTCTAAGATAATCTTAATTTTCTTAAAAATAAATCAAAACTATTTATCTTATTTCAAAAAGTTTTGTAAAATGTTTTTCATACAAAAGGAAATTTTAAAAAGTTTCTAAAAAGAAGTGTGAAAGAAAGAAAAATTAAAACTACCTATGTTAGTAAACCCTCCACTATACTTATCTCATGCATTGTCCTCAATGTATCATGAATGTGTATATACATGAAACAAACGGAGAGGGAAGAAAGATTACCTCAAGGGGTGGCTCCAGTGATGGTCTGATTAGGCCAAGCATTGTTACCCAATCAAAATAGCATGGATCCTGCAGGAGCCCAACAATGACCTTGCTAATACGACCCAGTAACAGAATGATTGAATGAATGGTCTTATTTAAATATTTATCCCCATCTAATTTTCAGCTTTCAAAAATAATTTCTGGGTCACTTTCTTCAACATCCTTGTCCAACAATAAAGTGTGATTTTGGAAGATGAGTGATTTGGACTCAAATGGAACAGGAGTAAAAAATCGATACCGACTCGGGAATTTGACTCAGATCGAGTCAAGAGTCAATAATGAAAGTCGAAATTGGTTCAAAAATGGGGTCCAAACTAAAGAATTAATATTCACACATTTTCCCCATCAATAAAGTGTGATCATGAGAGATTGGTGATTCCATTTCATGGTGTACTGGTACAGGATTCAATGTTGACTCTGGAATAGAGAAAAAATCTAATAAAAATACCGGAGTCATTATTGCATCAAAAAGTAAAATGGAATTACTAACATGAGGTTAGGATCACATTTAGGTTCGATTTTAATTTCAGGAAATGGATAGCTTGCAAGAATGTCCAGGCGACTTTCATTTGGAGTTTGGTTAAGTTCAAATGTGTGTTCTGAAATTAAATCTGGATTCCCAAAATGACATGATTCATGGGTCCAATCAGTATAGTTAGAGATATTAGGATCGGTCAAAGGTTGACAAGAAAGACTTTTCTCGCTCTCATTGATCAATTCGCTCATAAGTGAGTCTAACCTACTGATAGGCCGTGTAACGGAATTTTGATTCGGAATCATCTCTTCTATACTCTTTGCAATTGGTTCTTCTTCAAAAGATGAGTATGGAAGTTGATTTTGGAAACTGTGGTGAAATTGTAAGTCCATCGATTGCTGCTCGGACTCACGCAAGGGTTCCATACTCAAGTCCAGTATTGATGGTTGTTCATTTTGATTTGGTGAGACTGGAAAAGATGAGTAGGACTCTTGAAAATTTGGTTGAGATGATGAGTCCAACATGTTTTGCATTCTTTCATAAAAACTTCCAAACGCTTTTCTAGCTCAAATTCTTCTTCAATTGGATGATCTAGAAAAGGAGTATGTGGAGTTTGATGTGGGAAGGATTATAAATTGAGCAAAATTTGAACTTGTTGTAGGGACTCTTCCATACTCCTTTCCAAATCAGATTTTTCTTTGGTTGGTAGAAAAGGAAAAGGAGTATATGAACCAAAATTGGGGAATGAACTTTGTGACAATTATGGATAAGGCGGTTGAAAATTTGACTCGGGGGAGGTGAATGCCCATTGACTCTGTGAAGAGTTGAAATTATTTTGAAAATTATAGTCATATGGTTTGGGATATGGGTCATATTGATTCGGATAATCCCAACTCGACATAAATGGTTAGCTCAGTTGTACATAGCCGGGTCAGAGTTATCTGAGTCAAATGAGGTCAGAGTGAAATACGGATTCATATCATAATTGAAAGAATTGTTGTTATTAAAATCCATATCACAATTTATAAAAAAAGAAAGAAAGCAAACAAACAAACAAACAAAGAAAAAGAAAAAGAAAACAAGCCTATGCTAGGGTTGACTTAGACCTAGACGACTCCTAACTGGTTAGACTATCCACAGGGGGTATATTGTCAGAAGCTGGCCACAAGTTAATCGACCAGGTAGGGGCAAAATCAGTGGGAGGTATCCGTGCCAGAGCAACAAGCCTAATTATGTCATACCACTGTTCTTCGAGGTTTTGCCTCTCAATCCCCAACCTTAGTTACCGATTTGATAAGAGTCAACTTCTAACAAATTCCCCCTTAAGTCAATCTCCTAATTGAGTCTGAGATGTACCTTGGGGCCAACGTCTAGCAATTTTTATTAAGGCTTGGGTTGTGTGAGTGGGGAGGTGATTTTTGGACTAAGGGAGGGTAATGACTTCCCCACCAAATGTTGTATTGGGTGTTGCCTTTAAGTTAAATTTGTGCAAGTGTGTAATATAGATAAGAATGAACACAAAAAAGTGAGTAATCACTGAAATGTTTGTCCTGACTATATGCAATGCAATATGTACACCTTCATCAAGATCACAACAACACAAGAACAAAATATAGTAAAGTGGAATGAAAATTGACACGAGTCTAGATGCAAATGTCTAAACCGTTTTAAAGCATTCAATTACTATATTTTAATTCTTAATATTATTTACAGTGCACAGGTAATAAAAAAAAATTAGCAGCAAAGTATATGAATGTACAAGAATTTACCCAACCACATAAGAGCAAGTGTGGACTTCTGCAACGCTAAAAATTTAACCTGCACACCAAAAATAAAGAAAAAAGTTAACAAAAATGTGAAATCAAACTGCTCCCATTCCCGACAATGGTGCCAAAATTTGATCGAGGGAAAATCGCACACAAAAAGTTTTTGTTTTGAAATTGATATTTAAAGTGTGTGCTTTGGCTTCCTTGATACTTCCGTTATAGCATAGAGGCTAAAACGAGTCGAATCCAAAAGGACGGGAGGTGATAGAAGCTTACACGGTATGTTCACGTGTATGTTAACGGCTCTTTAAAGTTTTAAATAATGAAAAGAAAGAGAATAAAGAATGAAAGAAGAAGTACGGTGAAATACGAAGAAGTGGGAAACATAGAAAATAATGATTTTTGTAGTTTTTTTATATCTAAAATAAAGTGAAAAAAGAAAGACGACTCATGGCTACTAACTACTAATGACTCCACCAACACGCTAACCACTTAGTGATAGTTTTCTCACAAGTATCATTGGCCATCACTAGTCCTTGGTTCAAGAGCGTTTCAAAGCATGACCCATATGTAACTCATCACATCCCAACTCAACAAAACAAGAGCAAGCTACGCTTAAACCATCAAAACTAAAAGTAAGCATGGAGTAAAGTAATGTTAGCTTTTTAGAGAGTTAGGAAGTTAGAGTGTTGGATCCATCATCATGAGCCATTAATGGCTCTTGTAAGAGCAAGGCTAAGTAGAGGCTTTTAGATTCATATGGATTATCAAATAAAAAGTTAGACTAGTTGATGGTTAGTGGTTAGTTGCCATGAAGAAAAATTAGCTACACATGTAAAAGAGATTCGAGAGAAGAAAACAAAGATAAGGCAAGAGAGTACCTTTCATAGATTGTCACTTTCTATTATAAGCACTCTTGCTTCCTAACATGTACCACTCTCTCTCCCTATTACAAGATCTACAAGAAATGAAAAATACAGGGGAGAAAGAAGAAGACCCTAAATTACGATTTAATTGGTGATTAAAAGACTACATCATAGCCATTGACCTAGAAGAGCTGATTCATCAAAAAAGGGGCCAAAAACCAGAAACCAGGAGCAGAAGCTAACAGGGGACAGACAGGACAGCATGCGGGTCAAAGCGCCGCGCGTACTTCCCTAGGTAGGTCATGTTTTCGCGGCCTAGAAGGGCTGGCCGCGGCCGTACGGCCGCGGCTAGGCCCTGGCTTCGAGCAAGGGGTTTTCCCCTTGGCCCCCCTTCCCTGGTGCCTATAAATACCTCTTGGGGTTCCAGAGCAAGTGATATGCAATGTTTTAGGGTAGTTTTCATCTTCATTTTGTAGTTTATGGTAGTTTAGGTTAGTGTTCTTCTTCTTCCTCCCTTGTATTTTCCATTTCTTATAGATCTTGTAATAGGAAGAGAGAGTGGTACATGTTGGAAGCAAGAGTGCTTGTAATAGAAGGTGAGAATCTATGAAGGTGCTTTCTTACCTTATCTTTGTTTTCTTTTCTTGAATCTCTTTTACATGTGTAGCTAATTTTTCTTTCATGGCAACTAACTACTAACCACCAACTAGTCTAACTTTTTATTTAAAAATCTATATGAATCTAATAGCCTCTACATGGCCTTGCTCTTACAAGAGCCATTAATGGCTCATGATGATGGCTCCAACACTCTAACTTCCTAACTGTCTAATAAGCTAACATTACTTTACTTCATGCTTTCTTTTAGTTTTGATGGTTTAAGTGTTGCTTGCTCTTGTTTTGTTGAGTTGGGATGTGATGAGTTACATATGGGTCATGCTTTGAAACGCTCTTGAACTAAGGACTAGTGATGGCCAATGATACTTGTGAGGCAACTATCACTAAGTGGTTAGCGTGTTGGTGGAGTCACTAGTAGTTAGTAGCCGTGAGTCGTCTTTCTTTTTCACTTTATTTTAGATATAAAAAAAAACTACAAAAATCATTCTTTTCTATGTTTCCCACTTCTTCGTATTTCACCGTACTTCTTCTTTAATTCTTTATTCTCTTTTCTTTTCATTCTTTAAAACTTTAAAGAGCCGTTAACATACACATGAACATACCGTGTAAGCTTCTATCGCCTCCCGTCCTTATGGATTCGACTAGTTTTAGCCTTTATGCTATAAAGGAAGTATCGAGGAAGCCAAAGCACACACTTTAAATATCAATTTCAAAACAAACACTTTTTGCGTGCGGTTTTTCCTCGATCACCTGTCCAGGCCCCAGTGCCTAAGGATAAAGAAAATCAAAAAGAGATCGCTTTGATGAATCCTTGAAGAAGAATCCTTCCATAGGACTCAATGCTCCTTTCTGCTTTGACATATTAGCACAATTGGCCAATATTCCAGCTCATATTATCATGCACGAGCTACTCTGCCTCTCGAAGAAAATGAGAGAGGCACTGGGAGACGCTTACTGATTCAGAATCATTTCTGACACAAGTGCCAACCCCTGCAAAAGAAGATCGAGTTTCATTCCCCCAATGTCATCTGGTACAACAGCAAGTACCATGCATCGCCTTTGCTCCTGAGGACATGCTCCTCAAAGGCAATTGACATGACAGACCTTTGTATTATACAGGGTACATTGGATCCACACACATTGAGAGAATACAAGTCAATCCGGGGTCTGCTCTGAGCATTATTCCCAAGAGACTTCTTTATTTCTTCGCATCTCGTTGAGCAAGTTATCAACCATGACTATGACCATTTATGGCTTCAACGCCAGAAGTAGTCATCCTTTGGGCAAGATCCATCTCCGGTGCCAATTGGAGATCTGAAATCAGAAGTGACACACTACGTCATCGACGCTGACAGATCCTACAACCTCTTGCTCAGACGATCTTAGATCTATGCCAATTGGATTATACCTTCTACACTCCATTCATGCGTCAAATATGTGGATGACAAGACGATGGTCAGAATGGTGTTCGCCAAAATGTAGCCATTCAAATGGTGAAAACTACTTCATTGATTCTCCAATTTAGAGAGAGAATGGTAAGGTGTTAAAAAATCATTGCCTAACGATATTGATAGTGGCAACAAAACAGACTCAGAATCAGGAGAAGATCTAGAGGTTTCTTTTCATGAGGAACCAATTGTAGCATATCTAAATGATCCTGATTATAATAATTTTGCCGACAATGGCGATGAATGGATCTTTAATGAAAATGTCAATTTCAATTATTCCTTGAGTTGCTATGATGTAAATAGTCATATTAACATGAGTCCTCTATGCATGTCCCTGCCTATGTGAACGGCGTGCATGCATATAGAGGAGAATGATGGGTCTGTATTTTTAGTTCCATCTTCTAAGAAGGACCAATTGCCAACCATATTGGCAAAACCCGACATTGAATTACTACATCAACCGATTCGGATGAAGACTTGGAGTCCCCATAATTCTTTCACTATGCATGGCCGGCACACCGTATGATGAAAGAACTGGGATATGGCTTACATTATGGTGAAGGCGTGAATTTTGGAAAGGGATGACGCGTCTCTCTGCAACCTTTCATACCAAAGGGAAAGCCTTTCAATTACTACGATCAGACTTGCAGGGGTTGGGGTATACTACCGCATCTATTAGATCTGATTTAGAGTCTGAAAAGTCTCTACCATCAAATTCATCATACTCATCGGAATGGGAATCTGACATAAATGTGGGCGTTGCCTTAAGAAACTCATCGTCATCATGACAGCAACCAGTCAGGTGGGAACCAGAAGAGGACATTGAACTGTTCGACACTGATTCTTGGGCTTAACAGCTTGATCTTCAATGGGAGAAGAATGTGACCCTCCTACAGAAGATAAAGTAATCCAAATTGATGTAGGTGATCAAACATACCCGAAGTTTATCTCTATAAGCGAAAGTTTGTCGCTGACAGAGAAGCAAGACCTAATATCCCTGATAAAAGAATATATAAATTGTTTTTACTTAGAGCTATGAAAATATGCCTGGTTTCGATCCTCAGGTGGCTATGCATCGTCTTAACATCAAACCGGATCCTAAGCTGATCATATAATAGCAATAACACTTCTGACCTGACATTATAGAGGAATTGAATCGAAGTCCAAAAACTCATCAAATGTGGCTTCATTTGAGAGGAACAACACCCAAACTGGGTTGCCAACATTATGCCCGTTCTTAAAAAGAATGGAAAGATCCGAGTCTGTATTGACTTTCACGATCTTAATATAGCCTTTCCTAAAGATGAATTTTCATTACCCATCACTGACGTCAGGATTGACAATACATGCGGTTTTGAAATGATGTCTTTTATGGATGGCTTTTCAGGGTAGAACGAAATCAAGATGTACCTGGATGATGAAAGACATATACCATTTCGAACGTTGTTTGATGTGTTTTCTGATACAGTTATGTCGTTTTGCTTAAAGAATGCTGGTGCCACCTGCCAACTTGTGATGAGTACAATCTTCTGTGATAACCTACGAAAGACAGTGGAGTGTTATGTTGACGATATTGCAATCCAAAGTCGTGACAAAAATAACCATCTCCATGATTTGAGAACGATATTTGATCTCATGCGGGCTCACCAGTTGAAGTTGAACCCAACAAAGTCTCTCTTTGGAGTTTCAAGTGGCAAACTCCTTGGATTCATAGTCACATCCAAAAGAATTCATCTTGATCCTGACAAGATCAAAGCCATTCAAGATATGTAACCTCCAAAGAATCTCAAAGAACTCTATAATGCCCAATCCCATATGTACTGAGATGTTACTGCAATATATATACGTAGGTCAAAAATATCCTCACATATATACGCTAAGCATCAGTACATGCAAGAATCAGAGTACAGGAGCATGTGGTGCATTATACATTCTAACATATAAGTACAATTACAAAGTTATCACAGGATGTGACATATATTGCATGAATATTACATCACCGATAAATACAAATGCGAGAATATAAAGCAATATGCAATGATGAACAGTACAATGTGTGCTCACGAGTTACAAAAGGAAATCTCGAAAGACGAGTAGGGGCCTGTAAGGATAAGGTCCCAGACTGGTCTTCCGCTGATCCACTATGCTTCCGCTGCGCCACTCTGATCAACAGGTTGTCCATCACGGTCCCAGCTCCAGAATCAGGACATGCAGATCCATGGAAATAAAAAAACTCCTAAACGAGTTGTGTGATGAATGTCAAGTGGCGTGTAAGGACAAGCACACATGTTTCGATAATTCTTAATTAAAAGCATGCGTTGAAAACTGTGTTGTGAGTATACACACCCAAAATTGATAAGGCATCATGTAATGAGTTAAACAGATGTGACAAAACCAGTGGTATGGGCTAAGTGGATAGATTCACGAGATTGATACCTCGAGGGAATAATCTAAACAAGAAAACCTTAACTGTATATCGTAGATCTCATGTCTCCATCGACTGAGTACACACACCCTGAGTTGTCCACAATAATAACCAAGAAAATAATATGAATTATCAGGAGATTATACGGTAACTAAGTATCTGTATAAATCTAGAATAAGCAAGTCAGGAGGTTAAGTATAGCAATACAAGTGTAATATCAGGCATGAGATAGGCTGTGTACAATATGGTAATAGCCGGAGATCAGTGAAGTAGTACACAGGTGGTAAAGTCAGGAATATATAATATAATAATAGTAGCAGTAAAACTGAAAATCTAAATAAAAATCTGATGAAAGCAAATACAACAAAACTGGGAGTACAACCCAGATTACAACTTCATGAGATAAATACATCAAAGGAACAATCCAAATAAGGAAAACCCTCAGCTATATACCGTGAAAAACACCTAGAGGGGGGGTGAATAGGTGTTAGTGCTAATCTAAAACTTAATGCAAAACTAAGTGCGCTATATGCGGAAGCTAATGCAAATTATGCACAAACTAATACAATACAACAAGTGTAGCCGAATTCCCCTTGCGAGGCTCTAGACAACTCCCTTGATTCCCCTTGAAATGGGTTGAGGCGCTATGTGAAGCTCTTGTTGGATGAGTATAAGTTGGGCACACACACACAAGCAATCCAAGCAATGTGCACACACAATCAAGCCAAGCAATCAAGGATATAGCTATATGGATTATGCAAGGCACAACACAAGCAAATAAGATATGAATGAAGTATGATGCTTTGCACAAATGTAAAGAGAGAGAGTTTAGAGACAAGTGGATCAAACACAAATACAAAGATATGTTTCGAGGTTCGAGCACCCTTGCTCTACATCCCCGCCTACACCACCGTGTAGGATTTCCAATCCACTATACCGTCCACCGAGGACTCCCACCGAGGGAACCTTCACCGAGAAGGATTTGTACAACAATGGAGTACCTAACTCCTCTCTCAAACAACCTCCTCACAACCGAGGGGTAGGCCCGTAGCCAAATACAACAACAACAACAACACCTCTACCGAAGAGGCTCACAACCAATCTCAATCACCTCACACTTGAGGGATACAAACCAATCACCCGATCACCTCTACCGAAGAGGGATACAACAAGAATAAGGGTGTACAACTTAGAGGTTACAACAACAACCTCAAAACTCTCTCTTTTCTTTTTCTCTTTTCTTTTCCACAAAACAAGATCCTAATAGATTAGGATAGTATGATAGCTCAAGTGTGGAAAACTAGGTGTTTGGAAAACAAGCAACAAAGAAAAACACTTGGGAAAATTCTTGCAAAAGATATAAAATGAAAACCAAGACAAATCTCCCAAAATATTCTTTTCTTTGATTTTTCCAAAACCTAAAACAATAAAGATTGAAAGATTAAATCCCCAAACACTTTTGAAAAACTCTTTTAAACACTTCAGAAAATCAGAATTTTTTCTTTTCAAAAACTTGGCCAAAATCCCCAAAGAGATGGGGTTTATATAGGCCCATCAGAAAACTAGCCGTTAGGCTGAGCTGGCAGCCTGACAGGCTGCCGGTCGACCGGTCCGGTCGACCGCCAATGGTCAGAAATATGACCGTTGGGCAACAGCGGTCGACCGGCCCAGTCGACCAAAACAAACTGAGAGCAGAACTCTTCTGCAGTGGTCGACCGCCCGGTCGACCCAAACAAACAAAGAGCAGAGCTCTTAGACCCGGTCGACTGGCTCGGTCGACCGTCCCAGTGACTCCAAACGTGCACAGATCTGTGCACGTCCGGTCGACCGGACATCAGCCAAGTCGACTAATAACCTGGATTAGTCGACTGGTTGAGTCCTGGACCAGAAAACTGAGTTTGAAAACTTGGGAAAAAATATTTATAAAAGTCTTTTAATACTTCTAAAAATCACCAAAAATATTTTTATCATTTTATATCAAAACTCAAACAAGTGATAAAAGTTTCAAGACATATAATAATCATATCAATTCATTTTTGAGTCTTGCAAAATTTTATCAAAAACAAAACTTGTATTTTTATCAAACTTGATTTTTCAACACATGAATAGGGACATCAAAATAAGCTCGTACAGGAAGTTAAAACCATGTATGTATATCTAGAACATATCTAATATACATAAAAACTATTTAAGCTTGTTTTGATCTACTATTCATGAAAACTAAAATCCAAATCATGAAACGTGTGTGTTGTGTGCACTTGAGCATATCAACTATACTAAGTTTTACAAATGGATCTAAAAACACACTATCTAAATTATGGATACCTATGTCCTCTTGACGATCTTCATCTTCAAGTAGACTTGCTCCAAAACTCCATCCATGGGCTAGGCAATGTGTGATCTTGAAGCTTTGGCCCTGGAATCATCATGAAAAGCTTCTAAACACCTTGTTGAAGTTAATCACCAATTAATATCTTGGTTAATGATCTGAAACTTAAACAACACAAGATTATTAGTAAACATAACTACATGAGTTAATCATCATCAAAACTAGAGTGGAAGGCCTTTGGGCCAACATACCGTATATCTAATGTTATCGTAATCTAAATGTATATAACCCGAATTGCAAAACACAATGAATTATTATTAATTAGTATCTATTATTTTTACTCGTCCTACCCATATATTTAAGTATGTGTTACCGGTACACATACATCCATATAGGAGTATGTTGAGATTGTTATTGGAAACTGATGATGTGACCTACGAATTATGTTTACAATCGGTTCTAGGCATATCCGAAACAATGATCCAATAACCTGACATTTAGTCAGGCCCATGCTGCTAAACACTCATGATATAATAACTGGGACGTAAGAACCACCCCACAAGGAACACCTGGCGGCCACAGGTAGAACCTCAAGATTTTAGTTGCACAACATCTCTATACCATTGTAAACAAAACCATATTGAAGTCCATTGGTTTTCCCCTCACCTGGCATAAGTTGTCCATTTTATGATTTATTAGATAATTATCAATGTACGAGAATGAGCAGGAGCATGTCAGGTGTGTCATGAGTACATGATGTTGAAAATATACCTAGAGGGGGGTGAATAGGTGTATGCTAATCTAATGACAAATGATGTGAAATTAAAAACTAATTGCAATACACTATGTGAAACCAAAGAGTGCAGCCGAATTCCCAGTGACAGGCTCTGAACTATCTCCTCTAAATTCCTCTAAATAAGAGTTAAAGTGCTATATGAAGCGCTCTTGGTTCAACACTAGTGAGGCACACAATCAATACCAAGCATAAATATGATATGAACAATATGATGCAATGCAAGATATAATAGAGATAGAGTTTAGAGATAGTGGATCAAATACAAATACCAAGATATGTTTCGAGATTCGAACCACTGCTCTACGTCCCCGCCTTCACATAGAAGGATTTTCACTATGTCCACATAGGACCTCCCACACAAGGAACCTCCAATTAGGAATTTGCAATTACAAAGTAAGGAGTACACAACTCCTCTCTCCAACAACCACCTCTATACAAGAGGCAAGGCACAACGCCAAAACAACAATCACCTCTACACAAGAGGGAAAAGGCACTAAGTCAAACTTAGCCACTAACTTCCTAACCACTAACAAGCTAACATTACTTTACTCCATGCTTACTTTTAGTTTTGATGGTTTAAGTGTAGCTTGAACTTGTTTTGTTGTGTTGGGTTGTGATGAGTTACATATGGGTCATGCTTTGAATCGCTCTTGAACCAAGGACTAGTGATGGCCAATGTTACATGTGAGGCAACTATCACTAAGAGGTTAGAATGTTGGTGGAGTCATTAGTAGTTAGTAGCTATGGGTTTTCTTTCCTTTTCACTTTATTTTAGATATACATACAAAAATCACAAATATATTCTTTTCTATGTTTCTCACTTCTTTGTTTTCACTGTGCTTCTCTTTTCATTCTTTCTTTTCTTTTCTTTTCATTCTTTAAAACTTTGAAGAATCTTTAACAAACACGTGAATCAACCGGTAAAGCTTCTATCGCCTCCCATCCTTGTGGATTCGACTCGTTTTAGCCTCTATGCTATAACAGAAGTATCAAGGAAGCCAAAGCACACACACTTTAAATCTTCATTTCGAAACATACACTTTTTGCGCGCGGTTTTCTCCCGATCAAATTTTGGCGCTGTTGCCGGGGAGGAAACGGCTTTGTTGTTCAAATACTAAAGATTGTTCTTTGTTTTTGTGTGTAGGAGAAGAACCAAGGAGCTTACCATCACGGGAAGCGAAAAAGGTGGCCAAGGACATTGCGCGAGGATTCACTTGCCCTCAGAAAAATTCGTGTAAAAGCGAGTTTTTTCGATTGAAGTACTAACAAACTCGTTTGCAGGGTTGCCGAAAGCCGCTAAAAACAAAAAAATTGCTTTCTAAATTTTTAGTCTCTTTGGATGCTTCACCTTATGCATGTGTAATAAATTCAATAGAAATTCACTTGTTGCTTAATTGAAATTTGAATTAGACTTTTGCATTTAGGGCACGTGTCTATTTCAATTCATTTCAATTTCTGTTGAAGAGTGCTGGAGACAAGGTACGTGTGCATTCATATAGAATAGGACCAACATTTTGAAGTGATTTACCGCTTTGAGTGTTACCTTGTTGTGAATAAACTGCACACTTGCACAATTGACTTTAAAGGCAAAACCCAAATAAACAAGATAAGGTGGGGATTTCATCACCCTTCCTTAGCCCAAAAATCATCTCCAAGTGCACTCACATTTTCCCAAGCCTTAAGTAAAAATCAATAGACGTTGGCCCTAGGGACATCTCAGACTCACTAAGAGATTAACCGAGGTTGAAAATTGTAAGAACTATACTCCTGCAAAATCGGTGTCGAAGGAAAGTGGATTGAGAGGTAAAGCCTCGAAAGCTCCGTGGTTTGGCGTAATTAGGCCTGTGGCTCTGCTCGGATACCTCCCCCTGAGCTTTGCCCTTTCCTGGCCGATTAGCTTGTAGTCGAGTTCCTGCAACAACCTTCCCCGGAGAATCGACCAGTTAGAAGTCGTCTAGGTCCAGGTACCTTAGACTAAGGCTTGTGGTTGTTTTTTCTTTCTTTTGTTTGTTTTTAGTTCTTTTTTGATTGTTTGTTGTCTTCACGTTGGTTGTGGTGTGCTGCATGCAAGAGTGGGTGAGAAATCCATCAACTTCCAGATTAACAAGAAACACTTCTCTACCCTTGCATCCAGAACCGGTGATGGCATCACTTCAGGATAGATTTTACCCGATCAGAACTTCACTTCCATCTGCATAAAACGTTCTGAAGCAAATGGCAATAATTTTGAGTTAAAGCCCCAATTCATTAACACTCTTTCCAAATTTCATGGTTAGAATCAGAGGACGCATACTTCTTTGTTAGGGAATTTGAATAAGTATACCTCATGATGCGTATACCCCAGCTAGGAGACGAGGTCGTTAGGTTACGTTTCATCCCTTTTTCCCTAAAGGACCTAGCTAAGAAATGGTTGTACAGCTTGGCAGCAGATTCAGTCACGACCTGGGATGATTTCGTCAAGGCTTTCTTGAAGAAATTCTACACCATTCACAAGACTGCCCTCATTAGGAAGAACATCATGCAGTTTAAGCAAGACCCGAGTGAATCAATTTGGAGATACTTTGAGCGATTCAAAGATCTCCTCGCTCAGTGCCCTCATCATGGCGTGGAGAAATGGCGTCAATGTCAGATTCTCTACGATGGTCTAGATTATCAGACTAAGACCCTGTTAGAAATGATGTGTCAGGGAGGGTTCTAGCAGAAGGATGAGAATCAGGGTTGGGATTTGTTTGAGGACTTAGCTGAGAAAACCCTGCAATGGGAGCCAGCCTCGGAGAAACCTAGGAATTCACAATCTATAACTTCAAGAGGAGGGCTCCTATCTCTAGAATCATCCATAGCTGCCGAGGCCAAGATTGCTACCCTAATGAGAAGGATAGGGGCTCTGGAAATAAAAGAGCCTGCCAGTGTTAACCAGATCAACCCACCACCAATTCACAATCCGGGTTGTTCATATTGTCAGGCACCAAACCATGTTTTTGAAGAGTGCCCTGTTTTCCATGCCCAGCAAGTGCCACCAGAACACATGAACGCAGCTTACTCACGGCCGCCTCACAACCCCTGCTCACAGACCTACAATCCCGGCTAGAGAAATCACCCCAATTTCTCCTGGGCCCAAAACAATCCTCCCAGGCCTAATTTTTCGAACAACTTTCACCATCCTACTCCTCCACTAACTTTTCCCAGTCAAGCCCCAGCTTCCTCCTCCCAAGGCTCACCAATGGAAAAGAAAATCAGTAAATTGGAGGAGAGCATAGAGACTTTCATAAAGTCCCAAACCGCTTTTATGCAAAACCAGGGACAAACTCTGAACAGTCATTCACAGGCCATATCAAGATTGAAAATGCAGATGAGCCAGTTAGCTAGCTCCCTAAGTGAAAGACCTAAGGGTACTTTGCCTAGTCAGCCTTTAGTTAACCCAAAAACCTCCAATCAAGTATATGAAATTCAGGATCCATCGATAGCCAGTGTAATGCTGTTCATACACTACGATCTGGAAAGAAGGTAGACAACCAGGTTTACCAACAGAAAAGTCCAGTCCATCCCGATCCCACTCCTGCCTCCACCTCTACTAGTTCCTCCCAATCCACTCCGCAAACATCTGACGAGGACAAAGCTGCTGAACAAGTTCATAAGCCTGTAGCACCATTTCCCAGTAGACTTAGGAACAACAATAAAAATATGCACATGGAGAAAATGCTAGAGATGTTCAACTAGGTCAAATTGAATGTGCCACTTCTTGACGCTATCCAACAAGTCCCGGCTTATGCCAAATTTTTTAAGGATATGTGTACAAAGAAGAGAAAGACCAATGTGCCCAAGAAAGTATTCTTGGCCACTAATATAAGCGAAATTCTATTTGGTCCCATTCCGGTGAAATACAAGGATCCCGGATGTCCCACCATTTCCTGCACCATAGGACAGACCGAAATCAGAAGAGCGCTTCTTGACCAGGGAGCAAGTATCAACTTGTTACCTCTCTCAGTATACCAGCAACTTGGGTTGGGCGAGCTAAGCCCAACTCGAGTCACCATTCTGCTAGCTGACCGATCTGTGAAGATCCTAAAGGGGGAAATCACATACGTCCTCATCCGGGTCAGGGATTTCATTTACCCCGTTGACTTCATTGTGCTTGAGACCCAACCTGTGTCCAATCTTAGGTCTCAAACTCCCGCCATCTTAGGGCGCCCATTCCTTGCTACAGCCAATGCCATAATCAACTGTAGGAACGGGTCCATGCGATTGACTTTTGGAGACATGACGAAGGAAGTCAATGTCTTTAATCTTGGAAGACAACCTAGGGATGTCAATAATCAGACGTTTGAGGTCAATTCTATTGAAAGCCTGACCAGTGAGCATGAGGGAAGTATGGAAACAGAAACTGAGGCAGAGTTTGATCTGGAGGCTGAGGATTTTAATCTAGACCAGATCATAGATTAAGCAGTGAATTGGGCATCAAGCCCCAGTGTACCCCATCCAAGGATTGAAAGCCCAGAGATTGCCTCCAATGAAGAAACACCTTCCATAGAGCTAAAAGCCCTGCCTGGACACCTCAAGTACGCCTACCTGGGCGGAAAGGACACCTTACCAGTCATCATAACGTCCCACTTGACTGAGCAACAAGAGGATAGCTTAATGTCTATTCTGAAAAGACATAGGGAAGCCATTGGATGGACGATGAAGGACATCAAGGGAATAAGTCCAGCCATAGTACAACACTGAATCCATTTAGTCGATGAAGCAACCCCTAGGAGGGACCCAAAACGCAGGCTTAACCCTCTCATGCAAGAGGCAGTTAAGGCTGAAATTCTGAAACTATTAGATAATGGGATAATTTATCCCATTTCTGATAGTCAATGGGTTAGCCCTGTTCATGCGGTTCCAAAGAAGGCTGGCTTTACGGTAGTAGAAAATGAGGAAAAAGAGTTGGTACAAAAAAGACTCCCTACCAAGGTTCGTGTTTGTATCGACTACAGGAAGTTGAATGCAGCTACCCTAAAGACCACTTCCCGCTACCCTTCATCGACTAAATGCTTGAGCGTTTGGCTGGACATGAGTACTACTGCTTTCTAGAAGGGTACTCGGGATACAATCAAATCCCCATTGCTGCAGAAGACCAGGAAAAGACGACGTTCACCTGCCCGTTGATTGGTTGCTAATGTTGCATATTTAATATCATATGTCCATACTTATTATAGAATAAAAGCCTGCATTGTCCTAATTAATTGTCTAATTTATTTGCAGGCCCAATCTTTAAGGAGTTGAAGAGAAATGAGCCCAAGCCCACCAAAATTCTGCATTAAATCAGAATTAATTCGCACTCAGAAAATCAGAGCAAAATCAAGAGGTGAAAAACCGGTTGAGAAGAATCCTCTCAGAATCGATCGGTTAAAGCCAAGAATCCAAGGTCATTTCGTCAAAATCCCAGACTCAAACGAAGAAACCAACTGAAGATAAAAGCAGAAGAGAAACCTGGGAAGACCCACCAACAGGGTGTGACAACCTGGCCACACCCTGGCCACGGAAACGCAGTCTAAGCCGCGTTTCTGCGGCTTTGTTGGGGAGTTAGGGGGAGCGTTTGCTCCCCTGACCTCCCCGGGATCCTATAGATTGGGTTTTGCCTATAAAAGGCCTGTACTTACGCTGAAAATTGGACAAACATGCAGAGTAGGATTTAGCCTAGTTTTCATTTGTAGTTTAGGTTTTTCTTTTCTTTATTATGTAATTGTAATGTGTATGTAAGCTTAGGATTAGATGATGATTCATGTAAGTAAGAGAGAGAGAGAGGCATATGTTGAGAGTGACACCGATGTACCCTCCTCCTTTCTTTCATTGTTTCAAGCAATAAAGGTAAACTTTTATTTATGTTCGTATCTTTACTTTCCTTTTCTTTTGCTTTCTTCTTCCTCTTCTACTTTACCTTGGTTGTATTTGTTGAGTTTACAAGTGAATTCCAAAGCAAGTATAACTAAGCTACATGAGAGCCAGCGATAGTTCATGAAGACGTTCTCCTCTTCCAAGCTCCGCATCACTTCGTTCTTGATATGCTTGACGATATAATGTGCACGGGGACTGAGCTCGAGCTTATGATCTATGCGTTGAACGCCTCCGAAGTAAAGGTAGAACATGCAACGGTTTCCAGGTAAGTCATCACTCAACCTAGGTAAGTATTCGTTCCTTTTCTTTCCTTTCTTTCATTTCTGTAAATTAAATCATCACCTCTTCCAACTCTTTCTTCTCCACTCACTCCATTTGTACATAGTCACTATTATTGTTTTCTGATTTTTCCACCTTCTTCATCTTTCACTTTCTTCTTAACTTTAACTATAACTTTCGTTTTCATTTTTATAACTTTAAAACAAGAAGAACTTTCGCTTATTTTCATAACGATTTCAATAAAGAAACGTAAAGCTTCCATCGCAAACCCTCCTTGTGGATCACGACCCGCATAGCCACTTGCTATAGCGGTAAGAATTGAGCACTTGCACATCTTCATTCTAAATTCTATAATTCCGTATTTTGTGTGCAGGTTTAGCTTCAATCAAATTTTGGCGCCGTTGCCGGGGAGGGTAACATGTTTTTTATTGAAATCTGAATTTTTTTTGAAAATTTTTTAGAACTAAACGAATTTTCTTCTCTGTTGCAGGTTACAGGGCAATCAAAGCAGGAAATTAATATTGCAGTGACATACAAGTGGCCTTGGCCCTCTGCTGTAGAAAGCAGAGACCAAGGGCCCTCTGAATTGCCGCGTTTCCACGGCAAAAGCCGCGGATCCGCGGCAAGGACGAGTTGACTACTAACAGGTTTTTGCAGGGTTGCTTGCTTTACAAATTCTAGTTCTCTGCAATTCTTTATTTCCTATATGCCATCACATAAGCCTGCTAAATAATCAACAGTAAAACGTTTGTTGCAAAAGTTAAAATTGATTAGACGTTTGCATCTTAGGCACGTGTCTTTTCAATTCCTTTACTTTACCGTTGAAGAGTGCTGGAGCAAGGTACGTACGCATTGCATCTAGAATAGGACTATCTCTTGGTTGATCTATATCGCTTTGAGTGCATCTTATTTATCTTGTACACTTGCACAAAAAACTGATTTTAAGGGCACCACCCATTAACAAGATAACGTGGGGATTTAATCACCCTTCCTTAGCCCAAAAATCAGAATCCAAGCACTCACTAACCCAAGCCTAACTTAAAATGAGTAGACGTTGGCCCTAGGGACATCTCAGACTTAATTAGGAGATTATCCTAAGGGGGAAAGGTGTTGGAACTTAATTCTTGCCATATCAGTGTCTAGGAAAAGGATTAAGGGCCGAAAGCCTGAAGATTGGTGGTTATTTAATTAAGGAACGTCTTTGACGGAAAACCTCCCACCAATATTGCCCTGACCTGGCTGATTAGCTTGTGGTCAAAGTCTACATTAAACCTCCCATGGACAGTCTAACCAGTTAGGAGTCGTCTAGGTCTAGGTCTACCCTAACTTAGGTTAGAATTTTTTCTTTCTTGTTTGTTTATTTGTTTGCTTTTCTTTCCTTTTTGTGTGTATTCTATTGTGTGATATGGCTTATAATAATAATTTTTCAACTTTAATTATAATCCATATTACACACCGAGTTCATTTTCGGATATTACCAACCCGGCATATCCTAACTTTAACCAACCTAGTGTGCCGGATTGGTCTTATCCGAATCAATATAACCCATGTCCCCCATCTAATAACTATAATGTCCATAATAATTTCAACTCTTCACCGAGTCGGTGGGGATTCTCCTCCCCCGAGCATAATTATCAACCAACTTGTCCTCCTTCTCTACCTAGTCCACAATATTTTCAAGATTCATACTCAGTTCCACCCATCCAAAATAGGAAACCATCAATTTTGGAAAGGAGTATGCGTGAGTCCAAACAACAATCACAAAATCTGATGGACTCACAATTTCACTACCACTTCCAAAACAACTCTTCATCTTTTCAACAAGACAATGAACCCATCAACTATGAAAAGATGCTAGAAGCCATGACTCATGCTCAAAATGCTCATAATTGTGACATAGATATGATGGTCGAATCTCTACGTTCTCACCGTTGGACCAGTTCTGATATCACTAACCATTCTGTTAGAGCCGAAGAGTCATGTAGTTTGGAAATCAAGATTCCATTTCAGAACAACCATTTGAACTTGCCCAAACTCTAAATTTTGAAAAAGATATTGACAGTTTAGCAAGTTTTCCTTTTCCTGAAATAGAACTTGAAAATGAATATGATCCTGAACCCCAACTTAGTGATTCAATTCTACTTCCTGATTCGATTATGACTCCGGTATCTTCACCTGATTTTGATTTTTTCCCCGAGTCAATGTTGGATCCTATGCCTATTCATCATGAAATTGAATCCCCCATCTTTGAGGATCATATTGAACTTGACCAATTATACAATTTTGAAAATCCTATTGACAAATTGGCAAGTTCTCAATTTTTTGATATTGAACTCAATGAGATATGTGACCTAGATTCTCATATCTGTGATACAGTTCAACTTTCTGAATCAATATTGACTTCTGTTATGTTACCAAACTTGAGTAATATTTTAAAGTCAGTTTTGATTCCTCCACCTATCATTCCTGAATTGGAATCACCCAAATTAGGTCACATTCCATTGTTGGAAAATACATGTGGACTTGAGTTTCAACTTCTTGACTTGGACCCTATTCCTGAACCAATTTCGACTCTTGAACCTTTACTTGACTTAAGTTACCTTCCTGAGTCGGTATTAGTTCCTGTACTTCCTGAGTCCAAGTCAATCATTCTATCATTTCATACTCCTTTCTGGGACGAGGTGGTTGACAAATTTGACTCCGAAATCAATTATGGAATATGGAAATTAGATGGGGTTAAATATTTAATAAAGATCCTTTATGGATACATCTTTTTAATGGATTATATTAGAGAAATTTCTGGTGGGTTCCCCCGAGACCCAAGAAAAGTTGATTGGGCCGCGTTTCGTGGACCAATCAGACCACCACCGGAACCACCACCTTAAGGTAACCTTTTCCTTCCCTTTCTTCTTTTTCATGCATCTATGCATTAATTCATACATTGAGGACAATGCATGAGATAGGTGTGGGGGAGCGTCTAACATAACTTTTCTTTTTGTTTAAAAAAAAAATTTAACATTTTTCTTTACTTTTAAAAACTTTTTGAAAAATAGAAACAATATTTTGACTTATTTTTGTAAGAAATTAAGTTAATTTTAAGGAATAGGAAAATCCAAATTAGGATTTCTTATACTTGGTCAAAATAAGATTATTTATTCAATTTATAGACTTAGGAAGATAATTTGTCAAAGTAATTTAGTCTTGATCTTTACCTTAATGAAATATGCACACTTCATACACTTACACACTTAGGGTTCAAAAACAAAGATTCTTACGCCTTATAAAAAAAAAACAAGTCTAATTATTGATTAGCTAGGTGCTTTGGCCTAAGCAAGCCTTAGTATTTATGCGAAAGATGATTAGATAAGTTATAAAAAAAATATATATATATATACAAACAAATCTAATTATTGACTAGCTAGGTGCTTTGGCCTAAGCAAGCCTTAGTATTTATACGAAAGATGATTAGATAAGTTTGAAAAGAAAAATCCTCTGATTATGCTGGGTATTTGTGCCTAATAAAGCATAAGTATTCACGCCTAAAAGAGGTTCATATAATAAAATCCTTAGTTTTGTGGCCTTGTTTGCTCGAGTCCTTAAGTCCTTGGGGTGTTTTCTCACCTGGTGCCCTAAGACCGTTTGGTTTGGGAGTCATCGATTAGAGGCTCGTTACATGGGCAGATTAGAAAGCCTAATAGAACTAAGGAATAATACCACCAAAAAAAAATAGTATATATAAATAAATAAGGCATAAGAGTTAGAATTAATGAACCCTTAGTCAAAATTTTCACATTCACAAGGTGCATATGACTTAGAATAAAGTAATAGACTAGATGAGAAGTACAATTTGACTCCTTACTTTGATTGATAACAAATTTTTGAATAGAGACTAAGTTTAGGAATGAAAAATTCGGTTTTCTTATGACTTATAGATTGCTTAGATCTTACAATCATATTTCAAATATTTTTCT
Source organism: Agave tequilana (assembly GCA_038442645.1). Lineage (NCBI taxonomy): Eukaryota > Viridiplantae > Streptophyta > Magnoliopsida > Asparagales > Asparagaceae > Agave > Agave tequilana. The sequence continues at coordinate 368,668 of JAVJIF010001240.1, forward strand.
CTTTCAAAATGCTTTTCGAAAATACTAACTCTTTATTTCTCTTTCTTTATGGATTTTGTGGGTGCAATCCGCTGAAAACCCTCACGAGACAAAACTCGTCCTCTAGGGGAAGTCTAGAGGTTTAACGGCTTGTTGCACATGCTCAGTGCAATCGCGCGACCTGTGAAAGTGGTCTAATAATCCTTAGTATAGTTTAGTTGTTTTGCTCGAGGATGAGCAAAAGATAGGTATGGGGGTGTGATTGGTTGCTAATGTTGCATATTTAATATCATATGTCCATACTTATTATAGAATAAAAGCCTGCATTGTCCTAATTAATTGTCTAATTTATTTGCAGGCCCAATCTTTAAGGAGTTGAAGAGAAATGAGCCCAAAGCCCACCAAAATTCTGCATTAAATCAGAATTAATTCGCACTCAGAAAATCAGGGCAAAATCAAGAGGTGAAAAACCGGTTGAGAAGAATCCTCTCAGAATCGATCGGTTAAAGCCAAGAATCCAAGGCCATTTCGTCCAAATCCCAGACTCAAAGGAAGAAACCAACTGAAGATAAAAGCAGAAGGGAAACCCGGGAAGACCCACCAACAGGGTGTGGCCACCTGGCCACACCCTAGCCGCGGAAACGCGGCCCAAGCCGCGTTTCCGCGGCTTTGTTGGGGAGTTAGGGGGAGCGTTTGCTCCCCCGACCTCCCCGGGATCCTATAGATTGGGTTTTGCCTATAAAAGGCCTGTACTTGCGCTGAAAATTGGACGAACATGCAGAGTAGGATTTAGCCTAGTTTTCATTTGTAGTTTAGGTTTTTCTTTTCTTTATTATGTAATTGTAATGTGTATGTAAGCTTAGGATTAGATGATGATTCATGTAAGTAAGAGAGAGAGGCATATGTTGAGAGTGACACCGATGTACCCTCCTCCTTTCTTTCATTGTTTCAAGCAATAAAGGTAAACTTTTATTTATGTTCGTATCCTTACTTTCCTTTTCTTTTGCTTTCTTCTTCCTCTTCTACTTTACCTTGGTTGTATTTGTTGAGTTTACAAGTGAATTCCAAAGCAAGTATAACTAAGCTACGTGAGAGCCAGCGATAGCTCATGAAGACGTTCTCCTCTTCCAAGCTCCACATCACTTCGTTCTTGATATGCTTGATGATATAATGTGCACGGGGACTGAGCTCGAGCTTATGATCTATGCGTTGAACGCCTCCGAAGCAAAGGTAGAACATGCAACGGTTTCCAGGTAAGTCATCACTCAACCTAGGTAAGTATTCCTTCCTTTTCTTTCCTTTCTTTCATTTCTGTAAATTAAATCATCACCTCTTCCAACTCTTTCTTCTCCACTCACTCCATTTGTACATAGTCGCTTTTATTGTTTTCTGATTTTTCCACTTCTTCATCTTTCACTTTCTTCTTAACTTTAATTATAACTTTCGTTTTCATTTTTATAACTTTAAACAGAGAAGAACTTTCGCTTATTTTCATAATGATTTCAATAAAGAAACGTAAAGCTTCCATCGCAAACCCTCCTTGTGGATCACGACCCGCATAGCCACTTGCTATAGCGGTAAGAATTGAGCACTTGTACATCTTCATTCTAAATTCTATAATTCCGTATTTTGTGTGCAGGTTTAGCTTCAATCACCCGTTCGGAACCTTTGCTTATTGGCGCATGCCTTTTGGATTGTGCAATGCTCCTACAACGTTCCAACGGTGCATGCTTAGTTTGTTCTCTGACGTGGTGGAACGTTTTCTTGAGATTTTCATAGATGACTTCTCCATCTACGGAGATTCATTTGATCAATGTCTTCATCACTTAGAGTTAGTGCTACAAAGATGCATTGAGAAGAACCTAACTCTAAACTTGAAAAAATGTCACTTTATGGTGAGGCAGGGGATTGTCTTGGGCCATGAGATTTCGAGCAGATGCATAGAAGTGGATAAGGCTAAGGTAGAAGTAATTTCTAAGCTTCCACCACCAAAAGCATCAAGGATATTAGATCCTTTTTAGGGCATGCTGGGTTCTACCGACGATTCATTAAGGACTTTAGCAAATTCGCGAGGCCCATAACCAACCTGCTCGCTAAGTACGTGCCCTTTGATTTCAACGATGAGTGTTTTAAATCATGGGGGAAGCTTAAGCAAGAGCTTATCTCTGCGCCTATCATTTCTGCTCCTAATTGGACCCAGCCATTTAAAATCATGTGTGATGCATTTGATTTTGCTATTGGCGCTGTTCTAGGACAGCGCATAGACAATAGGCAGCACGTGATTTATTACTCTAGTAGGACTTTGAATGACGCCCAACAGAACTATACAACGACTGAGAAGGAATTCTTAGCCGTTGTCTTTGCGTTAGAAAAGTTCCGGCCTTACTTGTTAGGTTCGAAAATGGTGATTTTTATGGATAACTCGGCTCTGAAATACCTCATGACCAAGAAGGAAGCAAAAGCCCGACTGATTCGGTGGATCCTTTTGCTTCAAGAATTTGACTTAGAAATTTGGGATAAAAGAGGTATAGAAAATGTGGCTGCTGATCATCTCTCACGAATTCCGAATGCACCAACCATCCAACCTCCGATCAATGAGGATTTCCCAGACGAGCACATCCTAGCCATTCTTAAGGAACCGTGGTATGCTGACATCGTTAATTACTGGCCACGGGACAATTACCCGCTGACTGGACAAAGCAAGACCAATACCGCTTCTTTGCCCAAGTACGGTACTTCTTCTGGGAAGAACCGTATCCATTTAAGTATTGTCCCGACCAAATCATTAGACGACGCATACCCGAGGAGGAACAGAAGAGTGTGCTCAGCTTTTGCCATGACCCTTACATTCGGAGGACACTTCGGTCCCCGCAAGACTGCAGAAAAGGTTCTACAAAGTGGGTTCTACTGCCCCACTTTGTTCAAAGACTCATATCATTTTTGCAAGTCATGCACAAATTGTCAGAAAATGGGAAGATTTCAAGAAGAGACATGATGCCCCTAAACCCGATCCTTGAAGTTGAAATTTTTGATGTTTGGGGTATTGATTTCATGGGGCCATTTCCCAATTCCTTCGGCAACCAATTCATTTTGGTTGCTGTAGATTATGTCTCTAAATGGGTAGAAGTTGTGCCAACTAAGACGAATGACAACAAAGTGGTTGTCAAATTTCTTAAAGAGAATATCTTCTCCCGATTTGGCACCCCCAGAGTGATAATTAGTGATAATGGATCATATTTCTGCAACAGAGTTTTTGAAACTCTGATGCGAAAATATTCCATCAATCACAACTTATCCACTCCGTATCATCCCCAGACAAATGGGCAGGTCGAAGTCACCAACCGACAGATCAAGCTCATTCTGAAAAAGACTGTCGGACAAAACCAAAAGGATTGGTCGGTTAAGCTCTATGATGCATTGTGGGCTTACTGCACTGCTTTTAAGATAGTTCTGGGATGTCTCCTTATAGAATCGTGTTTGAAAAAGCCTGTCATCTGCCAGTAGAGTTAGAACACCGGGCCCTCTGGGCAATTAAGCAACTCAACTTTGATCTGACCAAGGCCGGTGAACTTAGGAAACTGCAGATTTCAGAATTAGAGGTGAAATGGAATGAAGCCTATGAGAATACCCAAATCACCAAGAGCAGAACTAAACTTTTCCATGACCAAATCATAACCCGAAAAAACTTTGCACCGGGAGATAGGGTTCTGCTATATAACTCTAGGCTTCATATTTTCATAGGAAAGCTGAAAACTCGTTGGTCAGGACCGTTCATTGTGCACACTGTTTTCCCACACGGTGTTGTGCTTATTGTAAACCCTAAGAACAACACGGAATTCAAAGTCAATGGGCAAAGACTGAAGCCCTTCTTGACCACTGAACCTATGACTCCGGATGATAGTGTGCTGACTTTTTTTGCCCCGTCATACACCTAACCACAACACGTAAATAAAATTAAAAAAAAAACTTGTTTATATGCTTACCCCTTCTACATTTTTTTTTAGCCTATTCGCACTTGGCCTGCCCGAGTCCACAAAGACGGTGACATCATTTCTTCCCCCTATTTATTGCATTCGCATTCCCATATGCATTCATTGAGGATAATGCATTAGATAGGTGTGGGGGGTGCTAACACTTTTCTTTCTTTTTCTTTTTATTCTTCTTTCTTCTTTCAAAAAAAAAGGTTTAGATTGAAAAGAATTTCATACTCTTTGTAAACATACCAAAAGATTGTAGGAATTACGGGAACCTTATTAAGGAATCTTTATTTTTGCCTAAGTAAACAAGAAAGAATGGTTTGACTAAAAAAGATAGGAGGGATAAGGAAAATAACTCATACCTTTTATTTAGCCTTAGTAGAATATGCATAATTCACACACACATGCTTGGGATTTAGAGACATAACTCTGAAAGAAAAAAATTTAAACAACTAACTTCTTTTCTTTACTTACTGGATTTTGTGGGTGCAATCCGCTGAAAACCCTCAGGAGACAGACTCCTCCTCTAGGGGAAACTTAGAGGTTTAATGGCTTGTTGCACATGCTCAGTGCAATCGCGTCACCTGTGAAAGTGGTGTAATTATTCCTTAGTTTTTTGTTTTGCTCGGAACGAGCAAAAGATAAGTGTGGGGGTGTGATTAGTCTCTAATTTTTCATAATTTGTATCACATCTTCACATTAATTTCATATTAAATTCTGCTAATAAAGCTTTGCTTGCTTGATTCTAGGTCCATGGTGTGTAATGAAGAAGAAGACCCTAAATCACCATTTAATTGGTGATTAAAAGCCTATTAAAGATAGCCATTGACCTAGAGAGCTGATTCTGTAAAAATCTGGGGCTGCAAAGACGAAACCGCGCGCGGTCCCGTCTGTCCCTGTCAGGGCCTATGCCTGGTTTCGTCTTTGCAGCCCCTGATTTTTACAGAATCAGCTCTTTAGGTCAATGGCTATCTATAATAGGCTTTTAATCACCAATTAAATGGTAATTTAGGGTCTTCTTCTTCATTACACACCATGGACCTAGAATCAAGCAAGCAAAGCTTTATTAGCAGAAGTTAATATGAAATTAATGTGAAGATGTGATACAAATTATGCAAAATTAGAGACTAATCACACCCCCACACTTATCTTTTGCTCGTCCCGAGCAAAACAAAAAACTAAGGAATTATTACACTACTTTCGCAGGTGACGCGATTGCACTGAGCATGTGCAACAAGCCATTAAACCTCTAAGTTTCCCCCAGAGGAGGAGTTTGTCTCCTGAGGGTTTTCAGCGTATTGCACCCACAAAATCCAGTAAGTAAAGAAAATAAGTTAGTTGTTTAAATTTTTTATTTTTTTCATGAAAAAGAACTTTCAATCATCTAAGTAAAAATAACCGAATGATGTAACAATTAGGTTTAACCCTCATAAGTCCTCTTATACTTTAGCCTTCATAAAAGAAGAAACTATGATTTTTTTTTAAATTTAGAAAGAATCTTGTACTTCTAACTCATTCTTTTATTTTGCTTTAGATAGATATGCATACTATGTATGTGTGATGTGCTTGGGATTTTTCAACTCAACTTTGAACATCTTTTAATTTTATTAATATTTACTTATTATTCTTAGTTCCATTAGGCTTTCTACTTCACTTATGTAACACATATCAAACTGATGACTCTCAAACCAGATGGTCTTAGGGCATCAGGTGAAAAAACACCCTTCAGGTCAAATATACAAGTGGAGTAGGCCACGAAATCAAGATTTATATATTAATTTTTGGTTTTTTGGTTTTTTTTTGGCATGAGTAATCATGCTTCTTGAGGCACAATTATCCAGCTTTTTTTTTTAGTGTGGGGGTGTGATTAGTCTCTAATTTTACATAATTTTCATCACATTCTCATATTTATTTCATGTAAAATTTTGCTAATAAAACCTTGCTTGCTTGATTCTAGGTCCATGGTGTGCAAATGAAGAAGAAGACCTAAATCACCATTTAATTGGTGATTAAAAGTCTACCAAGTAGCCATTGACTTTTGGGTGAAGATTTTTTCAGCTCAGGGTATCAAATCGCAAATCCAGAAGATCAAGGCATCAGAAGACAGTCTGGGCGACGCGCTGCTCGAAGCCTGGCACGCGCCGCCCTGGCAGGGCCGCGAAAACGCGGCCCAGGCCACGTTTCCGCGGCCCTTTGGGCGCACGCGCGCCTGCGCTTTGGGCCACGTGCTTCCCACGTGGCCCCCTGTCCCATGGTGCCTATAAATTACCCCCCTGGGGTCTCCAGTTTGAGCAGATCCAGAGTTAGAGCCAGTTTTTGTAATCTTAATTTTAGGTTTATAGTTATTGTTGTTGTTCTTCTTCTAGTTGTTGTTTTAGCCATTAGAGTGAAAGAGAGAGAGAGAGAGTGTAAGTGTTGTATTGGAAGGGTAACAAGGTAAAACAAGTACTACTTCTCTTCCTTCTTTCCATTTACTTGTCTTTGCCATTTGCTTTTACTTCCTTGTTGTAGTGTAACTTCCTTCTTCTTCACTCCTTTTCTTTTACTTTTTTGTAGTATAACTTCCTTTCTTTAACTTTTCTTTTCTTTTGTTTTCTTGTAGTGTGACTCCCTCTCTCCACTTCTTTTCCTTTGTTGTTTCTTTTACTTTTATGGCTAACTAACTTCTCATTAGCATGGCTAACTAACTACTAACCTACTAATTTCTAACACTTGATTGATAACCCAAATGAGTCAATAATGTCAAACAAGCCTTGTGCAAACAAGAGCTATGGCATCTTAAGACGAGGGTTCTAACTCTAATTTACCTACAAGTATTTACTTTCTTATACTTCATGCTTAATGAGTTTTGATGATTTATGAGTTGTGTACTTTATTTGTTATTGTAAGTTAGAGACTTTTCCTTTTAACTTTGCCGATACCAATAGTGCACTCGAGTCTTCTCTTATTCTCACCTTCTATCGGATCTTGATAAGGGATGTCCGAGTTTTTGCCGTGTAAAGCTAAGTTTTAGGATGAACTTTCACTCGATTTCCACGTGAATAGTTCCAATGCAAAAGGTTTGTGTTCGCCTATGATCTATCGTGAGGCTATCTTACAAAAGTTAGAAATTAGTGGGAGCACTTAGTAGAAAGTTAGCCATGCATTTTTACAACTAAGAAAAAAATCACTTTTACAAACAACCAAAACATTTTCCAACAATTCTTCAAACAACTTGTTTTCACTTTTAAATTCTTTATTTGGACACAAAGAACTTTCTTTCTTTTGAACTTTGAAGCCGCATCAAGCTTCCATCGCTCTCTCTCCTTGTGGATACGACCCGTATAGCCACTTTGCTACTATGAAAGAATCGCAAAAGCAGTAACATCAACCCACACTTCCTTCTCTTATTTTAGTACTTACATTTTGCCGATCAAATTTTGGGTGTGTGCTTTGGCTTCCTCGATACTTCCGTTTTAGCATAGAGGCTAAAACGAGTCGAATCCACAAGGATGGGAGGCGATAGAAGCTTTACCGGTTGATTCACGTGTTTGTTAAAGATTCTTCAAAGTTTTAAGAATGAAAAGAAAAGAAAAGAAAGAATGAAAAGAGAAGCACGGTGAAAACAAAGAAGTGAGAAACATAGAAAAGAATATGTTTGTGATTTTTGTATGTATATCTAAAATAAAGTGAAAAGGAAAGAATCCCATGGTTACTAACTACTAATGACTCCACCAACATTCTAACCTCTTAGTGAAGTTTCCTCACATGTATCATTGGCCATCACTAGTCCTTGGTTCAAGAGCGATTCAAAGCATGACCCATATGTAACTCATCACAACCCAACACAACAAAACAAGTTCAAGCTACACATAAACCATCAAAACTAAAAGTAAGCATGGAGTAAAGTAATGCTAGCTTGTTAGTGGTTAGGAAGTTAGAGTTAGATCTATCAACATGAGCCATCAATGGCTCTTGTAAAAGCAAGGCCAAAACGAGGCTATTAGATTCATGTGGATTATCAAATAAGAAGTTAGCAAGTTGGTAGTTAGTAGTTAGTTTCCATGAGAGAAAAGACTAGCTACACATGTAAAAGAGATTAAAGAGAAGAAAACAAAGATAAGGTAAGAGAGCACCTTTCATAGATTGTCACCTTCTATTACAAGCACTCTTGCTTCCCAACATGTACCACTCTCTCTCCCTAATACAAGATCTACAAGAAATGGAAAATACAAGGGAGGAAGAAGAAGAAATACTACACTACACTACCCTAAACTACAAAATGGAAATGAAACTACTCCTAAAACTCTGTATATCTTCTCTCTGAAACCCCAGGGGGATATTTATAGCCACCAGGGAAGAGGGGGGCCAGGGGACAAACCCTGGCCGGAAGCGCGGCCGCAGCAGCGGCCGTACAACAGCGGAAACGCGGCCCAGGCCGTGTTTCCGCGTCCTTACGGTGGGGTTTTTTATAGCCACCAGGGAAGAGGGGGGCCAGGGGACAAACCCTGGCCCGAAGTGCGGCCGCAGCCGTGGCCGTACAGCCGCAGCCGGCCCAGGCAGCGTTTCTGCGTCCCTACGGTGGCCGCGCGCGCAGCGCTTCGAGCCGCGCGCGGTCTCGTCTGTCCCCTATCAGGGCCTGTGCCTGGTTTCATCTTTGCAGCCCCTGATTTTTACAGAATCAACTCTCTAGGTCAATGGCTATCTTTAATAGGCTTTTAATCACCAATTAAATGGTAATTTAGGGTCTTCTTCTTCATTACACACCATGGACCTAGAATCAAGCAAGCAAAGCTTTATTAGCAGAATTTAATATAAAATTAATGTGAAGATATGATACAAATTATGCAAAATTAGAGATTAATTAGTTTGCAAGGACTTCGAGGCATTGTTCCAATTCACTCATCCTCTTAGAATGACGAGACTCATTTTTTGAGTCATCCTCCTCTTCAGATGAGATTTCGGGGACTTAGAGTTGAAATACTCTTCACTTTCACTGTTTGCATAAGATAAGCTTTCCCCTTACTTCCTTTTGCCTTGGGATTTGTTGGAAGGAGTTTTGCCCTTTGATTTCTTTTTCACCTTAAGTAGTTGTGAGAGTATCTGCTTAAGGGTGTCGATATATTCTTGCTAAGCTCGAATCATATCAAACTATTCCCTTTGAACTCGGGCATGCTCCTAATATCGCTTGGCCATTTCTTCGAGGGTCCCCGCCATGTAAGCAAAGGTTATTATCTCCGATCTGGAATACGTAGACTAGGATTTGACGATGGCGTGGTGCTCGTCATTCAACTCAATTCTCCTGACCAACAAACTGTAGTTAACTAAGGCAATCATTCCTATACGGGTCTGGGTGTGTCGATAAACCCCTTTAGGTTCGACAAGAAAATCCTTCAAGCCTAGAGATCGGTCAACATCTAACTCCTCTGAACTTACAGCCAATTACTTCCTTTTGAACTTGCTTAGTGTGAAACTTGGCCATACCATGTTTGCAGTTACCTCCTGGTATTTGATGTCAGAGAACAACTTCTTCCTCTGGGATCATCATCTCTTTGCCGAGTTTGAAGCCGCTGACAACCAACTAAAAATTGAGGGTTTGTTATCTGAAAGTCATAGTGGCAATTAGAAATTACTGGTTAGATGAGCCGCTCGTAGTGGCATCGAGGAGTGATTTGATGGACACTCCTCTTTCTTGTCAGGTAGTCCGTCAGATCTGTTACGAAGGCATCTGAAGAACTAGCTTCAAACCCATAAGGGTAAGGACTTTTCGGCTCTGCATCTTTGGCTTTGTTAACTTGAACTCAGACTTCGTGTTTTTGCAAAGAAACACAACGGTCGCATTTCAGCTCAGTTGGCCTCTCAATGTGGTTCTTGTGTTCTCGAAGAGAAACTCGGTCCTCTCATTTTGGCTTAGACATTATATGAATGCTAGTCTCACACTCTAGAAGATAGATGTGGACCTCGCATTTTGGTGTTGTTATGTGCTAAACACAGATCTCGTGTTGTGAACAAACACATATCTCACATTTCGGTCCAGAGACGCGGGTCTCAACCTCGCATTTTGTAGCAACAGCAGAGACTGCAATTGCAGCTTCTTTAACCTGTTGACGACGGGAGTGGCGCCTCTGTCATTGCTCAGCATTCTAGTTGAGTCGCATGGGTTGTTGGGAACCCTCTATGACCTAAAATTGCAGAGTTCAAAGAGGAGAGTGATGGCAGAATTGATCTTCATCATTACTTTGATCGTGTGCCGATGCATTAGCTCTGCGGGTCTCTTGAGAGACGTTGTAGTTTTCCGCATTATCTTGGAGCTATTGGGCCTGAGGAAAGAAATTCATCGAACTTCCCTTGGTCGAATTTAATGATGAGTGATTCCATTATCCTCCCGAGGAGCTTGACGTCAGCTTGTGTCACGATGTTCTCATTAGTAGAAAATGAAGTCCCCAGCAGAGTTGCCATCATTTATTCGGTTAGAAAAATTGTGGTTTGTAAAATTTTTTTTATATGAAAATAAAGTTACAACGAACCAAAATCCGACTACAAAAAAGAAGAGAATAATTGAATCTCCCCTTTTGTTTAATATTGGGTTCTTGATGTGATATGGAGAGTGATTCTTATTCTCCGTTGACTCGCTGAACGACAAGCTTCTCTTTGAGATCTACTTCGAGGTGCTCTCGAAAAAGCAATAAAAGAAGAACTCTGTTTTAAAACAATAAGTGTTTAGAGTTTTCTGTTTACTTTCTCTCTGAACCTTTGGGTTGAAATGAAGAAGCCATTAGCCTGAAAATTATCAGCTCCACCTCTCGGAAAAAATCCCCCTCCTACATAGCTTTCGAGGCTACTTATAGGGAGTTTTAGGAGCATAATTGTCCCCTATAATTTTTTCATAATGAGAATTAACTCCCACATTACATGGGGAGTTCATTGACCCAGTAATGGGGATTAGTTACAACAAAAATGCGGGTCTCGTGTTAGAAGCGGACCCCGCTCTGTTGTGTAGATATGGTGCTCACAGGCTTCTCATGGCCGCATTGAAGTCGAAACACGAAGCTCACAGGCTCGCATTGAAATTTAGACACGGAGTTGCTCAGACTCGCGTTTGAAGAGAAACGTGGAGTTGCTCAAACACACGTTTGAAGTGGAATGCATAGTTGCTCAGACCCACGTTTGAAGTTCGTGTTTACCCATGGACACGAGGTTCGTATTTTAGTTGAAACGCGACCTTCACATTGTAGTGAGGTCCGCGTCTGAGGACTTGTTTTTAATAATTTTTAGACAGCCCACAATGCTCACGCACATCATGGATTTTTATATGCCAAGGTGCATACATGCACCTATTTTGGCCGCAAAGGTTATTTGACTAAGTTTTGTTATGATAGATTGAATGCAACAAATAGTCATGTTTGGGTTCTAAAAAGTAACATTCTAGGACCCAAGAAAGTTTGGGTACCAAAATCAACTCTTATTCTAAATGATATAGGCACGCGCCAAGGCTCCAAGATGTAGGAAGTGGTAGTACCTTGGTAGTTGTTGCTCAAGGTACATTACTAGAGATCTCAACAACTTTGCAACCCTATAAAGATATTAACAAAGTGGCACCGTCACCTTTGGAGATGATTCAAACAGCAAAACTGTTGGTATAGGTAATATCAAGATTGTCTCATCTCCTTTAAATGAAGCTGTTGTTTTGGCAGATGAACTCAAAAATAATCTATTAAGTATTAGTCAACTCTATGACAAAGGCTTAAGGGTTATTTTTAATGACTCTACCTGTGATATTTAAGATAAGAAATCAAATACTTGCGTTCTTTCCGGTTCTTGAAAATAATGTTCATATTATTGACAACATGCTAAATTTGAATTGCAATGCAACTTGTTTAAATGCTCTTAATAAAAATTCTTGGTTATGGCACAGGAGGGTAGGTCATATTTCTTTTGACCATCTATCTCGAATTAATTCTAAAGAATCGGTGAAGGGTATTCCTTACTTGATGTTTGAAAAAAACCGCATTTGTGGTGCGTGCCAACTTATCAAGTTCTCTTTCAAATCAATCAAGGATATCATGACATCTAAATCTCTGGAATTGATATATATGGATTTGTTGGCTCAACTAAAACTAGAAGTCATAGTGGTAACCATTTTGTATTTGTCTTAGTTGATGATTTCTTAAGATTTACATAGATTTTCATTTTTAACACATAAAGATGAAGCTTTTTCGCATATTCATGCTCTTAGAAAGAGGGTTGAAAATAAAAAAGATTTTCTGATTTTATGCATAAGGAGTGATAGAGGAGGTGAGTTCATCAACATTCTTTTATCACATACTCTGAAGAAAATGGAATTAAGCGTGAAATATCTTGTCCTAGAACTCCACAACAAAATGAAGTCGTTAAACTGAAGAATCGTACTCTTCAAGAGATGGCTAGAATAATGATTAGTGAATACAAACTCTCTCAATATCTATGAGCCAACGTCGTAAGCACTTCATGTTACATTGGGAATAAAATTAATTTTTGCAAGAATTCAAATAAAACTTCCTTTGAGATTTACTATTTGAGAAAATCAAATGTTCTCTATTTCAAAGTTTTTGGTTGCAAGTATTTTGTTTTGAACACCAAAAGTAACTTAGAAAAATTTGATGCTAAGTCTTTTGAAGGTACATTTGTTGGGTATTTAAATACTAGCAAGGCTTATAGGGTCTTCAATAAATCAACTTTGGCTATTGAAGAGTCTATGCATGTGAAGTTTGATGAATCTAACTCTCTTGTGGAGAATGTTATAGAGATTGATTCTTTAGGTGAAGGTTTTGAAAAGATTTCCATGAAAGAGTGACCAGCTCAAGAGGAAGATGACAAGAAAAAGGATGATACAAATGGCGAAACTCAAGATGTAGAAGTGAAACAAACTCAACCACTTCCGAAGGATTGGAGATTTGCTACAAATCATCCCAAGGACCTCATTATAGGTGACATATCCAAAGCGGTAACTACTCACTCCAAACTTCATGAAATATGTGGCCATTTTGCATTCTTACCCCATATTGAGCTAAAAAACATCCTCAAAGTTGAGGGCGACTCATATTGGTTGCTTGCCATGCAAGAAGAGCTTAATCAATTTGAGCGCAATCAAGTTTGACATCTTATTCATAGACCCCATGATAGATCAACTAATTGTACTAAATAGATCTTTAGGAATAAGTTGGATGAGTCAGAATATATTATTAGGAATAAAGCTAGGTTTATGGCCCAAGGTTACACTCAAATCGAAGAAATTGATTTTAAGAAAACTTTTGCACCCATAGCACGGCTTGAAGCCATACAGATGACACTTGTTTTTGCTTCAATTAAAGATTTTAGACTATTTCAAATGGATGTTAAAAGTACATTTTTAAATAATTTCATTGAGGGGGAGGTGTATGTTGAACGACGGCCCCCCAGGTATGTTGATCCTACACATCCGGATTTTGTTTTTAAACTTGATAAGACTTTATATTGTTTGAAACAAGCTCCTAGATCTTGGTATGAAAGATTGAATTCTTTTCTTTTTAAATAGTTTTATTAAAGTCAAAGTTGATACTACCTTGTTTATAAAGCATGTAGATGATGAATTTTTAATAGTGCAAATATATATTGATGATATCATTTTTGGATTTACTAATGAAAAATTTTGTAAGAATTTTGAATCATGCATGAAGAAAGAGTTTGAAATGAGTATGATGAGGGAGCTCAACTATTTTCTTGCACTCCAAATTAAGTAAAGGAGTGATGCCATCTTCATCAATCAAGCTAAATATATAAAAGAACTCATCAAGAAATGTGGGCTTGAAGATGCAAAGATATGCAAGACTGATTAGTCTACGATTATGCATTATTATATCGCATTTTCCCACCGATTTATGAATAAATTGTCGGTCTAAACCGTGTTTTGGTCTTTATTGCTGGTAGATCTAAAGTTCAAGGGCAAAGATGTAATAAGAGCTTAATTAATCCCAATTTATGGTAATTAATCCCGCATTACTTGGAGGCCAAGCAGAGGATTATCTAGAAGATACATTGAACCTAGACTCCTGCGCATGTCAGACGAATATTCGGGAGAAATTACCAGAAACGGGATATACCCTGATCATTCTCGAAGCCAGAGGACCCACTGACGAAAACCAGGGATCTACATCCCTGGTATTGCCGTGAAAACGCGGCAATAGCCGCGTTTCCGCGGCAAAGGAGTGGAGCCACGCGTCGATTTTCGACGCGTGGCCCCGTCTCGTCTTCTGGAAGCATCTTTGGCCTATAAATAGCCCTGCAGAGAGTCAAACCGAGAGCAGTCTTCGTTTTTAGGAGTAGGTGCAGATTTTATGAGAGATTTAGTATAGTGTAGGTGCTTTTCATTTCTCTTCTCTTGTATTTTAATTTCTTTTTAGATCATTGTAGTAGGGCTGAGTGATTCATAGAGAGAGATAGTGAGGGATTGATGTAATAGATAGTGACAGTCTATGTAAAGGTGCCTCCTTTCTCTTCCATTGTAATCTCCTTCACCTTCTTCATGATTTCTTGCTAACTTTTATTCTCATGGCAATCTAACTACTAACCACTTACTTGATAATCCACATGAATCCGGTAGCCTCTATTAAGGCCTTGTTCTTGCAAGAGCCATTGATGGCCAATGATGATGTGTTCTAACATCTAACTTGCTAACTTGCTAACCAAGCTAACTCTCTTTTATTTCATGCTTTCTTTTAGTAGTCTAATGAGTTGTTGCATGTATTAGCTTGATCTTGATGCATGTTTGAATGTGATGAACCATCTATGTGTCATGCTTTGTATCGTCTCTTGAAGCCAGGGATTATTGATGGCCGAGGATCAAAATGTGAGGCAACTTTCATAAAGAGGTTAGCATGGTTAGTGGAGTATTTAGTAGTTAGTAGCCATGAGTTTTCTTTTCTCTTGTTTTAGAAATCATTTTCAAAACTCTTTTCTCATTTTTCTATCGATGTTTTCACCGCCTTCTTAGTTCATCTTAGTTCCATTTTCTTTTCTATTTGTTTTCCAAATCTTTTCACTTTCGTTTTCTTCGCCGTTTTCATCGCTCTCCTCACCTACCACATTCTGGATTTCCTTTTCCTTTTCTTTTCACTTTCTTTTTCATTCTTTCAACAAAGAAGAATTGTTAACAAATAACGTGAATAGGAACTGTCAATGCTTCTATCGCCTCCCTTCCCTGTGGATACGACCCGTTGAGCCAATGCTATAACGGAAGTATCGAGGGTACATTAGCACATTCGAGCTTTTACATCGGTTTAACATAATACACACTTTTGAGTGCTAGTTCCGCCCCGATTAAAAGTGTCTTTTGCTCGTCCCGAGTAAAACAAGAAAAGAAAACTATATTACAAATGTTATTACACCACTTTCGCAGGTGACGCGATTGCACTGAGCGTGTGCAACAAGCCGTTAAACCTCTAGGTTACCCTAGAGGAGGAGTGTTGTCTCCTGAGGGTTTTCAGCGGATTGCACCCACAAAATCCATAAAGAAAGAAGACAAATGTTAGTATTTTGAAAACACATTTTGAAAGAGAGACATGTTTTCGAACTATTTTTGCAAAAATATAAGTGATCTAAGGTCATAAGCCCATCAAAAATTATTCTTTCTTAAACTTAGTCTCTATGCAAGATCTTGTCTTCAATTAAGGTAAGAATTCAAAATTGGATTGAATATTTTATCTTTCATAATACCTAGATAATATGCACTTTATGATAGTGAAAATTTCTGGGATTTCAACTCTAACCATCAAGCTATTTATATATATATATATATATATATATATATATATATATATATATATATATATATATATATATATATTCTTTCTTTTTCTTTTTTTTCTTCCCTTAGTTTTCTTAGGCTTTCTAGTTCACCCATGTAGCTAGCCTATAACCGATGACTCCCAAACCAGATGGTTTTAGGGCACCAGATGAGAAAACATCCCTAGGGTTTAAGGACTCAAGTAAACAAGGCCACAAAACTAAGGGAGATTATTTGATTCTTTTGCGTGAATAATCATGCTTCTTGAGGCATAATTATTCAGCTTAATAAGTGATGTTTTATTCACATATATATATATATATATATATATATATATATATATATATATTATATATATATATATATATATATATATATATATTTTTCATTTTATTTGCTTTATGGCATTTTAGGTCTTTGTTTCCATCCCAAAAATTGTGTAAGTATGAAATGCATACTATCTAAGGCAAAATATTCAAGATAAAATTATCTCCCCAATCTTTTATACTTAACCTATAATTTTAAATAAGATCCATTATTTCGACTAGGTTTGAGATGTCATAATTAAGGCTTTCTTAATTTCTAAGATCATCTTAATTTTCTTAAAAATAGATCAAAACTTTGTCTCTTATTTCAAAAAGTTTTTAAAGAAAGAGAAAATTCCTATACAAAAGGGAAGATTTCTAAAAGTATCCTAAAAAAAGTGTAAAAGAAAGAAAATCTAAAAACTCTAAGTTAGTAAACCCTCCCCCACACTTATCTCATGCATTGTCCTCAATGCATCGTGATGTATGAATGCATGAAACAAATAGAGAGGGAAGGAAAATCACCTCAAGGTGGTGGTTCCGGTGGCGGTCTGATTGGTCCACGACATGCGACCCAATCATTCTTGCGTGGAGTCCGGAGGAACCCACCAGAGACCTCAAGAATACAACCCACTAGAATGATGTATATATGTATAATTTTTATTAAAAATTTTACCCCATCTAATTTCCAAATTTTCAAAATAATTTCAGAGTGAAATTTATCAACACCCTTGCCCCAGAATGGAATGATTGATTTGGACTCCAGAAATATAGGAACTAATATCGACTCAGAAAAATGACTCAAGTCAAGTAAAGGTTCGGGATTCGAGATCAGTTCAGGAAGTGGGTCCAAATCAAGAAGTTGAAACTCAAGTCCACAATTTCGCCATGATAGAATGTGACTTTCTAAGATTGGTGATTCAAGTTCAGGAATGACAGGTATGGGAATCAAAACTGACTCTAAAATGTTGCTCAAATTGGGTAACAAAACAGGAGTCAATAATGATTCAGGAATTTGAACTGAATCACAAATTTGAGGATCAAAGTCACATTCCTCATTGAGTTCAATTCCACAAAAATGAGAACCTGCCAATTTATCAATGGGACTTTCAAAAGTATGAAATTGGTCAAGTTCAATATGATCATCATAAGAGATTGATGATTCAATTTCACAATGGATTGGTACAGGATTCAATACTGACTTGGGAAAAGGACTGAATTCAGGTGAAGATACCGGAGTCATAATTGAATCAGGAAGTAAAATTGAATCACTAATTTGAGGTTCATGATCATATTCATGCTCAAGTTCAATTTCAGGAAATGGATAACTTGCCAAAATGTCAATGGGATCTTTAACATTTAAAGTTTGGACAAATTCAGATGGGTGTGCTGAAATTGAATCTTGATTTCCAAAATGACAAGAGTCTTGGGTCAGATCAATAGAGTTTGGCATAGCTGAATTGGTCAAAGGTTGATAAGATAGAGTTTCGTCATTCCTATAAATGTTAACCAATTGACTCAATTGTTCTTCCAACCTATTGACAGACTCGGCAGATGACTTTTGGTATTGTAACATAGACTCCTGCAAGATTTCTATACTCTTTTCTAGACTTGATGTATCTCCAAGTGGTTGCTCTAGAATGGGAGTATAAGAATCTTGGTTTTGAAAATTTTGTGAAGAATGTGAGTCAAAAATGTGTTGAGATTGAAGCTTGGACTCACACAAGAATTCTTTACTCGTTTCCAGGGCAGATGGTTGTTTATTATGAGGAGGTGTAATTGAGTAAGACTCTTGAATATGTTTTAGAGAGGCCAATGTTTTCTGAAGTTGTTACTCGGCCTCTTGTAAATTGGCTTCTACTCTCTTTTCGAACTCAAATTTTTCTTCAATTGGTGGTTCAGAAAAAGGAGTATAGGAAGCGAAATCGGGGAATGAACATTATGTAAATTGTGGACAAGGTGGATATTGTGGACAAGGAGGTTGATAATTAAACTCGGGGAAGTGAATCCCCATTGACTCTGTGACGAGTTGAAATTATTTTGGAAATTATAATCATAAGAATGTGGGTATGGGTTATATTGATTCGGATAAGGCCAACCCGGTGTATTTGGTTGATGTATATTGTAAAACGCCGGGTTGAAATTATCCAAATCAAATGGGGTTGGTGTGAAATATGGATTCATATTCGGATTGAAAGAATTGTTATTATTGAATGCCATTTCACAAACAATCACAAACAAAAAGAAAAATCAAACAACAAACAAAAAGAAAAGAAAAATCAAAAACCAAGCCAATAGGAGGATTGACCTAGACCTAGATGTCCCTAGGGGCCAACGTCTATTCAAATTTTATTAGGGCTTGGGCTGTGTGAGGGGGAGATGATTTTTGGGCTAAGGAAGGGTAAGTAAATCCCCACCTTATCTTGTTTGGAGTTTGCCCTTAAGTTCAATTCGTGCAAGTGTGCAATATAGACAAGAATATAACACAAAGCGATAAATCACCCACGTGTTTGTCCTATGATATATGCAATGTCATATGTACATCTTCATCCAGATCACAACAACAGAACAAAATACAGTATATTCGAATTGAATTGACACGTGCCTAAATGCAAATGTCTAAGCCGTTTTAAAAGCGTCCAAATACCGTATTTTAGTTCTTTATTTATTATGGTGTGTAGGCAATCAAACCAAGAAAGATAGCAGTACAAATCTACTAGCTATTACAATTCACAAGTCCCAGCACAACAACATATACAATGTTCACACAATGGCCGCGTTTTCACGGTAAATGTCGCGTTTGCGCAGCAGTTCTTCAAAATCTGGGGCCCTGCTTTCAAGAGCAGGGAAATGCAAAGCCAGTTTATGTACTGCAATATTAAGCACCTGTAAAGCTTGTCCTGCACACCAAAACAGAGAAGACAATGTTAACAAAAACGTGAAAACGAAACCATTCCCTTCCCCGGCGACGGCGCCAAAAATTTGATCGGGGCAGAACTAGCACTCAAAAGTGTGTATTATGTGAAACCGATGTAAAAGCTCGAATGTGCTAATGTACCCTCGATACTTCCGTTATAGCATTGCTTAACGGGTCGTATCCACAGGGAAGGGAGGCGATAGAAGCATTGACAGTTTCTATTCACGTTATTTGTTAACAATTCTTCTTTGTTGAAAGAATGAAAAAGAAAGTGAAAAGAAAGGAAAAGGAAATCCAGAATGTGGTAGGTGAGGAGAGTGATGAAAACAGCGAAGAAAACGAAAGTGAAGTGATTTGGAAAACAAATAGAAAAGAAAATGGAACTAAGATGAACTAAGAAGGCGGTGAAAACATCGATAGAAAAATGAGAAAAGAGTTTTGAAAATGATTTCTAAAACAAGAGAAAAGAAATCTCATGGCTACTAACTACTAAATACTCCACTAACCATGCTAACCTCTTTATGATAGTTGCCTCACATTTTGATCCTCGGCCATCAATAATCCTTGGCTTTAAGAGACGATACAAAGCATGGCACATAGATGGTTCATCACATTCAAACATGCATCAAGATCAAGCTAACACAAGCAACAAATCATTAGACTACTAAAAGAAAGCATGAAATAAAAGAGAGTTAGCTTGGTTAGCAAGTTAACAAGTTAGATGTTAGAACCCATCATCATTGGCCATCAATGGCTCTTGCAAGAACAAGGCCTTAATAGAGGCTACCCGATTCATGTGGATTATCAAGTAAGTGGTTAGATGGTTAGTGGTTAGTAGTTAGATTGCCATAAGAATAAAAGTTAGCAAGAAATCATGTAGAAGGTGAAGGAGATTACAATGGAAGAGAAAGGAGGCACCATTACATAGACTGTCACTATCTATTATATCAATCCCTCACTATCTCTCTCTCTATGAATCACTCAGCCCTACTACAATGATCTAAAAAGAAATGAAAATACAAGAGAAGAGAAATGAAAAGCACCTACACTACACTAAATCTCTCCTAAAATCTGCACCTACTCCTAAAAACGAAGATTGCTCTCGGTTTGGCCCTCTGCAGGGCTATTTATAGGCCAAAGATGTTACCTGAAGACGAGAGGGGGCCACGCGTCGAAAATCGACGCGTGGCTCCACTCCTTTGCCGCGGAAACGCGGCTATTGCCGCGTTTCCGCGGCAATACCAAGGAGGTAGATCCCTGGTTTTCGTCAGTGGGAAACGCGGCAATACCAGGGAGGTAGATCCCTGGTTTTCGTCAGTGGGTCCCTCTAGCTTCGAGAATGATCAGGGTATATCCCGTTTCTGGTAATTTCTCCAGAATATTCGTCTGACATGCGCAGGAGTCTAGGTTCAACGTATCTTCTAGATAATCCTTTGCTTGGCCTCCAAGTAATGCGGGATTAATTACCATAAATTGGGATTAATTAAGCTCTTATTACATCTTTGCCCTTGAACTTTGGATCTACCTGCAATAAAGACCAAAACACGGTTTAGACCGACAATTTATTCATAAATCGGTGGGAAAATGCGATATAATAATGCATAATCGTAGACTAATCAAAGACTCCCATGGCTACCACAACGAAGCTTGACAAAAATGAATAAGGTAAAAATGTGGACAATAAACTTTATCATAGGACGATTAGTATGCTTTACTTGATGGTTCGTAGGTCGGATATCATGTTTAGTGTCTGTCTATATGCTAGATTTCATTCTTGTCCAAAAGAGTCTCACTTAATTGTCATAAAATGAATTATTAGATATCTAAAGGGCACTAGTAGGCTTGTGGTATGTGAAGACCGGACGATTCTCTATGACAAGTTATTCGGATGACGATGATGCCGGTTATAGAGTGGATAGGAAGAGCACTAGTGGAACTTGTCAATATCTAGGGAATTGCCTCATTTCATGATCTTTCAAGAAATAAAATTCTATAGCCCTTTTAATCGCCGTGGCAGAATATGTTGCGGCCAGGGCTTTTTATGCACAAGTCCTTTAGATGAAATATACTCTCCTTAATTTTGATTTGTATTTTAACTATATTAAAATATTTTGTGATAATACTAGTACCATTCATAAGCCCAATAAGGTAAATCAACATAGCAAGATGATCGAACCAAATTTGCACAGAAAAATGTAAAAGTCTAGAACAATGCTAGGTCCTCAATGCTACCGTGTAACCAGGACTAACAGGTCGTGATCCACAGGGAGAAACAATGATTTGTATAAGTCTTCTTCCTAAGTTACTACACCGGGTATAGATCTTCTTTGTTTTAAAAGAAAAGAAAAGAAAACATTAAACTAAATTAGAAGGAAAGTAGAAGGTAAAAGAAGAAGATGATATTGGTGTTTTTTTATTACAAAGTTAAAAAGAAAGAAAATAAAAGAGAAAAGAAAGAACTTACCTTGGAGTAATTAAAGAAATCAAGTGATCAATTAAGTTGAGTAATGATGAAGTGAAGTGGGATAATTTCATTAGTTGTCACTCTCAATATAACAATTTTTAAGGAAGATTACATCTAGTGTCACTCTAAAGATAATTCTTCTTCTCTTTTCTGTCATGAAACTCTCCCTAATTCAAGTTATAAAGAAGGCATGATAAAAACAAGGCATAAAGCAGATGAACGTAAGAAAAGCAATTAAAGCAAGTAAAAATAAAAAGAGGTAAATTTAAAAGAACAGAAGAACCTTTGTTGAGCTGTCAGCATCAATTACAAGCACTCCGTCTTCTCTTTACAATTTTTCTCTCAAATTGAAAACTATATTGAATATTTGGAAAACATAAATCCAAACCCTAAAACTCTCTCTGGAGTTCTCCCCTGGAGTCGTGCCCTCTCTGCCTTCGGGGTATGCAGGTATTCATAGGAGAAATAGGCTGAGGATGGACTTACGAAGATAAAGGGAGCGGCGCTCCCCCAGATCAAAAACCAAGCCACGAAAATGGGCTTTTACCATGTTTTTGTGACATTATCCTCGCCGTAGGTCCAGGTCAGGGAGCCGTTCATCTATTGAATTGTCCTCTATCCTTTTATCTTCTTAGATTTTGAATATCTGCTTTAGATTTGACAATCTATATCTTTATCTGGTTTTCAAACAATCCGTTTTTTCCTTTAAGCTTTGATGATATTATCTTATGTGATAAATATAGTTTTCAGATAAGATAGCTTTTTGAACCTTTGGATTTGAATCGATTCCCTTTCTTTTGAATTTTTAGATTTAATTAGATAAATCTGTCAATCTCTCTTTTCTTCCTTAATTACCTTGAACGGTACTAGAGATGAAAAAACATCAAACAGTAAAGTTTTATTATAAAATAAATACAGAAATGTGACACATGTGATATTAAATATGCAATATATGTGTACTGTCACACCCCCACACTCATCTTTTGCTCGTCCTCGAGCAAACAACAAATGAAACCAACCAAATCTAACTCACTTTTGTAGGAATCACGGTTGCACTTAGCACGTGCAATAAGCTGTTAAACCTCTAAGTTACCCCTAGAGGTCGAGCTTTATCTCGTGAGAGTTATCAGTGGATTAGTATTTTCGAAAACAAATTTTAAAAAGGAAAAAATATTGAAGTATTTTGCAAGACTTAAGCAATCTATAAGTTATAGGAATGCCAAACTTATTCATTCCTAAACTTTGTCTCTATTCAAAAACTTATTATCAATTAAGGTTAGACGTCAAACTGTATTTCTCATCTAGTCTGTTATTTTTTCTTAAGTCATATGCACTGATCGGTCGCTAATATTTCACATTCATTATCATATTCTCATACTTATTATAGAATAAACTCTGCTTTTTTCTAATTACTGTTTAATTTATTTTCAGGCCCATTACTAAAGGAGAGGGAAGAGAAATGAGCCCAAAAGCCCATCAAATTCTGATTTAAATTAGAATTAATTTGAAGTCAGTAAATCAGGGCAGATCAGGTCAGTTCAGATCGGTTGAAAACCAATTAGAACAAATCCCTACAAATCAATCGGTTGAAGCCAAAGATCAAAGGCCATTTCATCAAATCTCGGACTTAAACTGCAAATCCAGCTGAAGATAAAATAATCTCTCGAAACTAGGGACCCCCACCAATCGGCTGTGGCCACCTGGCCACAGGAGTGCCGCAGAAACGCGGCAATTGAAGCGCTTTCGCGACTTTGTTAGGGAGTTAGGGGGAGCGTTTGGTCCCCCTATCTTCGTACGCTCTCCTATGTTAGATTTTGCCTATAAATACTTAGATTTTCAGAGCGTACAGGGAAGGACCAAGCAGAGAGCAGAACTTAGGCTAATTTGTAGTTTGTAACTTAGGTTTTTAGTTTTCTTTTATGTAATTTTGTTTTATTTATGTAACTGAGAGGAGAGGAGACTTTCATGGAGGAATGAGAGCAAGCTTGTCCAGAAGGTGACACCGTGTAAGTGATCTTTTCTTCTATTGTTATTCGAATCAAATCGAGATTTTCTTTTCTTTTCTATTCTTATTTTTATTCGCTTCCCTCTTTTGTGTTTGTGGATCCAAATGAGACCGATAGCCTCGAAGTTGCCTTCTCCTTACAAGTGCCATTGATGGCTTATCGTGATGGATATCCATTTCTATAGTAGTATAGCTCGCCCCTTCATTTTATATTGTAAATCGGGAATGGGGAAGATCTCATCTGCCATGCTTCGCTCGACTTCAAGTAAAGGTACATCATGTTGGCCTAAAAGGTTACACTCTCCATTTGTTTAGAGTTTTGATGATAACAAAACAAATAAGAGCTATTTGGTACTAATTAGTTTGTTTAAGATAAGTTTCAGGTTTGTACCATTTTTGGAGGCCATTGCTTAGCTATTGCAAGAACTTCTAGGTTCATGAAGCAAAGAAGGCGTTTTGCACATCAAGGAAGGAACATAGAAGAGAAGGCTCTAGCAAGGCATTGCATGGCTCAAGACTTCAAGATTGCTCAAGATAATTTATTAGATTTGTTTTTAGTTTAGAAGTTTTGTTAAAGAATAGTGAATAGATTTGAAGCTCTATCACACACGTTTTTGCGCACATCTTGTTTCCAAACATATTTCTTATAATATGTACAAAAATAGTTTGTATACAATCTTCAGCCTACAAACTCATTTTTATCCATTATATATATCCCTATTCAAAACTATTTTGTTAAAAATAGATTTCTCCTCAAAATTTCATTTTTCTTTTGGCTTTCGACCTGAGCCGGTCGACCGACCCAATGTCAGGTCAAGCCGGTCGGCCGACCCAGTCGACCGGGGTTCTGGCAGCAGTGCGTGTCAGTGTGCACGTTTCACGGTCGACCCGGACGGTCGACCGAGACTTGCCTGACTGACAGACTCTGCTCTCTGTATTTTTGGGTCGACCGGGCGGTCGACCGTCAGCCTGCAACGGCTCTTTTTTTGAACTACCGGTCGACTGGCCGGTCGACCGAGCTAGCCGTTTAAACAGTAACGGCTATTTTCTGAGCTGGTTTATTTTTTGTCCTTTTCTCACTTAAGTGTTTTTAAATGACATGTTTTGGTTTTAATACTTTCTGATTAGCCTTAAATATGTTTTATCTCTAAACCCTAGCCCTCTCCTATAAATAGGGGTGTTTAGAGAGAGATTGGTTACTAGAAAAATTATCAAAATTTCCACAAGTTTAAGGCATTCAAAAAGACTTGGTTTCTTGGTTTTTGTGCTGAAATTCTCTCTCATTTTCTGAAGTGTTTTCAAAAACTCTCTGATTTCTTTTTCTTTTCTCCTTACACATAAGAGCTTCATTCCTACTCATTGTTCTCTAAGGACCTTTGTAAGGGAAGAGAATTTTACAAGAGAGAGTTTGTGGTCTTTTGACTACTCAGAGATTGCTTGTACTTGAGATTGTGGAGTTGGGTACTCCGGTGTATTTGTGACATCTTTGTGATAGCGAAAGTGGTTGGAATCCTTCTGGGGAAGGCGGGGAAGTAGAGCTGGGTGCTCGAACCTCGATAACAATTCTCGGTGTTTGCGTTTGGTTTACTTGCTCTTGGTTCTTGCTCTATTTTCATTGCTCTTATTACTTGCTCTCTACATTCATTGCTATATTCAATTGCTTTGTGAGATTGTTGCATCATAATTTTTAAATTGTGCATTGATTAACATTATCACATATTCACCCCCCTTTAGGTGATTTTCAATTGGTATCAGAGCTTGGACTCTAGGTTTTGGCTTAACATCCATAGAGAGATCCTTAAAACTTGCTAATCAACATTTGCATTCTCACATTCATTCACTAGTAAACATGGCCGACAACATCAAAACCCCTCTTAAATTTGATGGACTTAATTTCCCTATTTGTAAGGTTAGGATGACGATCTTTTTGCAATTTTTAGGTTGCTTAGTAGCTAAATCCTTGACCAAACCCTATGTAGTACCCGATAGTGATGAGAGCACTTAGACCGACTTCACCTTTAGAGAATATGAGGCTAACTCCAAGGCCCAAAACTCCCTATTAACCGCCTTGAATGAGGATGACCTTACACGGGTAATTCATTGCCAATCCGCCTATGAGATTTGGCAACATCTATTGGTCACACACGAGGGGACTTCACAAGTTAAGAGAGCTAAGATAGATCTCTTAAGGTCCCAATATGAATCCTTTAAAATGATTGATGAAGAATCTATTGATTGTATGATTACTAGATTTACTAAAATCACCAATGCTCTTTCTTCTTTAGGTGATGACATCTCCAATGACCAAAAGGTGCGAAAAGTGATTCGGGCACTTCCTACATCATGGGAGTCAAGGCCACCACTTTGAAAGAATTGAACGACAAGGATGAGATGGACCTCATTAGTCTCATCGGGAACTTAAAAACCCATGAGATGAAAAAGAAAGCAAGAGAAAGAGGCCGCTCCACTAAAGAAGAAATCCATAGCCTTCAAGTCTTCATCCACTCTTGAAGACGATGAAGAAGATGAAGAAGAAGATGAGGAGCTATCACTACTTGTTCGCAATGTGAAGAGAATGTACCGGAGGAACAAGCTCAACTTCCGAAGGAAATTTGAAGGCAAAGAGGAGAGAAGAATTATATGCTACAATTGCTGAAAACCCAGACATATCATGGCCGATTGCCCAGAGTTCAAGAAGAAGATGACCTCCTCCTTCAAGCCAAAGAAACCGGAAGAAAAGAAAGCGTACAAGGCAACTTGGGGTTCGGAAAGCGAGTCCGAGGAAGAGGTGGATACGGCAAACATGTGTTTCATGGCAAACACACCAAAGGTAACCCCTCAACCTCTTGATGATGAAGATGATGAATTAAGTAAAGAAGATCTTGTTCATGCCTTTGTTGATCTTTCAGAAACCTATGATAATAAAAAGATTAAATGCTCTAAATTGGAAAAGGAAGTTGCTTTTCTTAAAAATCAACTTGCTATTATTTCTAAAGAAAAAGATGAAATTTCTTCAAATCTCATTTCTACCCAAAATGAATTTTATGCTTACAAAGTTGCTTGCAAAGCAAAATTTCCTAAGATTGATGAAAAAGAAATTTCTTATTTAAAAACTAGAATTGTTGATTTTGAAAAGACTTTAAAGGATTGTGCTTTTAACACTAAGAAACTTGAAGAAATATTTTCTAAAAAGCACACCTCTCATGCTAAAGATTCACATGTTAAGATTCCTCATGCTCACACTACATATAACACTTCTCATGCTAAATCTTTTCATGCTCACAATTCTCATGCTCACAAATCACACACTCACTATGCTTTTAAATATGGTAGAGTGTATAGATGCACATATTATGGTAAGAATGGACATTTGACTAAATTTTGTTATGACCAAATAAATAGAACCAATAATCTTGTTTGGGTTAATGAAACTAACTCTTTAGGACCCAAGAAAATGTGGGTACCAAAATCAAGTCCTAAATTATTTGATGTAGGTACACACCAAGGCTCCAAGACGTAGGGAGCAGTGGTACCTTGATAGTGGTTGTTCAAGACACATGACGTGGGACATCAATAACTTTACAACCCTATCAAGGTACATGGAAGGTGGCACCGTCACCTTCGGGGATAACTCCAAGGGGAATATCATCGGTATAGGTAACATTCAAATTGGTGCATCTCCTATTATAGAAAATGTTGTTCTTGTTGATGGTTTGAAACAAATTTGCTTAGCATTAATCAACTTTGTGACCGTGGACTTAAAGTTGTTTTTGATGATTCTTCTTGCAAGATTTTTGATGTTAAAACCAATGATTATATTCTCACCGGTTTTCGTGACAATAATGTTTATATCATTGACATGCTTAATATGGATTGTTCTACTAAATGCTTGAATGCTTTTGATGAAAATTCTTGGCTTTGGCATAGAAGATTAGGAAATGCATCTTTTGACCATCTTTCTAGGATTAATTCAAAGGAATTGGTGAAGGGTATTCCTTACTTGAAGTTTGAGAAAGACCGCATTTATGGTGCGTGCCAACTTGGGAAACAAACCAAGTCTTCCTTCAAACCAATCAAGGATATCATGTCAACTAGGCCTTTAGAATTAATTCATATGGATCTTTTAGGACCTACTAAAACTAAGAGCTTAAATGGTAGTAGATTTGCATTTATTTTAGTTGATGATTTTTCCCTTTCACTTGGGTTTTCTTCTTGGAACATAAAGATCAAGCTTTTTCTCATTTTAAAAGTTTTCAAAAAAGAGTTGAAAAAGAAAAGGGTTTTTCGATTTTGAGAATAAGGAGTGATAGAGGTGGTGAGTTTGTTAACCAACTCTTCATGACTTATTGTGATGAAAAGGGAATTAAGCATGAAATGTCTTGTCCTAGAACTCCACAACAAAATGGAGTTGTAGAAAGGAAAAATAGAACACTTCAAGAGATGGCTAGGACAATGATAAGTGAGTATGACCTCCCTCAATATCTATGGGCCGAGGCCGTAAACACCGCATGCTATATATCAAATCATATTTATTTATGTAAAAATTCTTCCAAAACATCTTTTGAAATGTATCATTCTAGAAAACCTAATGTTTCATACTTCAAAGTTTTTGGATGCAAGTGTTTTATTTTGAATACCAAAGATAACTTGGGTAAATTTGATGCTAAGGCTTATGAAGCTATCTTTGTTGGATACTCTACTACTAGTAAAGCTTATAGAGTATTCAATAGATCTTCCCTTACCATTGAAGAATCCATGCATGTTAAATTTGAAGAATCTAATGTGGTTGTTGAGAATGTTGTAGAGATTGACCCATTAGGTGAAGACATGGAGAGACTATCCTTGAAGGACTCACCCGCTCAAGATGATAAGCAAGAACCAATTGGTGACGTTCAAGAGGATAAAGAGGAAAGCTCTCAACCGCTTCCTAAAGCTTGGAGATATGCCACAAATCATCCCAAGGAGCTCATCTTAGGTGATGCATCTAAAGGGGTAACAACTCGCTCCAAACTCCATGACCTATGTGGTAATTTTGCTTTCATTTCTCATTTTGAACACAAGAGCATCCTCGAAGCCGAGGCGGAATCATATTGGTTGCTAGCCATGCAAGAGGAACTCAATCAATTTTAGTGCAACCAAGTTTGGCACCTTGTTCCTAGGCCCCACGATAGACCAATAGTTGGTACTAAGTGGATCTTTAGAAACAAGATGGATGAGTCCGGAAATGTGATTAGGAATAAGGCTAGGTTAGTGGCCCAAGGTTACACTCAAGTTAAGGGAATTGACTTTGAGGAGACCTTTGCACCCGTAGCACGGCTTGAAGCCATACGGATGACACTAGCTTTTGCATCTTTCAAAAATTTAAACTTTTTCAAATGGATGTGAAAAGTGCATTTTTGAATGCTTTTATAAATGAAAAAGTTTATGTTGCTCAACCTCCCAGTTTTGTTGATCATGTTCATCCCGATTTTGTTTTAAACTTGATAAAGCTCTGTATGGATTGAAACAAGCTCCAAGAGCTTGGTATGAAAGGTTTTCTAGTTTTCTCATTTCAAATGATTTTATTAAAGGCAAAGTAGATATAACTCTATTCACTAAGCATGTTGATAATGACATTTTAATTGTGCAAATTTATGTTGATGATATAATTTTTGGTTCTACTAATGAGACTTTATGCAAGGAATTTGAAATGGTTATGCAATGTGAGTTTGAAATGTCTTCAATGGGTGAGCTTAATTTCTTTCTTGGACTCCAAATCAAGCAATTGCAAGATGGGAACTTCATATGTCAAGCCAAATACGCAAAAGAACTCGTAAAGAAGTTTAGACTTGAAGACTCAAAGGTTTGCAACACTCCCATGGCAACTACCACCAAGCTTGATAAAGATGACCAAGGTAAAAATGTTGATATTAAATTGTATAGAAGCATGATAGGAAGTCTTTTGTATTTAACGGCAAGTAGGCCGGACATCATGTTTAGTGTGTGTCTTTGTGCTAGATTTCAATCGTGTCCCAAAGAGTCCCATCTTATTGCGGTAAAACGCATTATTCGTTATATTAAGAGAACGATTGGAATGGGTCTATGGTATCCGAAAACTGGAGATTTCTCTATGACGAGTTATTCAGATGCCGACTATGCGGGTTGCAGAGTAGATAGAAAGAGTACTAGTGGGACATGCCAATTTCTTGGTGATTATCTTGTTTCATGGTCCTCTAGGAAACAAAATTCCGTAGCTCTCTCAACCGCCGAGGCGGAGTATGTTGCTGCGGGGGCTTGTTGTACACAAGTCATTTGGATGAAACATACTCTCCTTGATTATGATTTGCATTATAACCATATAAAATATTTTGTGATAATACTAGTACTATACATATGACTAAGAATGCAAATCAACATAGTAAGACCAAGCACATTGAGATTAGATATCACTTTCTTAGAGATCATTTTTAGAAAGGAGATATAGATATTGATTATGTTTCTACGGATTTGCAGCTTGCAGATATTTTCACTAAACCACTTGATTTTGCTAGATTTTCATTTATTTGTGGTGAACTTAATATTTGTATTATTGAATAAAAAAAATTGTTTTCTTAACCCTTTTTGATGTATGACAAAAAGGGGGAGAATGAGTTTATGTATGGTTATATGAGTTCGAGTTCATATGGTTTTGGTTCCATATGAGTTTATATATGTTTTTTAGTTTTTGATGATTTCAATGAATTCTTGTAATTTGTGTTTAAGTGTTTTGCAAGTGTTTTATATCTCATGATGTTTATGGTTTTTGGTTTCATAATGTTTACTTGCAAATTACAAATTACATTGTTTTTCTTTGTTAAATATAGCATAATTTGAGGGGGAGCTTTCTCCTCCCCTATATCCTTGTTTATAGCCTATTTGTTTTGTCATCATCAAAAAGGGGGAGATTGTTGGCCCAAAAGGTTACACTCTCCATTTGTTTAGAGTTTTGATAATAGCAAAAAAAATAAGAGCTATTTGGTACTAATTAGTTTGTTTAAGATAAGTTTCAGGTTTGTACCATTTTTGGAGGCCATTGCTTAGCTATTGCAAGAACTTCTAGGTTCATGAAGCAAAGAAGGCGTTTTGCACATCAAGGAAGGAACATAGAAGAGAAGGCTCTAGCAAGGCATTGCATTGCTCAAGACTTCAAGATTGCTCAAGATAATTTATTAGATTTATTTTTAGTTTAGAAGTTTTGTTAAAGAATGATGAATAGATTTGAAGCTCTATCACACACGTTTTTGCGCACATCTTGTTTCCAAACATATTTCCTATAATATGTACAAAAATAGTTTGTATACAATCTTCAGCCTACAAACTCATTTTTATCCATTATATATATCCCTATTCAAAACTATTTTGTTAAAAATAGATTTCTCCTCAAAAATTCGTTTTTGTTTTGGCTTTTGACCTGAGCCGGTCGACGCTCAGGTCGACCGCCAGGGTCGACCGACCCAATGTCAGGTCAAGCCGGTCGGCCGACCCAGTCGACCGGGGTTCTGGCAGCAGTGCGTGTCAGTGTGCACGTTTCACGGTCGACCCGGACGGTCGACCGAGACTTGCCTGACTGACAGACTCTACTCTCTGTATTTTTGGGTCGACCGGGCGGTCGACCGTCAGCCTGCAACGGCTCTTTTTTTGAACTAGCGGTCGACCGGCCGGTCGACCGAGCTAGCCGTTTGAACAGTAACGGCTATTTTCTGAGGTGGTTTATTTTTTGTCCTTTTCTCACTTAAGTGTGTTTAAATGACATGTTTTGGTTTTAATACTTTCTGATTAGCCTTAAATATTTTTTATCTCTAAACCCTAGCCTCTCCTCTAAATAGGGGTGTTTAGGGAGAGATTGGTTACTAGAAAAATTATCAAAATTTTCACAAGTTTAAGGCATTCAAAAAGACTTGGTTTCTTGGTTTTTGTGCTGAAATTCTCTCTCATTTTCTGAAGTGTTTTCAAGAACTCTCTGATTTCTTTTTCTTTTCTCCTTACACACAAGAGCTTCATTCCTACTCATTGTTCTCTAAGGACCTTTGTAAGGGAAGAGAATTTTGCAAGAGAGAGTTTGTGGTCTTTTGACTACTCAGAGATTGCTTGTACTTGAGATTGTAGAGTTGGGTACTCCGGTGTATTTGTGACATCTTTGTGATAGTGGAAGTGGTTGGAATCCTTCTGGGGAAGGCGGGGAAGTAGAGCTGGGTGCTCGAACCTCGATAACAATTCTCGGTGTTTGCGTTTGGTTTACTTGCTCTTGTTTCTTGCTCTATTTTCATTGCTCTTATTACTTGCTCTCTACATTCATTGCTATATTCAATTGCTTTGTAAGATTGTTGCATCATAGTTTTTAATTGTGCATTGATTAGCATTATTACCTATTCACCCCCCCTCTAGGTGATTTTCACATCATCGATATAGGTAAAAGGTAAGCAGGTACCGAAGAGGTAAGTATGTTTTTTAGGTTTTAGTTTTTCTTTCTTTTCTTGTAACTTTTAGAGGTGATCACCAACACCATAATCACCCAAACTCCTTCAATTTCTTTATACATATCACTTCTATTTACTCCATCTTCTCATTCTACCAATTTCTTCCTAACTTGATTTTAACTCCATTTTTCTCTTTTCTTTTTAAGAACTAAAAGAAGAATTTTTAACCACTAATGGTAGCATAAAAGAGAAGTTGCTTAAAAGCTTCCATCGTAGTCCCTCCTTGTGGATCACGACCCGCATAACTACTTGCTATAGTTGTAGAATTGAACACCTTGCACTACTATTTTAAAAGTTTTGAAATTCGTATTTGTGTGCAGGTTCTAACTCAATAAAATTTTGGCGCCGTTGCCGGGGAGGGACAGTAAGTTATTCTCTTTTCAGATTTACATTTTTGGTTAACTTTCTTCTTTGTTCATGGTGTACTGGTTTGATAACAAAGAATTTTTGCTACAGTGGAATATAAGTGGCTCTGGACTCTGCTCAAGAAAGCAGAGCCCAGAAGCCCTCAAATTTGCTACATTTATGTGGCAATCTGAGTGCACTACTAACCTGTATTTTTTGCAGGTTGGCTGTATTGTAAAGTATAATATCTGTAACAACCTATTTCCTTATTTGTCTCACTGTACATACTTTCTAACCTCAACAGTAAAATAATGTTTGTTAAATGTTAAAAATGGTTTTGACTTTGCATTTAGGCACGTGTCTAATTCGTTTACATTTTACATTACTGTTGAAGGGTGCTAGAGCAAAAGGTACGTATGCATGGCATATAGTTTAAGAAACATTCTTGAGTGATTATTTGTTTGTTGAATGTCACTTTTCTTTATCTTGCACACTTTGAACAATCAATCTTAAGGGCTTGTCCCATAAACAAGACAAGGTGGGGAAGTCATTACCCTCCCTTAGCCCACAAACAATCTCCTCACTCACTAACCCAAGCCTAACTAAAAATGAGTAGACGTTGACCCTAGGGACATCTCGGACTCAATTAGAAGATTATCCTAAGGGGGAATGTGTTAGAATTTGACTCCTGCCAAATCAGTGTCTAACGAAAGGGATTAAGGGGCGAAACCCTGAAGGCTGGTGGTTTGGCTTAATTAGTCCCGTCTCTTCTGCGCGGATACCTCCCACCAATCTTACCCTGACTTGGCTGATTAGCTTGTGATCAAAGTCTACATTATACCTCCCGTGGACAGTCTAACCAGTTAGGAGTCGTCTAGGCCAAAGGTCTACTCTAACTTAGTTTAAAATTTTTTCCTCTTTGTTTGCTTATTTGTTTGTGTTTATTGTATGATATGGCTTATAGCAATAATTTTTCAATTTTAATGGTAATCCATATTATACCTTTTTTTTGGATATTACCATTCTGGCATATCATAACTTTAACCAACCTAGTGTGTCGGATTGGTCTTATCCGAATCAATATAACCCTTGCCCCCAATCTTATAACCATAGTTTCTAGAATAATTTCAACTCTTCACAGATTCAGTGGGGATTCACCTCCCCCGAGTCCAATTTTTAACCAACTTGTCCTCCTTTCCACCTTACCCACAATATTTTAAAGATTAATACTCAGTTCCACCAGTCCAAAATAGAAATCCATAAATTTTGAAAATGAGTATACGTGAGTCCAAACAACAATCACAACATCTGAAGGACTCACAATTTCACCACAAATTCCTAAACAACACTTCATCTTTTCAAGTCCAATCGCAACAAAATGATGAACTAATCAACTCGAAAAGATACTAGAAGCCATGACTCAGGCTCAAGACGCTCGTAATCATGACATAGATATGATGGTCCAAACTTTACATTCTCACCGTTTGACCATTTCTGATGTCGCTAACCATTCTGTTAAAACCGAAGAGTCATGTTGTTTTATAAACAAGGTTCCATTTCAGCACAATCATTTGAACTTGCCCAAACTCTAAATTTTGAAAATGACATTGACAGTTTGGCAAGTTATCACTTTCTTGAAATTGAACTTGAGAATGAATATGATTCTGAGCCTCAACTTAGTGATTCAATTCTACTTCCTGACTCAATAATGACTCCGGTGTCTTCACCTGATTTCAATCTTTTTCCGAGTTAACATTGGATCCTGTGCCAATTCATCATGAAATTGATCACCCATCTTTGATGATCATCATATTGAACTTGACCATTTTCATACTTTTGAAAGTCGAATTGACAAATTGGCAAGTTCTCATTTTTATGAAACTGAACTCAATGAGAAATGTGACCTAGATTCTCAAATTGGTGATCCAGTTCAAATTCTCGAATCAATATTGACTTCTAATTTGTTACCCGACTTGAGTAATATTTTAGAGTCAGTTTTGATTCCCATACCTGTCATACTTGCACTTGAATCACCAATATTAAGTCACATTCCATTGTGGGAAAATGAATGTGGACTTGAGTTTCAACTTCTTGATTTGGACCCACTTCCTGAACCGATCTCGACTCCTGAACCTTTACATGACTTAATTAACTTTCCTGAGTCGGTATTAGTTCCCATACTTCCTAAGTCCAAGTCAATCATTCCATCTTTTCACACTCCATTTTTGGACAAGGCGGTTGACAAAATGACTCCGAAATTAATTATGAAATTTGAAAATTAGATTGGGTTAAATTTTTAATAAAAACAGTTCATATATACATCATTTTAGTGGGTTATATAAGAGAGATTTCTGGTGGGTTCCTCCGAACTCCACGAAAATTCGATTGGGCCGCATTTCGTGGACCAATCTGACCACCACCGGAACCACCACCTTAAGGTACTATTTTCCTTCCCTTTCTACTTTTTCATGCATCTTTGCATTAAATCATACATTGAGGACAATGCATGAGATATGTGTGGGGGACGGTCTAACATAACTTAGGTTTTTCTTTTAATAAAAAAAGAAAATAAAAAAATTATAACATTTTCTTAAATTTTAAAAAACTTTTTGATAATAGAAACAATATTTTGACATATTTTTATAAGAAATTAAGTCAATTTTAAGGAATAGGAAAATCCAAATTAGGATTTCTTATACTTGGTCAAAATAGGAATATTTGTTTGATTTTTAGGGTTAGAAAGATAATTTGTCAAAGTAATTTAGTCTTGATCTTTACCTTGATGAAATACGAACACTTCTACACTTACACACTTAGGGTTCAAAAACAATGATTCTTATGTCTTATTAAAAAAGCAAAGAAAAAATATCTCTATGAAAGATGAACAAATCTAATTATTGATTAGCTAGGTGCTTTGGCCTAAGTAAGCTTTGGTATTTATGCGAAAGATGATTAGATAAGTTTGAGAAAAAAATATATATAAAAATCTTCTAATTAAGCTGGGTATTTGTGCCTAATAAAGCATAAGTATTCACGCCTAAAGGCGGTTCATATAATAAAATCCTTAGTTTTGTGGCCTTATTTGCCCGAGTCCTTAAGTCCTTGAGGTATTTTCTCACCCGGTGCCCTAAGACCTTTTGGTTTGAGAGTCACCGATTAAAGGCTTGTTACATGGGCAGATTAGAAAGCCTAATAGAATTAAGGAATAATACCATAAAAAGTAAAATTAAAAAAAATATAAAAATATATGTAAGGCATAAGAGTTAGAGTTAAAGAACCCTTAATCAAAATTTTCACGGTCACAAAGTGCATATGACTTAGGATAAAGTAATAGACTAGATGAGAAGTACAATTTGACTCCTTACTTTTATTGATAATAAATTTTTGAATAGAAACTAAGTTTAGGAATGAAAAATTCGGTTCTCCTATAACTTATAGATTACTTAAAACTTACAATAATATTTTAAATATTTTTTCTTTCAAAATGTGTTTTCAAAATACTTACATTTTTTCTTTCTTTACGGATTTTGTGGGTGTAATCCACTAAAAACCCTCACGAGACAAAACCCGTCCTCTAGGGGAAACCTAGAGGTTTAACGGCTTATTGCACATGCTCAATGCAATCGCGTGACCTGTGCAAGTGGTCTAATAATTTTTTGTTTAGTTGTTTTGCTCGAGGACGAGCAAAAAATAGGTATGGGGGTGTGATCAGTTGCTAATATTGCACATTCATTATCATATTCTAATACTTATTATAGAATAAACTCTACTTTTTCCTAATTATTGTTTAATTTATTTGCAGGCCCATTACTAAATGAGAGGGAAGAGAAATGAGCCCAAAAGCCCATCAAACTCTGATTTAAATCAGAGTTAATTCGAAGTCAGTAAATCAGGGCAGATCAGGTCGGTTCAGATTGGTTGAAAATTAGTTAGAATAAATTCCTATAAATCAATCGGCTGAAGCCAAAGATCAAAGGCCATTTCGTCAAAATCTCAGACTTCAACTGCAAATCCAGCTGAAGATAAAATAATCTCTTGAAACCAGGGACCCCCACCAATCGGCTGTGGCCACTGGCCACAAGAATGCCGCGGAAACATGGCAATTGCCACATTTTCGTGGCTTTGTTAGGGAGTTAGGGGGAGCATTTGCTCCCCCTATCTTCGTACGCTCTCCTACGTTAGATTTTGCTTATAAATACTGAAAATTTTAGAGCGTACAGGGAAAGACCAAGCAGAACTTAGGCTAATTTGTAGTTTGTAACTTAGGTTTTTAGTTTTCTTTTATATAATTTTCGTTTTATTTATGTAACTGAGAGGAGAGGAGACATTCATGGAGGAATGAGAGCAAGCTTGTACTGAAGGTGACACCGTGTAAGTGATCTTTTCTTCCATTGTTATTTGAATCGAATCGAGGTTTCCTTTTCTTTTCTATTCTTGTTTTTATTCGCTTCCCTCTTTTGTTTTTGTGGATCCAAATGAAACCGATAGCCTCGAAGTTGCCGTGTCCTTGCAAGTACCGTTGATGGCTTATGGTGATGGATATCTATTTCTATGGTAGTATAGCTCGCCCTTCATGTTATAGTGTAAATCGGGAATGGGGAAGATCACATCTGCCATGCTTCGCTGGCCTTCAAGTAAAAGGTACATCATCAATACGGGTAAAAGGTAAGCAGGCGCCGAAGAGGTAAGTTTGTTTTTTAGGCTTTAGTTTTTCTTTCTTTTCTTATAACTTTTAGTGTAGATCACCAACACCATAATCACCCAAATCTCTTTCACTCTTCCAATTTATTTGTACATATCGCTTCTATTTTCTCCATCTTCTAATTCTACCAATTTCTTCCTAACTTGACTTTAACTCCATTTTCTCTTTTCTTTTTAAGAACTAAAAGAAGAATTTTTAACCATTAATGGTAGCATAAAAGAGAACTTGCTTAATAAGTTTCCATTGCTAGGCCCTCCTTGTGGATCACGACCCGCATAGCTACTTGCTATAGCGGTAGAATTGGGCACCTTGCACTACTGTTTTAAAAGTTCTGAAATTCTTTATTTGTGTTTAGGTTCTAACTCAATCATGCACCTTTATGATAGTGAAGTTTTGACTCGGGATTCTTTAACTCTAACGCTAATGTTTTAATTTTTTTTGGTAGTATTATCCCTTAGTTATACTAGGCTTTGTAATCTGCCCATGTAACGAACCTTTAGTCAGTGATTCTCAAACTGAATGGTCTTAAGACACCGAGTGAGGAAACACCCAAAGGTCTTAAGGATTCGAGCAAATAAGGCCACAAAACTGAGCATTTTATTTATTATATGAATCACTTTTACGCTTGAATACTTTTGCTTTATGAGGCACAAATACCCAACTTAATCAAAGGATTTTTGATATATATATATATATATATATATATATATATATATATATATATTTCTTTTCTTTTTTTTATAAGGCATAAGAATCTTTGTTTTTGAATCCTAAGTACATAAGTGTATAATGTGTGCATATTTCATCAAGATAAAATTCAAGACTAAATTATTTTCCAATTTTTTCTTATAACACTAGAAATCAAACAAATAATCTTGTTTTGACCAAGTATAAGAAATTCTAATTATGATTCTCCTATTCTTTAAAATTAACTTAATTTCTTATAAAAAATAAGTCAAAATATTGTTTCTCTTTTCAAAAAGTTTTTAAAAGCAAAGAAAAAATTTGAAATAAAAAGAAAACCTATGTTATGTTAGAACCCTCCCCATACTTATCTCATGCATTGTCCTCAATGTATGAATAAATGCATAAAAGCATGACAAAGAAGAAAGGAAAGAAAAATGTTAACTGAAGGCGGTGGTTCTGGTGGTTGTCAGATTGAGCCAAGCGTTGCTACTCAATCAAGATAATGCGGTGGTTCACGAAATCCATCTTTATTGACCTCTTCTCTATTTACATATTTACAATCCCTAATATGAATAAGATCATGTAGGATCCTATCATGAAAATTATACCCTTTGCATTACCAGTCTTGGAAAATCATCACTGAGTCATTACTGTCACTATCTTGGTCCAACAATAGAATGTGATTTTATGGAATGGATGATTTGAGCTCTGAAATGAAAAGTTCGGGAGCCAATCATCTTTGGGTTCAAAAGTTTGTTTTGGTTTAAGAATCAAGTCCAAATCAAAGAATTTAATTTCACATTCTTTTCCTTTAATGAAATGTGACTATCCAAAAAAAGTGATTCAATTTTAAAATTTATGGATACAGGAATCAATGTTGGCTCTGGAAATGGGTCCAACTAGGGTAAGGATCCTGGAGTTAACATAGATTCAAAAATTGGAATTGAATCACAAAGTTGTGGGCTGGGGTCACATTCATGTTCAAGTTCAATTTAATTGAAATGAAAACTTGTCAATGGGTTGATATTGGTTAAGTTCAAGATTATGTGGTGAAATTGAATCTTGATCAAAGTCTTCAAGATACCATGATTCTTGATTTTCATAAATATGGCTAGAAGTGTAGGGAATAGTCAGAGATTGGGTTGGGAGAGTTTCCTCATTCCTGCGTATGTTTCCAATCGACTAAGTCTTGCTTCTACCATATCAAAAGGATCGTTTTGAAAATAATTTTCATTAATATGATTAGAAGTGTCGGGAATAGTCAAAGATTGGGTAGGGAGAGTTTCCTCATTCCTATGCAAGTGATTGAGTTGAAACCAGCATATAGAAAATACAGAGTTTCAGAACTTAAGAATAGAGTGTGTGTAAGTTCTCAATACTACCGCTATAGCATGTAGATATGCAGGTCATAATCCATAAGGAGGGACTAGCGATGGAAGCTTTTTGCAAGTCTCTTTAGTTCACTTGAAATGGTTAAAGTTTTTCTTTTAGTTCTTGAATAGAAAATAAAAAAAAAGTTATAGTTAAGTTAAGAAGAAAGTTGTAGATTGAGAAGGTGGAGATATTAGAAAACAGATTTATACAAAGAAATTAAAAAGAGTGAATAAAAGAATTGGGGGATGGTGATGTTGGGGATCTAAACTAAAAATTAAAAGAAAGAAAGAAAAACTAAAAGAACTCACCTACCTTTTCTAGTTGATGACATATCATAGATCGTTGACACGTATACCTTGCTACGGATGCGATCAACACATAATCTATAAGATCGAGCTTAGTCCCTATTCACATGACATCATTAAGACGAACAACAATGAAATGATATAGAATCTTGAGGAGGAGATTATCATCATGAAATATTGGTGAGAAACACACAACTAGCTATACCGATGGTACTAGTTGCTTGGATACTCATCAAAAACTAAAAGAGAAAAAGTAAAAAAGAGTAGAAGAATATAAAAATAAAGAAAAACATAAACAAGTTGCATTTTTATTGCTTGTAGAAATGATGGAAGAAAGGAGAAGGTTACATCAGTGTCACTTTCAATATAAATCTCTCTCTCTCTTACGTATATGAATCTTAGTCTAACTATGCTTACAAAGAAATAAAAGTTACATGAAAAGAAAAGTAAAAACCTACACTGACCTACAATGAAAACTACTCAAAGAACCCTTCTCTGACTAATCGCTCTCTTTTTCCTTTAAACAATGCAGTATTTATAGGTGAAATAGAGAGGTGAGGGTGTGAGAAGATAGGGGAGCAAAACGCTCCCCGTATCTTAACCAAATGGCCGCGAAACCGCGGCTTTGGTCGCGTTTTCGCGGCTTGGATGTGGCCAAATGGCCACATCTAGGGAGCGATTGATTCTCATTTAATTTCATCCCCTTTTGTCCAACTAGATTTTCTATTTGATTTCTGATTTTGATCTGATCTTTGGTGATCTTCAAGCTAACCGATTTGAATTCATATAAATTTGAATTAACTGATTTTATTTGATGTGATCCTCCTGATATGCTTGATCTTTAGCTGGAATCACCTCTATCCTCCTGAATATTTATCTCCATCTTTAATTAAGATTTAAATTTAATTAAATCAGAATTAAAGTGGGTTTTTAGGCTCATTTCTTTTCCTTCTCCGATAGTAATGGGCTTGCATTTTATTGAACAAAAATAATACTAAATACATGATTTATTAGACAATAAATATGGGAATGTGACATTATATATGCAATATAGATGACCAATAAGCATGTTTTCTAATCAACTAAGTCTTGCTTTTATCATATCGAAAGGATCGCTTTGGAATTGAATCATGGATTTCATACTCTTTACTTGTTGTGGTGAGACTTGAAAAATGGAGTAAGGATCTTGGACTTGAAATTTTTTTTCGAGTATTGAGTCCGTCGAGATTTGGAATTGTCTTGTGGACTCATGAAAGGCTTCGAAACTTTTTTCTAAAGAAGATTTCTCTTCTATAGGTTTATCTTGATATTGAGTATACGAGTTGACTGTTGGTATTGTTGATAGTATGACTCGGGGGGGATTGTATCCTCACTGACTCGATGAAGAGTGGTGATGATCATCCCAATCTTGTTCCTAATACTAGGGTTGGAGCATATACTGATTCGGATAAGACTAATCCGGCTTACTTGGTTGGTTAAAGTTATAAGATGTAGGGTTGATAATATCTGAACCAAAAGAGGTCTCAGTGAAGTATGAATCACTATATGCATTTGAATAATTGTAATTGTAATTCATATCACA
Source organism: Agave tequilana (assembly GCA_038442645.1). Taxonomy (NCBI): domain Eukaryota; kingdom Viridiplantae; phylum Streptophyta; class Magnoliopsida; order Asparagales; family Asparagaceae; genus Agave; species Agave tequilana. The sequence continues at coordinate 409,584 of JAVJIF010001240.1, forward strand.
AAAAATGTCAAAAACAAAAACAAAAAAACAAACAAATGAATAAAGAAAAATCTAGCCTAAGTTAGGATAGACCTTATACCTAGACGATTCCTAACTGGTTAGACTGTTCGTGAGGGGTATATTTTAGAATCTGACCACAAGTTAATCAGTCAGGTAGAGGGAAGACCAGTGAGAGGTATCGTGGGTAAGCAACGGGCCTAATATTACCAAACCACTATTCTTTAAGGTTTCGCCTCTCAATCCCAACCTTTGACACCAATTTGAGAAGAGTCAAATTTTAATCTACTTTTTCCTTAGGTCAGTCTTCGATTGAGCATAAGATATCCCTAGGGCCAATGTCTACTCAATTATAAGTTATGTTGGGTTAGTGAGTGAGGAGATGATTTTGGGTTAAGAAAGGGTAATAGCTTTCCCACCTTATCTTGTTTATAGGACAAACCCTTAATTCGTTTTAGTGCGCGTAAGGAAGTATATAGGAAAAAAACATCCCAGCAATAACATACAAGTGTGAACCTAAGTTATATGCAATGCAGACTCACCTTGGCTCCAGCACTCTTTAATAATAATTCAAATGTAACGAATTAAACAAATGCCTAAAATGCAATGTCTAAATATTTTTTTAGCATTAACAAACAACCATATTACTGTTGAGATTAGAACAGTGTGCAGAATATGATAAGTAGGAAACATATAAACTAAAGTAGTTAAATCCTTGAATTTCAAGCAACCTGCAAGAAACTTCAGTTAGTAGTTCACAACAATTGTGAGCTCTGATGCACTGTCTTCTGGACAAAGGCACAGAGTAGAAATATACCCACTGTAGCTCCTAGTTATCAAATATTAGCCATCGGATACAAAAACAGAAAAGAAAAAGTTAAATAGCTTAAAGTAAATCAAAAAGAAGAAAATTTATCGTTCCTCCCCGGCAACGGTGCCAAAATTTGATCGATCCAAACCTGCACAAAAAATATTAAAGTTTAGAACAGTGCTAGGTCCTCAATGCTACCGTGTAGCCTAGGGCTTATAGGTCATGATCCACCGAGACGCACAACGACGAAAGTGTTGTGTATGTCTTCTTCTTAAGTTACTACATTGGTTATAGATCTTCTTTATTTTAAAAGAAAAGAAAAGAATACATTAAACTAAGTTAGAAGGAAAGTATAAGGTAGAAGAAGAAGATAATGTTGGTGTTTTGATTACTAAGTTAAAAAGAAAGAAAATAAACAAGAAAAGGAAAACATATCTTGGAGTAATTAAAGAAAAGCAAGTGATCAATTAAGTTGAGTAACAATGAAGGGCAGTGGGATAGTTTCACTGGCTATCACTCTCAATATAACTATTCTTAAGGAAGATATATCTAGTGTCACTCCAAAGATAATTCATCCTCTCTTTTCTGTCATGAAACTCTCCCTAATCTAAGCTATAAAGAAGGCATAATAAAAAGAAGGTATAAAACAGATGAAAGTAAATAAAGCAATTAAAGCAAATTAAAATAAAAAGAGGTAAATTGAAAAGAATAAAAGAACCTTTATTGAGTTGTCACCATCAATTATAAGCACTCTGTCTTATCTTTACAATTCTTTCTCTCAAATTAAAAACTATAATGAACATTTGAAAAAGAAGAATCCTAGCCCTAAAACTCACTTCGGAGTTCTCTCCTGGATTCGTGCCCTCTCTGTCTTTGGGGTATGCAGGTATTTATAAGAGATATAGGCCGAGAATAGACATATGAAGATAGGGAGAGCTGACGCTCCACAAGATTCAAAAATCAGGCCGCGAAAATGCGGCTTTTATTGAATTTTCGCGGCATTATCCTGGTCATAGGGCAAGGGTCAGGGAGCCGTTCGTTTGTTGATTCATCCTCGATCTTTTTGTCTTCTTAGATTTTGAATATCTGCTTTAGATTTGATGATCTATCTCTTTATCCTCAATGAAACCGATAGTGTTTTCAAACACCCATTTTTCTCTAGAACTTTGATAATATTATCTTATCTGATATATCCAGTTTTCAGATAATATGGCTTCTAGAACCTTTGGATTTGAATCGATTATCTTTGTTTTGAATTTTTGGATTTAATTTGATAAATCCGTCAATATCTCTCTTTTCTTCCTTAATTATCCTACACGTCACTAGGAATGAAAATACATCAAATAACAAAGTTTTATTATAAAATAAATGCAGAAATATGACACCTGTGATATTAAATATGCAATGTACGTGTACGATCACACGACCAAGTATATAGAGATTAGATATCACTTTCTTCGAGATCATTATAAGAAAAGAGATATTGAAATTTACTATGTTTCTACCGATTTTCAATTAATGAATATTTTTACTAAACGACTTGATTTTAATAAAATTTCTTTTATTTATGGTGAATTGAATGTTTGCATTATAGAACCATGAGTTTTTCATTATTTTTTGGAACTTTAAATTGGTATTATTTTGCTTAATTTAAAATAAAATTGGTATCAACAATGATATACTTTCAATTCATTCTATTAGTAACTATTAGTTTTCATTGGTTTCGGAGTACCTTTCTGATATATGACAAGAAGGGGGAGAAAATTTATGAGTATTTTGTATTTGGAGATTTTTGAGTTGTCATTTGGTAATTGTAGAAGATTTATGAGTTATATGGTATGAAGAATTTATGAGTTAGAAATTTCTGATTTAGCTACTAATTGACAGAGAAAAATAGAGTAAAAGGTAGAAATTAAAGTTAAGAGATTTCTCTGTTTTCTCGCAATTAATCTGCTGTCGCAAGAGCTAAACGGGTCGATCCGTAGGGAGAGATGCGATACAAGCTTTTTGATACGTTTTCTCTGTGTAAAACTTGGTAAGAAAAGATGATGGTTATAAAAGAGCTGATTTAAATAGACATAGGGATCAAAGCCCACTAATCATCTGCCACAACCGAGCACAGTCTATTAAGAATAAATATCATATTGAGCTAATAAAGATTAACCCTAGAGTGTTGCTTCAAACTCAAGCAAAAAAAGTAGAATAAAAGGTAAACTATAATTAAAGTACACTAAATAAAATTAAATATTAGTTTATCAATGTCTCAAAGTATAACATAAGAAAAGTTGTTTTAGACTTAACATTAAGTTATCAAAGTATCTATGTATAAAGTAAGAATAACCATTAAATAGTATACCCTAAAACTAGTTTAAATTAATTCATCACTAACCTTCAGAAATTATTAACTAAACCTAGGGTTTCAAATAGGCATAGAGTTCAATCAATTTATCTTATAGACCAAGGATTTAGTTTGTGGAGAGATTAGCAATCTACAAGAGAATTAGTTACTCATATTCATGGTGGAATTAAGCATGGTATTTAAAAGTTGCATAAAAAAAAAATTAAATTAGAATTGAAAAACGGAAATAAAATTAGCAAAAAGAGATATGAAGAAAATAAGAATCTTTATTGAATTTGTCAACAATCCAGTACAAAGCCTTTTTCTCTTTACAAATCTTCTTTAACATAAAAAGTTAGAAAATACAATGAAAATATGATCTAAAGAAAATCCTAAACTTGATTCTCTGAGATGCCTTTCCTCTATTACTCTTTAGGGGTATTTATAGGAGATTCTAGTAGTAGAGTCCCTTAGAATACTCCCCCAAACAGCCAAGCACGCGCCACAGAAATGCGGCATTTCTGTGACAAAAAAGGAGGAGGCGCGGCCTTTTAGTTGAGTCTGGGCAAGCGCTTTGGCTCGTGACTTCATCTCGTACATTCATCTGAAGATCTATCCTTAGAATCATCGTTTAAATTCTAGAATTTAAAATAATCTTTTTTTCTAGATAACTTAGAAAACAAGTTATCTATAAATCTGAATTTTAAACTTAAATTCTCTCCTCTATCTTTAACTTGGGGATCAAGTAACTTAATTTAAATTATCTTTCTCCTTTATCTCTGATTTAGGATAGGATAATTTCTAAATTAAGATGGGCTTGATGGGCTCTTGAGATTCTCTTTAACTTGTGAGCTTCTTTTGGGCTCTTTTGTTTTCTCTTTTTTCATTATAGCCTGCACATTACTAAACAAAAAAAAATGCTTTATTAAAAAATACACATGAAAATATGACTAAAAGTATGTACTTTTGGTGTACAATCACACCCCCATATCTACCTTTTATTGTCCTCGAGTGAAACAAAAAGAAAAAAATTAATCTAATCTAAACTAACTCATTTTCGTAGGAATCTCTGTTGCACTTAGCATGTACAACAAGCCGTTAAACCTCTAGGTTACCCTTAGAAGATGAGTGTTGTCTCGTAAGAGTTTTCAGTGACTTATACCCACAGAATCCAAAAAAGAAAAATTGTTAGTATTTTTAAAAATTCATTTTGAAAGAGAAAAATATTTGAAATATTTTTGTAAAAATCAAGTAATCTATAAATTTTAAGATCACCAAATTATTCATTCCTATATTTAGTTTCGATGCGAATATTTATTATCAATTAAGTTAGGATTAAAGCTTAATTTCTCACTTTGTCATTTATTTTACCCTAAGTCATATGCACCTTTGTGACCGTGAATTTTACCTCGAGATTCTTCAACTTAAACTCTTATGCCTTATATATTCATATATATAATTTTTCTTTATGAAAGAAATTCAAATTATTGCTACCTCATTACCCTTTAAGCACTTTTTCCTAATATGTATGACTCATATAATTTTCTTTTTTGTAAGTATCAAGGCTTCTTGAGGTCCTAATACCTAACTAATTGATCACTAGATGTGTTAATATTGAAAGTACACCCAGAGGGGGGTGAATAGGTGTACGGCTAATCTAATGAACTAAATACAGAATTTAAAAACTAATTGCAAGTACACTTAATGCAACCAACGAGTGTAGCCGAATTCCCAGTGAAGGGCTCTGGACTAACTCCTCTTGATTCCTCTGAATAAGAGTTGAGGCGCTATATGAAGTTCTCGTGGTTAAGCACAAGTGAGGCACACACACAAACAAGCCAAGCATATAATATGAATGAGCAATATGAAAATATACAAGGCACAATATAAAGAGAGAGTTAAGAGTCAATGGATCAAACGCAAACAACAAGATGTGTTTCGAGGTTCGAGCACCAAGCTCTACGTCCCCGCCTTCACCGAGAAGAATTTCCAATCCACTAACTTGTCCACCTAGGACAACCACACAGGGAACCTCCACCGAGGATTTTTAGGCAATACAATAACCAGGAGTACCGAACTCCTCTCTCAACCAATACAACCTCCACCGAGGCAACACAAACACCACCTCACACAAGAGGGGTAGGCACCTAGCCAAACAACCACAATCCACCTCTTCACCAAGAGGGATATACAACCAATCTCCACCTCTCACTAGAGGGAGTCAATCACCACTCCACAATTAACCTCTACCAAAGAGAGATACAACAAATAAGGAGCGTAACAACTAGGTGGTCTATCTCAACCACAAAAAACTTCTTTTTCCATAAAACAAAAGATCCTATAGAGAGGATAGAATGATAGATCAAGTGTGAAAATCAAGGTGTTTTGGAAATCAAATAACAAAGAAGAATACTTGGGAAAACACTTGTAATATGATAGAAATGAAGATCTAAAGCAATATCCCAAATCCCTATTTTTCTTTGATTTTTCCAAACCCTTGAAAACAAAATAAAGATGAAATCTTTAAGCTCTAAAACACTTTTCAAAACTTGTAAAAATACTGGAGAGTATAGAAATTTTTGCCTCCAAAAAACTTAACAAAACAGTCCCCTAAATGGGGTATATATAGCCCCCATACAAAACTAGCCGTAGGGCTGAATTGTCAGCTCTGGCGGCTGGCGGTCGACCAGCCTGGTCGACCGCCAACGGTCAAAAATTTGATCGTTGGAGCTCTTCGGTCGACCGCCCGGTCGAACGTCCCAATCCAAAGAGCAAATGCTCTGTGGCCGATCGACCGCCCGGTCGACCACCCAAGCCTTACGGTCGACTGGTCGGTCGACCGCCCCACCTGAGAGTGGGGTACTTGCAGTCGGTCAACCGCTCGGTCGACCGGCCCTAGTGGCTGGCCAGCGTGTACATTTTGCGCACGTCAGTCGACCGGTCCAGTCGACCGTCTCTGGGTCCGGTCGACCGTCCCGGTCGACCGCCAAAGCCTGGCAGAAGGCTGTTAGGGACAGAAAAACTTGATTTAAATATTCTAAAAAATCTCATAAATTCCTTAAAAATCCGCAAAAATAGTTTTAGCATAATGCATTGATATACAAACTTGTGTGAAAATTTTCAACACAAATTTCTAACTTTTTGAACCATTTTTGTGATTTACAAATTTTGCCGAAAACAAAAAAACCATATTTTTCCAAACTTGGATTTTTTGAATTGAAAATACGCTTTGTCCAAAACTCATCCAAATACAAAAACATGTACTTAAACACTTTGAAGCTTGTTGCATATGGACATAAGTCCAATATACACGAAACATATATATTTCCATGTTTTTGACTATAAATCCAAAATAAGTTTTGTTAAAACACAAAAACCTAAAACACATGAATAGGCATATCAAAATAAGTTTGTCTAAGATATGAAGCACACATATATATAGAATGAATCTAATATACATAAAACCAAGTAAACTTATTTTGATATAATATCTATTACTGAAAACCAATATCAGTTAAACAAAAAACCGAAAACCAATATCCAAAACATAAAACGTGTGTGTGTGAACTTGAGCATATCACACTATCTATTCTTTACAAATGTATCTAAACACAGAACTAAACTATGTACCGAAGTCTTCTTGATGAACTCCGTCTTCAAGAGGACTCGATCCAAACTGTGATCCACCGAGCTTGACTATAACAAGTGCTATATATGATCTAGATGCTCGGGCTCTTGAATCACCATATGAGAAGCTCCAAAACACCTTTGTTGAAGCTAATCACCTACTAATATCTTGATTAAGGATCTGAACTAATATCACAAGATTATTAGTAAACATAACTACATGAGTTAATCATCATCAAAACTAGAGTGGAAGGCCTCTGAGCCAATAATCTCCCCCTTTTTGATGATGACGAAACTCATGGAGTTATATATGCATGGATTAAAGTTAAGCTTCAAAGAAACTCCCCCTTAACTCATGCATAGCAATAAATAATAAATATATGCAATGAATATTAAACATGAAAATGCATAGATATGCATAAAATAATGAAATGTATAAAACATGTTCTTGATACTAATTGAAAGGTAAAACTTTATTACCAAATAATAAAACATGCTTTTGATACCAAAATAAATTATTTCTTCTTTTTCATAAACATGTTCTTTAAATAACACTCTTGATACCAAAAATAAGTAAGGCTCTTGATATCAATAAAAACAAACTAATAAAAAACAAACTATGTTTCTAGATGCATATAAAACATGCATATAAACTCAAATACTTCTCCCCTTTTTGTCAATCATCAACAAAGGGGTAAAATCAAAACCAATATGATACCAATTAAAAATATGTCAATGTAGTGCATTATGATACCAATTGAAAGTGAACATATAAAAAATTTAAGAAATGTCAATATTAATTGAAAGTAAATAAGGCATTGAAAACAAATCTCAATCAACATTTTTATACCAAAATGAAAACATATACCAATTGATAGTAAAAAAATTTTTGATACCAATTGTAAGTAAACAAATAACATCTTGATACCAATTGAAGGTATTTTTCTTTATAAGCACATGATACCAAATTAAAAATCAATATTAATTTTTCAATTATTTTTCATCATAAAACATGGGAGTGGAAAACAAAATCAATGGTAAATAAAATACCAATTGAAATATGAAATACAAATTTTCTCCCCTTTATGAAATACCAACTAAAATGATGCATAAGCTTGTATTAGGATACCAATTGAAAACTAATCAATTGAAGCATGATAGATATTAAAAATCAAGTTTTAAGTTATGCTAAGCTTGATTTTGCAAAACTAAAATTTCTGATATCATTGAGTACAAATAAAACATATATGAGTATACAAAGGAATGTCGATATTGATACCAATTAAAAAAAAAATCAATGATACCAATTGAAACAATAATAAGATCAAGTGTATAACTCATGTTACCTTCCACCCATTTCATGCACATGTTTAAAATGATTTTCAATATAAGACCATACAAGGCATGGTCGCCCAAACAACCGCCCGTGGACGGGTAGGGTTTTCAAAAAAATAGGTTTGAAAATATAGTATGTTTGAAAACTCTACCAAATGAAGAATATGAACTAGTTATAAGAAAAATTTGTAAACTAGTACGAAATCCTTCAAGCAAGGAATAAAACAAAATAATATTTCATGAAAAACATGTAAATCACATGGTAACTAAACACTGAAAGTCCATAAAGCCCATATCATACTCATGAAAACAAAATCATGAGAAAACAATAGGTGAGTTGAGTGTACAAGATATATGTGAAACACATTATCATGAAAATATGCAATCAGGCTCAATTGAAATTCCTTTAAACATGAAAACATGAAAATCGTCAAAACTAAATTTTCATTCAAAACAATTTATACTTCAAGGCATATGTATGTTTTGACAAAACAAGAAGTATACATACATGTTCCTAAACACAATTGAGTCCATAATAAAGATTTGCATGAAAAGCAAATGACTCAAGTGGTATACATGTATATCGTAAGGTTTGGCAAAATAGACATATACATGAAGTGAAAACACATGTCCAAGATGGAGAATACAAGTTAGAATGCATGAATCATCAAAACTAGTTTATACTAGTACATTTAACAAACACAAATGAGCATTTAAGCACAAACATATAGAAGTCTATTTGTGGCTCACTAGATATACAAGTATATATCTAAGTTTTAATGAAAACTAACATCCAAACATGCAACCAAATCATGAAGCATAAAACGAGATATAAATCCAAATGATGCGATCATTATATAAATCCACATGCTATTAGAACTATGATATACATAATAGATAAATAATGGTGAGAACACAACATACATGCTAAAACTCAATAATGTGGAAAGCATATAAATATAAACGGGAGTTCGAGATCGATATCAAAACCGCTAAAGGCACCTCTCTAGTTCTCCAAAACGAGGTGGTCCTCCCACCAAACTCCCCTCGAAGGTGATGCATTCAAATAGTCCTCATGAAGATCGAAACGCATCCACCTCAAGGCACCATAACTCTCACGTCATGCGAGAGCCCACACCTACATCAAATACAATAGGGGTGGTCTTTGGTACCCATACTCTTTTGGGTCCATGGGGGTTAGTTCCTTTCCTAACAGAAACAAATTTAGTTGCTAAATTTACATCATGTATACGATCATAACAAAACTTAGCAAGGTGGCCCTTACGTCCAGAATGTGTACAAGTGTACACATGAGCATACAATGTGTGATGGATGTGACCGTGAGGAGCATGTGTATGTCGTGGATGGTGTGCATGTAAAGATGAAACTTGTTTCTTTCGAAACAAAGATTCCAAACGTATATGACTCAAAACACAATTGCTCAAAGTGGAGCCCAAACAATCCATATTCTTCTTTATCAATTTTATGTCATTTTCAATTAAAAAAGAAGTGTAGCATGCAATAGGTGAGCTAGGTGAACCTACACTAGCATGGCAAACATGTGTATCTATATCATTTTTCAAAACAATATTTTTTTAAACAATTTTCTAAATCCTTTGAAATTGAAGCAATTTTCATTTTCAAAAAATCATTTTCTTTTATAACACAATCAAGTTTTGAAGTTATAGATTTATTTTTCTTTAAAACTTCATTACAATCATTTTTAGATTTCAAAAATTCATTTTCCTTTAGCGCAAGGTCTAGTTGAGATTTAAGTAAGTCACGTTCACTAGGAATCTCTTCCTTCTCTTGCAAAACCAAATCAAGTCTTGATCATAAATCCTTGTTTTCTTTATTAAGTTCAAAACTCTTCTTTTTAAAAAGATTATATTTTTTCTAATAGTTTTTCGCACACAATAGTAAGTTCTTCATTCAAGGCATTGGCATCAATATTCTCATCACATGAAGAACTAGCATCATCACTATCTAATTGAGTTTTCGAGTATATCTCAAGGGAGTCATTCCTTGGACCATATAGCATTGTTGCTCGGATTCTCCACTAGATTCATCCTCCGTTTGGATTGGCAATTGAAGATTGGAGGTGGTCAATGTGTTCCACATTGCAAAGGCGGAATCACAGTTAAAAACAAGCATAAGATATTCTCTAGTATGCGTGCTTCTAAGTGCCTCAAGGGCTTGTGCATTGGCCTCTATATGCTTGCTATTACCAAGATAGGATTTCATGGTAGCGGTAAGGAAAACATGCAAGCCTAGGGTTTTCAAGTACATGGACATCCTAAATTTCCACATGTCAATGTTGGAGACATCAAACATGGGAGGTGACAAGCAATCCATGGGTGAGTGTAAACAATATATGTGTGCAAAAAATAAATGATAGATTAGCTAACCAAGATCACACTTCTAGGTGGTTAAACCAAATATCAGGAGCGCAGGCTTTGATACCAATTGAAAGTACACCTAGAGGAGGGGTGAATAGGTGTACGGCTAATCTAATGAACTAAATGCGAAATTTAAAAACTAATTGCAACTACACTTAATGCAACTAACGAGTGTAGCTGAATTCCCGGTGAAGGGCTCTGGACTAACTCCTCTTGATTCCTCTGAATAAGAGTTGAGGCGCTATATGAAGCTCTCGTGGTTAAGCACAAGTGAGGCATACACACAAACAAGCCAAGCATATAATATGAATGAGCAATATGAAAAGATGCAAGGCACAATATAAAGAGAGAGAGTTAAGAGTCAATGGATCAAACGCAAACAACAAAATGTGTTTCGAGGTTCGAGCACCAAGCTCTACGCCCCCGCCTTCACCGAGAAGGATTTCCAATCCACTAACTTGTCCACCTAGGACTCTCACACAAGGAACCTCCACCGAGGATTTTGGGGCAATACAATAACCAGGAGTACCGAACTCCTCTCTCAACCAATACAACCTCCACCGAGGCAACACAAACACCACCTCACATAAGAGGGGTAGGCACCAAGCAAAACAACCACAATCCACCTCTTCACCAAGAGGGATACACAACCAATTTCCACCTCTCACTAGAGGGAGCCAATCACCACTCCACAATCAACCTCTACCAAAGAGGGATACAACAAATAAGGAGGGTAACAACTAGGTGGTCTATCTCAACCACAAACAACTTCTTTTTCCATAAAACAAAATATCCTATAGAGAGGATAGAATGTAGCTCAAGTGAGGAAATCAAGGTGTTTTGGAAATCAAATTACAAAGAAGAATACTTGGGAAAACACTTGTAATATGATAGAAATGAAGATCTAAAGCAATATCCCAAATCCATATTTTTCTTTGATTTTTCCAAACCTTAAAAACAAAATAAAGATGAAATCTTTAAGCTCTAAAACACTTTTGAAAACTTGTAAAAACACTGGAGAGTATAGAAATTTTTGCCTCCAAAAAAACTTAACAAAACAGACACCTAAATGGGGTATATATACCCCCCATACAAAACTAGCCGTTGGGCTGAATTGTCCCTTGGAGCTCTCCAGTCGACCGTCCCAATCCAGAGAGCAAATACTCTCTGGCCGGTCGACCGCCCCCACCCGAGAGTGGGGTACTTGCAGTCGGTCGACTGCTCGGTCGACCGGCCCAAGTGGCTGGCCAGCGTGCATGTTTTGTGCACGTCAGTCGACCGGTCCGGTCGACCGTCTCTGGGTCCGGTCGACCAATCCTGGTACAAGGCTGTTAGGGACAGAAAAAGTTGGTTTAAAATATTCTTAAAAATCCCATAAATTCCTTAAAATCCACAAAAATAGTTTTAGCATAATCCATTGATATACAAACTTGTGTGAAAAATTTCAACAGAAATTTTAAACTTTTTGAACCATTTTTGTGACTTACAAATTTTACCGAAAACCAAAAAACCGTATTTTTCAAACTTGGATTTTTGAATTGAAAATATGCTTTGTCCAAAACTCATCCAAATACAAAAACATGATACTTAAACACTTTGAAGCATGTTTCATATGGACATAAGTCCAATATACATGAAACATATATATATCCATGTTTTTGACTATAAATCCAAAAATAAGTTTTGTTAAAACACAAAAACCTAAAATACATGAATATGTATATCAAAATAAGTTTGTCTAAGATATGAAACATACATGTATATATAATGAATTTAATATACATAAAACCAAGTAAACTTATTTTGATATAATATCTATTCATGAAAACCAATATCGGTTAAACTAAAAACCGAAAACCAATATCTAAAACATAAAACGTGTGTGTGTTGTGAACTTGAGCATATCAAACTATCTATTCTTTACAAATGGATCTAAACACAGAACTAAATTATGTACCGAAGTCTTCTTGACGAACTCCGTCTTCAAGACAACTCGATCCAAACTGTAATCCACCGAGCTTGACTCCAACGAGTGCTATATATAATCTAGATGCTCAGGCTCTTGAATCACCATGTGAGAAGCTCCAAAACACCTTTGTTGAAGCTAATCACCTATTAATACCTTGATTAAGGATCTGAAACTAAACATCACCAGATTATTGTTGGCCCAAAGGCCTTCCACTCTAGTTTTGATGATGATTAACTCATGTAGTTATGTTTACTAATAATCTTGTGTTGTTTTAGTCTCAGATCTTATAACAAGATATTAGTTGGTGATTGCTTCAAAAAGAAGTGTTTGGAAGCTTTCACATGGTAATTCCGGTGCTCAAGCTTCAAGTTCTTTCCTTTGCACTCGGTGGATCACGCGTTTGGGAGCAAGTCTACTTGAAGATGGAGGTCATCAAGAAGACTTAAGTATCCTAGTTTAGTTAGTGTGTTTTAGATCCATTTGTAAAGCTTAGTATAGTTGATATGCTCAAGTGTACAAACACACACGTTTTATGTTTTGGATTTGGTTTTCATGAATAGTTTGATCAAAACAAGTTTACATGGTTTATATGTATAGTAGATGTATTCTAGTTATACATACGTGCTTACACTTCCTATACAAACTTAGTTTGACTATCTTATTCATGTATTGAAAAATCAAGTTTGATAAAAATACAAGTTTTGGTTTTTGGTAAAAATGATAAGACACAAAAATAGTTCACATCGATTAATATTTGAGCTAAATTTTTTACCACATGTTTATATATCAATGCAATATGATAAAACTATTTTTGGTAATTTTTAGAAGTGTTAAAAGATTTTTCAAAATTTTTTTAAACTGTTTTTCTAACCCAGTTTTCTGTTCCAGGCTTCAACCAGTCGACTAGTCAACTGACTTAGTCGACTTGGGATGAAGTCGGTCGACCGGGCCGGTCGACCGACGTGCACAGATTGTGCATGTTTGGCAACACAGGGACGGTCGACCGCCAGGGTCGACCGGGTTTGAGAGCAGTGCTCTCTGTTTGTTTGGGTCGACCGTGCCAGTCGACCGTGTTTGCCCAACGATCACATTTCTAACCGTTGGCGGTCGACCGGGCCGGTCGACCGGTAGCCTGTCAGGCTGCCACATCAGCCTAACGGCTAGTTTTCTGATGGGGCTATAAATACCCCATCTCTTCATGTTTTAAAATAAGTTTTGATGAGCTAAAATTTCTCTCCATTCTTGGTGTTTAAAAGAAGTTTTCAAAAGAGTTTAAGTGCCAAAAAGATTCATTCTTTTGTTTTCAAGTATTTTGTTATTTTAAAAGAAATTAGGGTTTTGGGAAATAGTTTTTTGATCTAAATTTCCATATCTATTTTGGTGTTTTCCTAAGAGAATTTCTTTGTTCAAAACACTTTGTTTTTTTTCCACACTTGAGCTATCATCTATCCTATTCTATTAGGATCTTGTTTTTGTGGAAAAGAGAGATTGTTTGTGGTCTTTGGAACCACTTGTTGTAAACACCCTTGTTCTTTGTGTATCCCTCTTTGGTAGAGGTGATCGGGTGATTGGTTTGCTCCCTCTAGTGAGAGGTGGAGTTTGGTTTGTAACCCTCTTTGGTAGAGGTGTTGGTTGTTGTATTGGCTACGGGCCTACCCCTCGGTTGTGAGGCGGTGTTTGAGAGAGGAGTTCGGTACTCCTTGTTGTAACAAATCCTCTTCGGTAGAGGTTCCCTCGGTGGGAGATAGTGGATTGGAAATCCTACACTGTGGTGTAGGCGGGGATGTAGACCTAGGGGCTCGAACCTCGAAACATATCTTGTTGTTAGCGTTTGATCCACTTGTCTCTCAACTCTCTCTCTCTCTCTTTACATTTATGCAAAGCATCATACTTCATTCATATAATATATTGCTTGCATTTGTGCCTTGCATATATTCATATTGATATATCATCTTATATGCTTGGTTGTTTGTCTGTGCCTCACTTGTACTTAATCAACAAGAGCTTCACATAGCACCTCAACCCATTCAGGGGGAATCAAGAGGAGTTAGTCCAGAGCCCTTCACGGGAATTCGGCTACACTTGTTGATTGTATTAAGTGTGTTGCAAAATTTGCATTATCTTCCGCATTTAGCACATTTAGTTCCTAGATTAGCACTTACACCTATTCACCCCCCCACTAGGTGTTTTTCAATTGGTATCAGAGCTAGTGCTCCTGATACTTAGGCTTAACTTCCTAGGAGTAAGATCCATTTGTTTGCTAATCTTGTTTGCATTTGCTTGTTTGCACACATATAGTTTACCATGGACTTCATGACCCCACCTAGTTTTGACCCTTCCAACATTCTTGTTTGGAAGACCAAGATGTCCATTTATTTACAAACCCTAGGTTACAAGGTTCACCTTGCCATTACCAAGGAATCCTTCCTTAGTGATAGCAATCATATAGGGGCCAATGCACAAGCCCTAGAGGCCATTAGAAGCACATTATCTAAAGATTATCTTATACGTGGTTCTAACATTGATTCCGCCTTTGCAGTGTGAAATTTGTTGACAACAACCACCAACACCTCCAAGCTTCAAGTGCAAATCCAATAAGAAGAGGAATCTAGTGGAGAATCCGAGCCACAACAATGCTATACAGTCTAAGGGAATGACTCCCTTGAGGTACACTCGGAAACCCACTTAGATGATGATGATGATGCTAGTTCTTCAAATGATTATATTGATCCCCATGCTTTGAATGAAGAACTTTCTATTGTGTGTGAAAAATTGATTGAAAAATATAATTGTTGAAAAAGAAAAGTCTAGGCCTTAACAATGATAATAAAAATTTGATTGCTAGACTTGATGTTATTTTGCAAGAGAAAGAGGAGATTTCTAATGAGAGGGATTCATTAAGGTCCCAACTTGATCTTGCCCTAAAAGAAAATAAAGTTTTAAAATCTAAAAATGATTGTGAAACTCTTGTGAAAAATAATGATGTTTTGTCTTCAAAAATTGATTTTGTTTTAAAAGAGAATGTTGCTTTGAAAAACAAAATTATTTCTATTTCAAATGATTTAAATATTTGTTTAAAGAAAAATGATGTTTTGCAAAATAAGATTGATACACATGTTTGCCATGCTAGGGTAGTATCACACACTTCACCTATTGCATGCCACACTTCTTCTTCTAAGATTAATGATGATATTTGTTTGCTTAAGAAGAAGGTTGATTATTTGGGCTCCACTATGAGCCAATGTGCCATGAACCACTCACGGTTGGAAACCTTGGTTCGAAAGAAACAAGTTCCATCCTTTATGCATGCACACCCTCCACGGCATACACATGCTCCTCACGGACACCATCACACAATGTATGCTCATGTGTACGCTTGTACACATTGTAGACGTAAGGGCCACCTTGCTAAATTTTGTTATGATAGAATACATGTTGAAAATTTAGCAAATAAATTTGTTTGGGTTAGAGAAGGGACTAACCCCCATGGACCCAATAAGATGTGGGTACCAAAGACCACCCTCCTTTGTTTAATGTAGGTGTGGGCTCTCACATGATGTGAGAGTTGCCGTACCTTGGAGTGGATGCGTTCCGAGCTTCATGGAAATCAATTTGATGCATCACTTTCAAGGGAAGGTTTGGTGGAGATGACCACCACGTGTTTGGAGAACTAGAGCGGTGCCCTCATTGGTTTTGGTATCGAATCTCTAACTCCTTTTTGTTTACATGTTTTCATATTCATTGTTTATAGCATGTTTCATTGTTTAGTGATTAGTATGAAAATGCCATGATAATTAGATTCTTGACATACATGTATAGTATTTGAAACACCCATGTTTAATATGGATTATTATTTTGTGTTCTCGTATTTGATTAGCTATCATGTACATCATATTTCTAATAACATGTGGATATTCATAATAATCATATTTATGTTTATCATGTTAATTTTTATCGTGTTTTTGATGCTTCATGTTTTGAATATATGTTTAAATGTTAGTTTTCATTAAGACTAGGATTTATACTTGTACATATAGTGGGCCACAAATAAATCTATATATGTTTGGGCTTGATTGCTTATTTGAACCCATTAGATGTGCTAGTATAATCTAGTTTTGATGATTCATGCATTTTAAACTTGTATTCCTATTTTTGGATTTATTTTATGATTTGTGTTTCACTTCATATATATGTTTGTATTGCCAAACTTTAAGATATACATGTATACCCCTTGAGTCATTTACCTTCCATGCAAATCTATATATGGACTCAATTGTGTTTAAGGATATGTATGTATACTTATTGTGTTGACAATTTATACATATACCTTGAAATGAAATTTGTTTTGGTGAAGATTTAGTTTTTCTTGATTTTGTGTTTAATGTTTAACTTCATGTATATGTCTATCTTGTCCAAACTATTAGATATACATGTTTATCCTTTTTGAGCCACGTGCCTTCATGCATATATTTTGTGGACTCGTTGTGTTTTGGATATGTATGTATGCTTTAGTTTGTATAAGACATACATACACCTTGAAGATTAAATAGTTTAGATGATTTTTATGTTTTCATGTTTTCTTGTTTAAGCAATAATTGAGCTTAATGAAAAATTTTCATGATTATGATATTCACACTTTATTTGTACACTCACATTTATTGCTTGCTCATGTTTTGTTTTCATGAGTAATATTAATGCCTAATTGAATTAGAGTGTTGATTATCTTGTGGATTTCATGTTTTATGAAAAACTATTTTGTTATATTCCTTGCTTGAAGGATTTCATACTAGTTTAAAAGATTTTTCATTTAACTAGTTACGGTATTCTTCATTTTGGTAGAGTTTTTCAAACAAAGCTTATTTTTCAAATCTATTTTTGAAAACCCCTACCCTTAACGGGAGTTGGATGGGAGTCCATGCCTTGTATGTTTATATTGAAAATCATTTTAAACTTGTGCATGAGATGGGAGGTAGAGTAATATGATGTATACACTTGAACTTATTGTTATGTCAATTGGTATCATTGAACTCTTTCAATTGGTATCATTTTGATCTTTTTGTATACTCATATGTTTATTGTGTATGTATATTTTCAATGGGTATCATCCATTAGTGATTGGTACTCATTCTATTTCATACACATATACTTGTTTTATTTGTGCTATTATATTTCTATATCTTGAGCACAAATTTTGTTTATGCTAGAGCTTGAGCTTCACTTTATTTCAATTGATTTAGTTTTCAATTTGTATCTTATTTTAAGCCTACGCATAGTTTTTGTTGGTATTTCATAAAGGGGGAGAAAATTCGTTTTTCATATTTCAATTGGTATTTTGTATTTCCACTCCCTTACTTTATGATAGAAAATAGTCATTTCAATTGTTTATATGGCTTAAAAAAATACTATCTTTTGATATCAAGATGTCTTGTGTTTTAAATTGGTATCTAAAAATTTTGTTTAAAGAAAAATACAAAAGTTTTGATTTATATTGACTATATGCAAGGAGAGCTTAACATCTCTTCTACATATAAATTCATGATGAGTGTATCTTGTATTGAAGAGCTTAACATCTCTTCTTTATGTGGTACACATGTCTGGGGGAGCTTCACATCTCCTCTTATGCATTACATAATGTGTGTTATGTGAATTAGGGCTTAACATCCCTCTTTCATGTAATGCATATGTGTAGGGAAGCTAACTTAGCGTCTTCCTCTTCTTGAATGTATATAGCATATAACATTATTGATCTTTCTTTATTTTCAATTGGTATCAAGATGCTTCATTGACATATTTTCAATTGATATCCTAATTGATTGTCACCCCTTATTGACCTTGTTTTTGTTTTTAGACAAAAAAGGGGAGAACATTGTTTTATTGTTTTGATTGACAAAAAGGGGAGAAAGATTTTTACCCCTCATTTTATTGTTTTGATTGTTTACCACTTTGTTGATGATTGACAAAAAGGGGGAGAATTATTTATGAGTTTTTGCATATATTGAGTTTCATGCATAACAAATAAACATAATAAATATGAAAAATATGTTTAATGCATGTTTCTTGTTTAGAATCATGAGCTTTCATTGCATATTCTTTACTATTTGTTTTATGCATGAGTTAAGGGGGAGCTTCTTTGAAGCTTAACTTTAATCCATGCATATATAGCTCCATGAGTTTTGTCATCGTCAAAAAGGGGGAGATTGTTGGCCCAAAGGCCTTCCACCCTAGTTTTGATGATGATTAACTCATGTAGTTATGTTTACTAATAATCTTGTGTTGTTTTAGTCTCAGATCTTATAACAAGATATTAGTTAGTGATTGCTTCAAAAAGAAGTGTTTGGAAGCTTTCACATGGTTATTCCGGTGCTCAAGCTTCAATTTCTTTCCTTTGCACTCGGTGGATAACGCGTTTGGGAACAAGTCTACTTGAAGATGGAGGTCATCAAGAAGACTTAGGTATCCTAGTTTAGTTAGTGTGTTTTAGATCCATTTGTAAAGCTTAGTATAGTTGAAATGCTCAAGTGCTCAAACACACACGTTTTATGTTTTGAATTTGGTTTTCATGAATAGTTTGATCAAAACAAGTTTACATGGTTTATATGTATAGTAGATGTATTCTAGTTATACATACGTGCTTACACTTCCTATACAAACTTATTTTGACTATCTTATTCATGTATTGAAAAATAAAGTTTGATAAAAATACAAGTTTTAGTTTTTGGTAAAAATGATAAGACACAAAAATAGTTCACATTGATTGATATTTGAGCTAAACTTTTTACCACATGTTTATATATCAATACAATATGATAAAACTATTTTTGGTGATTTTTAGAAGTGTTAAAAGATTTTTCAAAATATTTTTAAACTATTTTTCTGACCCAGTTTTCTGTTCCAGGCTTCAACCAGTCGACTAGTCAACTGACCTAGTCGACTTGGGATGAAGTCGGTCGACAGGGCCGGTCGACTGACGTGCACAGATTGTGCACATTTGGCAGACACAGGGACGGCCGACCGCCAGGGTCGTCCGGGTTTGAGAGCAGTGCTCTCTGTTTGTTTGGGTCGACTGTGCCGGTCGACTGTGTTTGCCCAACGGTCAGATTTCTGACCGTTGGCGGTCGACCGGGCCGGTCGACCGGTAGCCTGTCAGGCTGCCACATCAGCCTAACGGCTAGTTTTCTGATGGGGCTATAAATACCCCATCTCTTCATGTTTTTAAAAAAGTTTTGATGAGCTAAAATTTCTCTCCATTCTTGGTGTTTAAAAGAAGTTTCCAAAAGAGTTTAAGTGCCAAAAAGATTCATTCTTTTGTTTTCAAGTGTTTTGTTATTTTCAAGAAATTAGGGTTTTGGGAAATAGTTTTTTTGATCTAAATTTCATATCTATTTTGGTGTTTTCCCAAGAGAATTTCTTTGTTCAAAACACTTTGTTTTTTTTTCCACACTGGAGCTATCATCTATCCTATTCTATTAGGATCTTATTTTTGTGGAAAAGAGAGATTGTTTGTGGTCTTTGGAACCACTTGATGTAAACACCTTATTCTTTGTGTATCCCTCTTTGGTAGAGGTGATCGGGTGATTGGTTTGCTCCCTCTAGTGAGAGGTGGAGTTTGGTTTGTAACCCTCTTCGGTAGAGGCGTTGGTTGTTGTATTGGCTACGGGCCTACCCCTCGGTTGTGAGGCGGTGTTTGAGAGAGGAGTTTGGTACTCCCTTGTTGTAACAAATCCTCTTCGGTAGAGGTTCCCTCAGTGGAAGATAGTGGATTGGAAATCCTACACGGTGGTGTAGGCGGGGATGTAGAGCTAGGGGCTCGAACCTCGAAACATATCTTGTTGTTAGCGTTTGATCCACTTGTCTCTCAACTCTCTCTCTCTTTACATTTGTGCAAAGCATCATACTTCATTCATATCATATATTGCTTGCATTTGTGCCTTGCATATATTCATATTGATATATCATCTTATATGCTTGGTTGTTTGTGTGTGCCTCACTTGTACTTAATCAACAAGAGCTTCACATAGCACCTCAACCCATTCAAGGGGAATCAAGAGGAGTTAGTCCAGAGCCCTTCACGGGGAATTCGGCTACACTTGTTGATTGTATTAAGTGTGTTGCAAAATTTGCATTAGCTTCCGCATTTAGCGCATTTAGTTCCTAGATTAGCACTTACACCTATTCACCCCCCTCTAGGTGTTTTTCAATTATTAGTAAACATAACTACATGAGTTAATCATCATCAAAACTAGAGTGGAAGGCCTCTGGGCAAACAAATATATATACATATACACGCACACACACGCACAGATACATATACATACATACATACATACATACATACATACAATACATATACATATACATATACATATACATATATAGATATAATATTTATATTTCAAACTTACCTAATTACCTTTCGTGTAAATATCAAGACTTTCTTGGGCCAAAGCACCAAACTAATCAATAATTAGGTTTGTTTATAATTTTTTTTTTTTTGTGTGTGTGTGTGTATTTAGGGCATAAGAGTCTTTGTTTTGAATCCTAAGTGTGTAAGTGTATAAAGTATGCATATTTCACCAAGGTAAAAAATTAAGTCTAAATTTTTTTTCTAATTTTTCCTTTTAAATTTAAAAATCAAACAAATAATCTTATTATGACTGAGTATTAAGAAATCCTAATTGTCATTTTTCTATTCCTTAAAATTAACTTAATTACATACAGAAATAAATAAAAATATTGTTTTCTTTTCCAAAATTTAAATTTTTTTTATTAGTACCATGTTAGAATGTCACATGTTAGAATGTTAGATGTTAGTCTGTTAGTAAAATTAAAATATTTAGTCTGTTAATAAATCAAAATATTTTTAATGTTTTCTATGTTAGTCTGTTAGTAAAGTTAAAAAAATTATCATGTTAACTATGTCACATGTTAGAATTTAGATGTTACATGTCAGATCCTCCCACACACTTATCTCATGTATTGTCTCCAATGTATGAATGAATGCATGAACACATGGAATAGAGTGTAAAAAGAGGTGATGTTATGTTGCTGATTCAATGTGTCAAGTAGACACATAGTTGTGTCTGCTTCCACTACTGATTCTAAAAACGGTTTCAAATGTTGACTATTTATCTTGAATATATTATCATTCTTAGTGTCATATATCTCTACTGCTCCATGTAGAAACACAGTCAAACAACGAATGACCATGTCCATCGTGATTTCAACTTCCTTGGAAACAGATAAAGCCTAGAATTTAGAGTAATATTTTTCGTTCAGGGACAAAATTTTTTCTCATTATAAATTTATTATGAAAAACCTTAACCCTATTCTTTGTAATCTTCAAATTTCGTAAGCCTCGTTCCTCAACTCCTCAAGTTTAGCAATTTGCAATTTTTGAAGCATATCGGCCTTTTCTAAATCAAAATTTAGTTATTTAATAGCCTATAAGGATCGGTACTCTGACTCGACAAGAAGGTGGCAAGCCTTTCCAAAGACTGATCTATAAGGAGACATCACTAGAATCATTTTAAAGGCGGTCCTATATGCCCATAAGGCATCTACTAATTTGATGGACCAGTCGGTTCAGTTTTGATTCACAGTTTTCTCCAAGATAACCTTAATTTATCTATTAGAGACTTCTACCTACCCATTATTTTGAGGGTGATAAGGCGTGAATAACTTATGTATTATGGCATATTTTCGTATGAGAGCTTCAAAAGTTCTATTGCCAAAATGTAAGCCATTATTACTAATGAATGCATGAGGGGTTCCAAAGCGTGAAAAGAATTTTCTTTCAAGAACTTGACAATAACTTTGTTGTCATTTGTCTTGCAACGGATGGCTTCAGCCGATTTGGATACGTAATCCACAGCCACAAGATGTGTTGGTGCCCAAATGAACTAGGAAAGGATCCCACAAAGTTGGTGCCCCACACGTCAAAGAGTTCTACTTCAGAATTGGGTTGAGAGGCATCATATTATGTTTTAAAATTCTACCTATTATTTGGCATCTTGTGCACATCTTCCAAAGTAGAATGCATCCTTAAAAAAAGAGGGCCAGTGGAACCCACTCTGTAGTACTTTTTCGGCAGTTTACGAGGACCAAAGTATCCACCGCACGCAAGCTCGTGATAAAAGGCTAGAACACTCTTTACTTTCTTATCAAGAATACATCTCCTAATGATTTGGTTGGAACAATATTTAAAGTGATAAGGTTCCCCCCAAATGAAATATCGAACTTGAGACAATAACTGATGTACATCTTGTTTTGACCAGTGAGATGGGAATTGGTTTGGGACTAAGTAGTTGACTATGTCAGCAAACCATGAATCCTTAAAAGTAGCTAAGAGTTATTCATCGAGAAAGTTATCGTTGATTGGCAACTCATTAGAAGGGGCATTTAGCACACGAGAAAGGTGATCGACGACAACATTTTCGTCACTCCTTTATCTTGGATTTTAAAATCAAACTCTTGAAGAAGAAGGGTCCAACGAATGAGTCGGACCTTCAAGAATTCCTTTGCGGTTGTAGTATAGTTCAATTAGGCATCATTAAGAGTTTTACTTGAATAGTAAATCACATGTTGCTTGTTTTCTGTCGTTGTCCTACGGCAGTGCATGTGGTAAAATTGGAAGCATCACACATGATCTCAAATGGTTTGGATCAATCTGAGGCAAAAATTATATAAGTTATATTTTGAGCTTCTCCCAAGCGTTAAGACATTTGTTATCAAAGTTAAAGGGCACATCCTTAACTATAAAGTTAGTTAAGGGTTGCAATTTTGATAAATTTCTTAATAAACCTACAATAGAAACCGACGTGTCCTAAAAAAAGAACGGATGTCTTTTATACATTTTGGTATGGAAAGTTTGGTTATGACCTTTATCTTCACCTTATCCACTTCAATCCCTTTTCTAGAAATTTCATGACCTAGGAGAATCCCATGTTGTACCATGCAGTGGCACTTTTCCCAATTTAAGGTCAAATTCTTTTTCATGCATCGTTTGAGGACAAGTTCTAGATTGTGAAGACATTGATCGAACGCGTCTCCATAAATGGAGAAATCATTCATAAAAATCTCTAAAAATCTTTTGACCATGTCAAAAAATAGGTATAACATACAATGCTGGAATGTCGTGGGGGCATTGCATAGATTAAAAGGCATTCGGCGATAAGTGAAAGTCCCAAATGGACAAGTGAATGTTGTTTTCTCTTGGTCCTCTGGAGCTATTTGGTTTGATTATACCCCGAGGAATCATCTAAGAAATAGTTATACTCGTGGTCAGTTAGTCGTTCAAGCATTTGATCGATAAATGGAAGAGAAAAATTGTTTTTATGAGTGATAACATTTAATTTTTAATAGTCAATGCAAACTCGAACCTTTGTAGGGAGTCGTGTTTGTACCAACTCTTGGTTTCATTCTCTGCCACTATAAAACCAGATTTCTTAGGGATCACATGGACTGGGCTGACCCATTATCTATCAGAAGTGGAATAAATTATCTCATTATCTAAAAGTTTTACTATTTCAGCTCGAACGGCCTCTTGCAAAATTGGGTTTAACCTACGTTGTCGGTCTCTCTTTGTTTTGCCTCTTCATTTAGATGGATTCGGTGTTAAACTATAGATAGACTTAATCCCTTTATGTCAGTCATCGTAAACCAAGGGCTTCCCTATATTTCCTAAGAATTGTCATAAGGTCCTCTTCTCGCCCACCAGTCAAGTCAGATGCAATAATGACTGGCAGAGTCTCTTGTTCACCTACATAGGCGTACTTGGGATGTTTGGGCAAGACTTTTAGCTCTAGGGAAGGAGATGACTTGATAGACAGAGGAGTCATGTTGGCTCCGGAGCTAATGAACTTAGGATCGATGTCCACTCAATAGTAGAATTGACTACCTTATCAAGTTTAAAATTCTCAGATTCCAACTAGGCGTCACACTGAGCTTCTAGTTATTTCTCCTCACTATGCTCACTTGTCAAGACCTTAATATGGTTTACCTCAAAAGGTCGATCATCCATATCGTAGGGGTTTTTTCTAAGTTGAAAACATTGACTTCCTTAGTTATGTCGCTAAAAGTTAATCTCATGGATCCATTTCTACAATTTATAATTATGTTTGCAGTTGCTAGGAATAGGCATCCTAAGATGACGGGAGTCTGTGACTGAAAATTAGAGACTCGTTGGGTCTCCAGGACAATGAAGTCCACTGGAGAGATGAATTCCCTATTCAGATAAGACATCGATTATTTCTCCTTTAGGACTTTGACTGACCGATCAGCTAACTAGATTGTGACTTGAGTCAGGCTTAGTTTGCCCAACCCAAGTTATTGGTATACTGAGAAAGGAAGTAAGCTAATGATCGCTCCCAAATCAAGAAGTGCTGGATTAATTCTCTCTGACCTATTGTGCAAGAGATGGTGGCGTAACCGGGATCCTTATACTTGACTAGGATCTGATCTGCTAATAGCTCACTAATATTAGTGGCTAGAAAAACCTTCTTTGGTACATTGGTCTTTCTCTTTTTGATGCGCATGTCCTTAAGAAATTTGGCATAACTATGGTGATTAGTCACATATGTTGCATATACATTGTCACCTTAACATACTTTTTAGCTAATAAATCCTACTAATAAGTCTTCTTTTTCTTTGTTAAATGTAGGCCCAAGTGCTAAAAGAAAGAAAAGAGAAACAAGCCCAAAAGCCCACCAAATTCTGATTTAATTCAGAATAAATTCGAAATGAAGGAATCAGGGCAAAATCTTGGCATATCAAGAGGTTGAGAAAAATCCTCCCTGAATCAAGCGGTTAAAGCCAAACAATCAAAGGCTGTTTCGTCAACTTTTGGAGCAGGAACAAGAAAACTAGAAGAAGATACGGTAAATACACCAAACCGGGGATCTCCACCAATTGGCTGTTGCCACTTGGCCACACCAGGGCCGAGAAAAATGTGGCCCTAGCCGCGTTTCCGCGGCCTTGTTAGGTCAGTTGGGGGAGCGTTTGCTCCCCCAATCTTCCCGAGATTCCTTCCTTTTGGTTTTTCCCTATAAATACTAGTTTTAGCAGAGAAAAATGAGACGATCATGCAGAGATAGGATTTAGTCCAGTTTCCATTTTTTTAGTGTAGGTTTTTATTTTCTTTTCATGTAATTTTTAGTTTTAATTTATGTAAATCAGAGGAGATCAGATGTTTCATAGGAGAACGAGAATGAAGTTTGTGCTGAGAGTGACACCAGTGTAAGGTTTCCTTCTTTTCTTTTGTTGTTATGAGTTCGAATCGTAGTTTCTTTTTGTATGTACTTTGTTTTCATTTTCTTCTTCTTTTTACTTTTCTTCTTTTGGTACAATTACTCTCCAAATGAGTCTAAAAGCATTGAAAGAGCCTTGCCTTTGCGAGTGACACCGATAGCTCATGATGATGGATTTTGAGTTTCATTCTGTATCACTTCATACTTGCAACGTCTTGATGATATAATGTGGAGGAAATGGGAATCAACTCTTATGGGCTATACGTTGATCACCTCACTTCAAGGTAACATCAATGCAAATGACTCAAGGTAGGTATTTGGCCAAAAGAAGTAAGTAATTTTTAGTTCATCTTCTTTTCTTTATTCTTTAGTTTAGAACACCAACACAACATCTTTCAATTCTTTTTCACTCTTTTTCAACCAACACCACTTCTTTCCATTTTCAGTTTCTTTGTAAATAATCATTCTCCATTTTTCTCCACCTTATCATTCTACCATTTTCTTTCTCACTTAACTTTAACTCAATTTTCCTTTTTCTTTTAAAGAACTAAAGAAGAACTTTAACCAAACTTTGTATCTTAAAAGAATACTTACTAAAAGCTTTCATCGCTAGTCCCTCCTTGTGGATCACGACCCGCATAACCACTTGCTATTGCAGTAGAATTGAGCACTTGCACATCTCTATTTTAAAGTTCTGAAATACTGTATTTTTTGTGCTGGTTTAAGCTTAATCAATTTTGGCGCCGTTGCCGGGGAGGGACGGTAAGTTACTCTCTTTAAAAGTTTACATTTTTGGTTAACATTCTTCTTCTTTCTTTTGTACAGATTCAACAACAAGGAATTCTTACTGCAATGGACATATAAGTGGCCTTGGACTATGCTCAAGAAAGCAAAACCAAGAAGCCCTCAGATTTGCTACATTTTAGTGGCAAAAACTGAGTGAACTACTAACCTGTATTCTTGCAGGTTGGCTGAATTAAAAATCTGAATTTCTGTAGCATTTATCTCCTTGTTTGACTCACTGTATATATATTTCTAACACAACAGTAAAAAGTTGATTATAAATGTTAAAAATGATTTAGACTTTACATTTAGGCACGTGTCTATTTCATTTCATTTATTTTTTTACTGTTGAAGAGTGCTGGAGCCAAGGTATGTGTGCACAACATTTAGTATAAGGTTCATTCTTGTATGATTGCTTGAATGTTACTTTTCTATATACTTGTACACTGCACTAAATTGACTTAAGGGCTTGTCCTATAAACAAGATAAGGTGGGGAGTCATTACCCTCTTTTAGCCCACAAATAATCTCCTCACTCACTAACCCAAGCCTAACTAAAAATGAGTAGACGTTGGCCCTAGGGACATCTCGGACTCAATTAGGAGATTATCCTAAGGGGAAAGGTGTTGGAATTTAACTCCTGTCAAATCAGTGTCTAGGAAGGGGATTAAGGGCCGAAAGCCCGAAGGTTGATGGTTACTTAATTAAGGAACGTCTTTGACGGATAACCTCTCACCAATCTTGCCCTGACCTGACTGATTAGGTTGTGGTCAAAGTCTGCATTATACCTCCCGTGAACAGTCTAACCAGGTAGGAGTCGTCTAGGTCATAGGTCTACCCTAACTTAGTTTAGAATTTTTTTTCTTTTTTGTTTGCTTAATTTTTTGTTTTTGTTTGTGTTTTATTGCGTGATATGGCTTATAACAACAATTTTTCAAATTTTAATGGTAATCCATATTACACACAACATCTTTTTCGGATATTACTAACCCGGCATATCATAACTTTGACCAACATAGTGTGCCAGATTGGTCTTATCCGAGTTAATATAACCCATGCCCCCAACCTTATAACCATAATTTCCATAATAATTTTAACTCTTCACAGAGTCAGTGGGGATTCATCTCCCCGAGTCAAATTTTCAACCAACTTGTCCTCCTTATCCACTTGGTCCATAATATTTCCAAGATTCATACTCAGTTCCATCAGTCCAAAATAGAAAACCATCAATTTTTGAAATGAGTATGCGTGAGTCCAAACAACAATCACAAAATCTGATGGACTCACAATCTTACCACCAATTCCAAAATAACACTTCATCTTTTCAAGACCAATTGCAACAAAGCGATGAACCTATCAATTATGAAAAGATGCTTGAAGCCATGACTCAGGCTCAAAATGCTCGCAATAATGACATAGATATGATGGTCCAATCTCTACATTCACACCGTTTGGCCAGTTCTGATGTCAGTAACCATTCTGTTAAAGCTGAAGAGTCATGTTGTTTTGGAACACAAGGTTCAATTTCAGAACAATAATTTGAACTTGCCCAAACTCCAAATTTGAAAATGATATTGACAGTTTGGCAAGTTATTACTTTTCTGAAATAGAACTTGAGAATGAATATCATCCTGAACCTCCACTTAGTGATTCAAATCTACTTCTTAATTCAATAATAACTTTGGTGTCTTCACCTGATTTCAATCTTTTTCCCGAGTCAACTTGGATCCTGTGCCAATTCATCATGAAATTGAATCACCCATCTTTGATGATCATATTGAACTTGACCAATTTTACACTTTTGAAAGTCCTATTGATAAATTGACAAGTTCTCATTTTTATAACATTGAACTCAATGAGAAATGTGACCTAGATTCTCAAATCTGTGATCCAGTTCAAATTCCCGAATCAATATTGATTCCTGTTTTGTTACCCGACTTGAGTAATATTTTAGAGTCAGTTTTGATTCCCACACTTATCATTCTTGAACTTTAATCACCACTATTAAGTCACATTCTATTGTTGGAAACTGAATGTGGACTTGAGTTTCAACTTCTTGATTTGGACCCACTTTCTGAGCCAATCTCGACTCCTGAACCTTTACTTGACTTAAGTCACTTTCCTGAGTCGGTATTAGTTCTAGTACTTCCTAAGTCCAAGTCAATCATTCTATTATTTCACACTCCTTTTTGGGACAAGGTGGTTGACAAATTTGACTCTGAAATTAATTATGGAATATGAAAATTAGATGGGGTAAAATTTTAATAAAAATCCTTTATGGATACATCATTTTAATGGGTTATATTAGAGAGAATTCTGGTAGGTTCCTCCGAACTCCACGAAAAGTCGATTGGGCCGCATTTCGTGAACCAATCAGACCACCACCGGAACCACCACCTTAAGGTAGTATTTTCCTTCCCTTTCTTCTTTTCATGCATCCATGCATTAATTCATACATTGAGGACAATCCATGAGATAGGTGTGGGGGAGGGTCTAACATAACTTAGGTTTATTTCTTTTATTAAAAAAAAATCTTTACTTTTAAAACTTTTTGAAAATAGAAACAATATTTTGACATATTTTTTGTAAGAAATTAAGTCAATTTTAAGGAATAGAAAAATTAAAATTAGAATTTCTTATAGTTGGACAAAATAAGATTATATGTTTGATTTTTAGGGTTAGGAAGATAATTTGTCAAAGTAATTTAGTCTTGATCTTTACCTTAATGAAATATGCATACTTCAAACACTTACACACTTAGGGTTCAAAAACAAAGATTCTTATGCCTTATATATAAAAAAAAAAAAAATAAAAAAATATATCTATAAAAGATGAACAAATCTAATTATTGATTAGTTAGGTACTTTGGCCTAAGCAAGCCTTAGTATTTATGCGAAAGATGATTAGATAAGTTTGAGAAAAATATATACATAAAAATCTTCTGATTAAGCTGGGTATTTGTGCCTAATAAAGCATAAGTATTCACGCCTAAAAGGGGTTCAAATAATAAAATCCTTAGTTTGTGGCCTTGTTTGCTCGAGTCATTAAGTCCTTGGGGTGTTTTCTCACCTGGTGCCCTAAGGCCGTTTGGTTTGGGAGTCATCGATTAAAGGCTCATTACATGGGCAGATTAGAAAGCCTAATGGAACTGAGGAATAATACCACAAAATATATATAAATAAATAAGGCAAAAGAGTTAGAGTTAATGAACCCTTAGTCAAAATTTTCACGATCACAAGGTGCATATGACTTAGGGTAAAGTAATAGACTAAATGAGAAGTACAATTTGACTCATTACTTTGATTGATAACAAATTTTTGAATAGAGACTAAGTTTAAGAATGAAAAATTCAGTTTTCCTATAACTTATAGATTACTTAAGTCTTACAATTATATTTTAAATATTTTTCTCTTTCAAAATGCTTTTCGAAAATACTAACTCTTGTTTCTCTTTCTTTATGGATTTTGTGGGTGTAATCCACTGAAAACCCTAACGAGACAAAACTCGTCCTCTAGGGGAAACCTAGAGGTTTAACGGCTTGTTGCACATGCTCAGTGCAATCGAGTGACCTGCGAAAGTGGTCTAATAATTCTTAGTATAGTTTAGTTGTTTTGTTCGAGGGCGAGAAAAGATATGTGTGGGGATGTGATTAGTCACATATGTTGGATATACATTGTCACCTTACCATACTTTTTAGCTAATAAATCCTACTAATAAGTCTTCTTTTTCTTTGTTAAATGTAGGCCCAAGTGCTAAAAGAAAAAAAAAGAAACAAGCCCAAAAGCCTACCAAATTCTGATTTAATTCATAATAAATTCGAAATGAAGGAATCAGGGCAAAATCTTGGCATATCAAGAGGTTGAGAAGAATCCTCCCTGAATCAAGCGGTTGAAGCCAAACAATCAAAGGCTGTTTCGTTAACTTTTGGAGTAGAAACAAGAAAACTAGAAGAAGATACGGGAAATACACCAAACTAGGGATCTCCACCAATTGGGTGTGGCCACTTGGCCACACTAGGGCTGCAAAAATGCGGCCCTAGCCGCATTTCCGCGGCCTTGTTAGGTCAGTTAGGGGAACGTTTGCTCCCCCATCTTCCCGGGATTCCCCCCTTTTGGTTTTTCCCTATAAATTCTAGTTTCAGCAGAGAAAAATAAGACGATCATGCAGAGATAGGATTTAGTCCAGTTTCCATTTTTTTAGTGTAGGTTTTGTTTTCTTTTCCTGTAATTTTTAGTTTTAATTTATATAAATCAGAGGAGATCAGATGTTTCATAGGAGAACGAGAACGAAGTTTGTGCTGAGAGTGACACCGGTGTAAGGTTTCCTTCTTTTCTTTTATTGTTATGAGATCGAATTTGTAGTTTCTTTTTGTATGGACTTTGTTTTCGTGTTCTTCTTCTTCTTTTCTTCTTTTCTTCTTTTGGTACAATGCTCTCCAAATGAGTCTAAAAGCATCGAAAGAGCCTGCCTTTACGAGTGCCACCGATAGCTCATGATGATGGATTTTGAGTTTCATTCTGTATCACTTCATACTTGCAACGTCTTGATGATATAATGTGGAGGAAACGGGAATCTACTCTTATGGGCTATACATTGATCGCCTCACTTCAAGGTAACATCAATGCAAATGACTCAAGGTAGGTATTTGGCCAAAAGAAGCAAGTAATTTTTAGTTCATCTTCTTTTCTTTTATTCTTTAGTTTAGAACACTAACACAACATCTTCCAATTCTTTTTCACTCTTTTTCAACCAACACCACTTCTTTCCATTTTAAATTTCTTTGTAAATAATCATTCTCCATTTTTCTCCACCTTCTCATTCTACCACTTTTTTTCTAACCTAACTTTAACTCAATTTTTCCTTTTTCATTTATAGAACTAAAGAAGAACTTAACCAAACTTTGTATCTTAAAAGAAGACTTACTAAAAAGCTTTCATCGCTAGTCCCTCCTTGTGGATCACGACCCGCATAGCCACTTGCTATTGCGGTAGAATTGAGCACTTGCACATCTCTATTTTAAAGTTCTGAAATACTGTATTTTTTGTGCAGGTTTAAGCTTAATCATATGGACTTGTTGGATTGCATCAAGAAGAGGTATGTTAATCTTTACTTGATTGAATATCTCAAGTATTTTTTTTCATTTGTGCATTGTTATTACTCCTAAGCCTATTCAAAAATTAGGTGTAGGCTTATGCACTTATTCAGCTAACTTATTTTCAGAAGTGGATAGAGTAGAACTAGAAGGAGTGGACGTTTGAGATGGGTCCGATGACATTGACACTTGATTATTGATCTGTTTGTCGATCTCAACGTATGAACCATATTACATCGGTTCACTGTATCCTCTTGAGCCACATGAGCTTGACTAGAGTTTCTAGGGTTTGTTGCCAGTTGACTAAGCAAGGTCCCTTGGGCCTTTCACTTTGGGAACTGGTTAACTGACTCATTTGACCCTCTAATCTAGATATGGCTTGTCCCGTATTCTGCTTGAAAGATGTCAAAATTTTCTCAAAATCGGTCTTATCGGCAGTGGGATTTTGGAAGGCTGGTTGTGGAACTTGATTGGAAAATTGGGTTGATAATGATGTGGTTGAAATTTTTTGGAGAAATTGGGCCTACGATAATCATTTGTGTTTTAGGCCCGTGAGAAATTTGGGTGATTTCTCCAACTGGGTTGCATGTCTGTGAATATGAATTGTTGGTGGGTCTTGAGAATTTCCATTCATGTATTCTAGCAATATTTGATGAGCCATGAACATGGGACACTCTTCGAACACATAGTTCATAACTTGATAGTAAGTACAGCCCGCAGGTGATGTTGGATTAACTTGGTTCACAAAAATGAAATTCATAAGCTTTATGGCTTCTAGCCTTCGCATAACGTTATCTAATTTAGCTTTAGTTGCTATGGAGTCCTCTATCAAATGGAGACCTCTTTGGAAGGGATTGAGTTGGAATTCCTAGACTTTTGGGGGGTAGGTTCCCATTCGAGGTTTTTTCTGCTAGGTCTTCATATATTTTCACCCTTCATGTTCATCTGCTTTCAAGAGTCTTCCTTGACTCATGGTTTATAGGAGATTCTATTTTTGATAATTTAGACCATCATAGAGGATTTGGCATAGCCGCCACTTGTCTATGCTATAATGAGGGCATTGGACAAGAAGGTCTTTGAAACATTCGATATATTTTCAAAACGGTTCGTTAGGTTCTTGCTTGCACTGCATTATACTTTTTCTCATAAGAGCGGTCTATGGATAGGGTAAAACTTTTTAAGAAGGCTTTGATGAAAGCGTCCCACGATGTGATAGATTTTCTGCTAAACTGTATAGTCATTTCTTGGATAGGTCCTTGAGTGCGAAAGGTGCAAAATGTAACCTTATTGCGTCACCTCCTAACTGTGGTATCCTCATGATGAGGGACACCTCCCCAAATTCTCTTATGATGAAGTATGCATCCTCAGACTCTAGACCATGGTATTTAGGGAGAGTATTAATGAATTGTGGCTTTATCTCAAAGCTTTTGCTTTCATCTTCGAGAAGCTGAATGCAAGACAAAAGTGATGTCCTGATAAGATAGTGTTGGCCCAGAGGCCTTCCACTCTATTTTTGATGATGATTAACTTATGTAGTTATGTTTATTAATAATCTTGTGATGTTTAGTTTCAGATACTTAACCAAGATATTAGTAGGTGATTAGCTTCAACAAAGATGTTTTGGAGCTTTTCACATGGTGATTCAAGAGCCCGAGCGTCAAAGTTCATATCTAGCACTCGTTGGAGTCAAGCTCGGTGGATCACGTTTGGATCGAGTCGACTTGGAGACGGCTCTCTACAAGAAGACTTTGGTACATAGTTTAGTTTATGTTTTAGATTCATTTATTAAAGATTAGATATTGTGATATGCTCAAGTTCACAACACACACACGTTTCATGTTTTAGTTTTGGTTTTCGGTTTTTGGTTTAACCGATCTTTGTTTTCATGAATAGATAGAGTCAAAACAAGTTTAAATGGTTTAATGTATATTAGATTTGTTCTATATACATGTATGCTTTAACTATTTAAACAAACTTAGTTTGATAATCTATTTCATGAGTTTGGAGTTTTGATATTTTAACAAAACATATTTTTGGATTTAAGTCAAAAATATTGATATATATATTTTCATGTATATTGGATTATATCCATATACAACATGCTTCAAGTTGTTTATGTATCATGTTTTTGTGTTTGGATGAGTTTTGGACAAAACGAATTTTCAATTCAAAAATTCAAGTTTTGAAAAATACGGAATTTGGTTTTCGGCAAAATTTCCATAACACAAAAGAGTTCAAAATGTTTGTAACTTGGTTTGATTTTTACTCAAACAAGTTTTTATTTCAAAGATCATGCAAGAACTTATTTTTGTGAATTTTTAGAGATTTTATGGGATTTAATAGGATAATAAAAACCCTTGTTTTCTAATCCCTAGTTCTGTCCGCCAGGCCCTGATGGTCGACCGATCGGTTGACCGGACCAGGAGTCGGTCGACCGGACGTGCACACAAATGTGCACAAGGCCATATCAGTTGGCCGGTCGACCGAGCAGTCGACCGACTGAAGGCAACCCACTCTCGGGTTGCCCCGATCGACTGGGCGGTCGACGGCCAGAGAGCCGTTGCTCTCTGGTTCAGGGCCCGGTCGACCGGGCGGTCGACCGGCAGGCTCAACGGTCAAAAATTTGATCATGGCCGGTCGACCGGAAGGCCATTCTGGCCTAGTCAGCTGCCAACGGACAGATTCCAAGTGGGGGTATTTATACCCCATTTGAAATGGGTTTTGGTTAAGATTTCCAAGAGCAAAATTTCTTCTATTCTCTAGTGTTTTAAAAGCAAGTTTTCAAAAGAGTTTATTGGTTTTTAAAGATCATTCTTTATTTGTTTTCAAGAGTTGGAAAAATCAAAGAAAAATATAGATTTGGGATATTTGCCTTGTTCTTCATTTCTATCAAATACTAAATTGTTTTCCCAAGTATTTTTTCTTGTGATTTGTTTTCCAACATCTTGATTTTTATACTTGAGCCATATCATTCTATCCTATCTATTAGGATCTTTTTGTTTTGTGGGAAAAGAAGTTGTTTGTGGTTGAGATAGACCACCAATTTGTAACTCTCCTTATTTGTGATATCCCTCTTGTGTAGAGGTTAATTTTGGAGTGGTGGTTGGCTCCCTCTAGTGAGAGGTGGAGATTGTTGGTTGGCTCGCTCTAGTGAGAGGTGGAGTTGGTGTTGGAATCCCTCAAGTGTGAGGTGATTGATTTGTATTGGCTAAGTGCCTACCCTTCTTGTGTGTGGTGGTATTTGTGTTGGTTATGCATTGCCTCTAGTGAGAGGTTGTATTCGGTTGAGAGAGGAGTTGTGTACTCCTAGTTGTATTTGCCCCAAATCCTCAGTGGAGGTTCCCTGTGTGGGAGTCCTGTGTGGACAAGTTAGTGAATTGAAAATCTTTCTGTGTGAAGGCGGGGACGTAGAGCTGTGTGCTTGAACCTCGAAACAAATCTCGATGTTTGCGTTTGATCCATTGACTCTTACTCTCTCTATTACTTTAAGAATTGCATCATATTGCCATATCATATATATGCTTGTGTTGTTTGTGTGTACCTCACTT
The DNA here is from genome assembly GCA_038442645.1 of Agave tequilana. NCBI lineage: Eukaryota > Viridiplantae > Streptophyta > Magnoliopsida > Asparagales > Asparagaceae > Agave > Agave tequilana. The sequence goes on from JAVJIF010001240.1 coordinate 444,726, forward strand.
GTGTTTAACCACGAGAGCTTCATATAGCACCTCAACTCTTATTCAGAGTAATCAAGAGGAGTTAGTCCAGAGCCCTTCCCCGGGAATTCGGCTACACTCGTTAGTTACATTAAGTGCGTTGCAATTTAGTTTTAATTTCTGCATTTTATTCATTAGATTAGTCGTAAACCTATTCACCCCCCTAATAGGTGTACTTTCAATTGGTATCAGAGCCTACGCTCCAGATATTAGGTTTAACCACCTAGGAGTGTGATCTTGGTTGCTAATCTGCATTTGCATTTGCATTCGTACACATATTGTTTGCACTCTAGGATGTTCCTCCATGTTTGATATCTCTAGACTTGATATATGGAAGGTTCTGATGAGTTGTCATTTAAAAACCCTAGGTTACAGAGTTTACCTTGCCATTATCAAGGAATCCTACCTTAGTGATAGCAGGCATATAGAGGCCAATGCACTAGCCCTAAGGCACTTAGAGCATCTCTTGATAAAGAATATTTACATGTGTTTTCTCACTATGAGTCCGCTTTTACAGTATGGAGCATTTTGACTTCTCCCGAGCTACCAACGCTTATCGATAAGAAGAGGAGATCTAGGAGAGACAAGTCCGACGAATGTTGCCTCTTGGTCCAAGGGAATGACTCCCTTGAGGAACAATCGGAAACTCAACTAGATGCTAGCACTAGTTCCTATTGCAATGAGTGTTTAGAAGCACAAGCCATGAATGATGAACTTGCTAAAAATTGTGAAAATTTGATTTCAAAATACAAACTTTTAAAAAAGGAAAGACTTGGTTTAAAAGAAGAAAATAAAAATTTATCTTCTAAACTTGAGATTGTTTTGCAAGAAAGGGATGAGATTTCAAGTGAAAGTGACTCGATTAAATCCAAACTTGATCTTGCACTTAATGAAAACAAATTTTTGAAAAGTAAAAATGATTGTGAATATGTTTTGAAGAAAAATGAGGATTTAACTTCAAAACTTGATTTTGTATTAAAAGAAAATAATTCTTTGAAAAATAAAATAAATTTGATTTCACAAGAATTGAAAGATTGTTTAAAAAAAATGTTTCTTTGAAAAATTATTTAGATTCTCGTGTTTGCCATTCTAGTGTAGCTTCACATCCTAACTTACCTATTGCATGCACCTCTTCTATTATCGAAAATGATATATCTATGCTTAAGAAGAGGGTTGATTGCTTGGGCTCCACTTTGAGCCATTGTGCCATGAACCACTCACGTTTGGAATCTATGTTTCGAAAGAAACAAGCTCCATTTTAAATGCATACCATCCACGGTATACACATGCTTCGCACGTTCATGTACACAACACTATGTATTCTCATGTGTACACTTGTACACATTGTGGACGTAAGGGCCACCTTGCTCAGTTTTGCTATGATCATATACATGATTCAAATTTAGCAACTAAATTTGTTTGGGTTAAGAAAGGAAATAACCCCCATGGACCCAAAAGAGTTTGGGTACCAAAGACCACCCCTACTGTATTTGATGTAGGTGTGGGCTCTCGCATGATGTAAGAGCGATGGTGCCTTGAGGTGGATGTGTTCCGAACTTAAAGAGGACAATTTGGATGCATCACTTTCAAGGGGGAGTTTGGTGGGAGGACCACCTTGTTTTGGAGACATGGAGAGTTGCCCTCATGGTTTGGTAACTATCCCTTACTCCTCATTATGTTTGCATGCTTTTAGATCATTCATTTATAGCGTGTATTGTTTTAATGTTCATTATGCCATATGCCATGATATTTAGATTAGTGATATACATGATTAGTTATTTGAGACACCCATGTTCAATATAGATTTATACCTTTGTGTTCTCACATTGTTTTAACTAATGTGTATGTCCTACATCTATGCATATGCATGTACATAATGATCATATTTATATTTATGAGTTGTTTGTTTTGATTTCTATACTTCATGATTTGAATATATGTTTAGATGTTTATTTTTATTAAGACTTGGATATATACTTGTACAACTAGTGAGCCACAAATAGATCATTATATGTTTGTGCTTGAAAGCTCATTTGTACTCATTAGATGTACTAGTATAGCCTAGTTTTGATGATTCATGCATTTGAATTGTATTCTCATTTTCTACATGTTTTTCATGTTTATATGTTTAGCCTCATGTATATGTCTATTGTGTCTAAACTATTAGTTATACATATACATCCTTGAGCCACTTACCTTCATGCATATACTTTTATGGACTCGTTATGTTTTGGATATGTATGTATACTTTAGTTTGCATATGACATACATATACCTTTGAAGAATTCTAGTTTTGATGATTTTCACGCTTTTAAGGAATTTCATATTGAGCTAAATTGATTATTTTCATGATAATGTGTTTCACATAACTCTTGTACACTCACTTTATTTATTATTTTCTTGTGATTTTATTTTCATGAGTATGATATGGGCTTTATAGATTTTGAGTGATTGGTGATCATGTGATTTACATGTTTTTCATGAAATTTACTTTTATTTTATTCCTTACTTGAAGAATTTCATACTAGTTTATAAATTTTTCTTATAACAAGTTCGTATTCTTCATTTTGGAAGAGTTTTCAATTATGCTAAACTATTTTCAGACCTATTTTTGAAAACCCTTTCCATTAAAGGGCGGTTGGTTGGGCAACCATGCCGTGTGTGCTTATTATTGAAAATCATTTTAAACATGTGCATGAAATGGGTGGTAGGTAGTATGAGTATACACTTGATTTATTATGTTTTCAATTGGTATCATTAGATCTTTTCAATTGGTATCACTATTGACATTCTTTTTGTATACTCATATGTTTTATTTGTGCTTACTATATCTCTATATTCTTGAGCACAAATTTTGGTTATGCTAAGCTTAATTTCAAATAACTATTATATGTCAATTGATTATGTTTCAATTGGTATCTTAACAAGCTTATACATCATTTTATTTTGTATTTCATAAAGGGGGAGAAAATTTATATTTCATCTTTTAATTGATATTTTACTTCCACACTTTATGTTGAAATATGATTAAAAAAATGATATTGATTATTTTTTGTATCATATGCTTTTAATAAAAAAAATTACTTTTAATTGGTACTAATCTTTACATATTGGTATCAAGATTATATATAAGTTTACTTACAATTTGTATGCTTCATTTCAATTGATATCAAAATTTTTGATTAAATACTTCAAAATGATTTATTACTTACAATTGAAATATATATTAAAAACATTTGTTTTATGTACTTTAAATTGGTATGTTTTATTTATTTTATTGATATCATGATGAATGAAATTGATATATCTTTTCTTACAATTGGTATTTAAATTTATATTAAAACATTTATTTTATGTACCACATTATGTACTTTCAATTGGTATATTTCATTGATATCATGATGCACTAAATTGATATATTTTTTCTTACAATTGGTATCATAATGTTTTGATTAGATTTCACCCCTCATTGATTTTTTTGTTTAAGACAAAAAGGGGGAGAATATTGTTTTCTTTGACCCCTTTGTTGATGATTGACAAAAAGGGGGAGAAGTATTTGAGTTTATATGCATAAGTTTTTATGCATGTTTATTGTTTAATATGCATGTTTATTGTTTATTATTGATATTTTTTTTATTGTTCGTATCAAAAGTTTTTAGTGATTATCTTCCAATTGGTATCAAGGATTTTGTTTTATTGATTGGTATCAAGAGCTTAAGTTTTTTCATTGAAATTTTTATTGGTATCAAAAGCAATTATTTAAGAACATGTTTATTTTAAAAAAAAGGAATTTATTTTAAAAGTTTGGTATCAAGAGGATGTTTATTTCATGTTTGGTATCAAGAGCATGTTCATTTCATTGTTTTTATGCATGTTGATGCATATCCATGATTAGTATTCATTGCATATATTTATTGTTTATTGCTATGCATAAGTTAAGGGGGAGCTTCTTTGAAGCTTAACTTTAATCCATGCATATATAACTCCATGAGTTTTGTCATCATCAAAAAGAGGGAGATTGTTGGCCCAGAGGCCTTCCACTCTAGTTTTGATGATGATTAACTCATGTAGTTATGTTTACTAATAATCTTGTGATGTTTAGTTTCAGATACTTAACGAAGATATTAGTAGGTGATTAGCTTCAACAAAGATGTTTTGGAGCTTTTCACATGGTGATTCAAGAGCCCGAGCGTCAAAGTCATATCTAGCACTCGTTGGAGTCAAGCTCGGTGGATCACGTTTGGATTGAGTCGACTTGGAGACGACGCTCTACAAGAAGACTTCGGTACATAGTTTAGTTTATGTTTTAGATCCATTTATTAAATATTAGATAGTGTGATATGCTCAAGTTCACAACGCACACACGTTTCATGTTTTGGTTTTGGTTTTCGGTTTTTGGTTTAACTGATCTTGATTTTCATGAATAGATAGAATCAAAAACAAGTTTACATGGCTTAATGTATATTAGATTTGTTCTATATACATGTATGCTTCAACTACTTAAACAAACTTAGTGAAAAGTCACCTAGGGGGGGGGGGTGAATAGGTGACAATGCTAATCTATGAACTAAATGCGGAATTTAAAAACTTAAAGCAAATACACTCAAGTGTGATCAACAAGTGATGCACACACAACCAAGCCAAGCAATATGAATGAGCAAACTAAGTAGAAATGCAAGGCACAAAGTAAAGAGAGAGAGATAGAGAGCCAATAGATCAAACGCAAACACAAGGATATGTTATCGAGGTTCGAGCACCCAGCTCTACATCCCCGCCTTCGACACACGAAGGATTTCCACTAGCTCGTCCACCTAGGACCCTTTACAAAGGGTACCCAACTCCTCTCTTTACAACCTCCTCCTTGAGGCACAAATCCAAGTCAACCAACACAACCTCCTCCTTGAGGCAAACTCCAACAATCACAACCTCCTCCTTGAGGCTAAATATCAAACCAATACAACAAACTCCCAATCACCAACCAATACAAGGATCACCTCTCAACTAGAGGGATACAACCCAAAGCACAAAGCTAAGAAAGGATTGGGTTACAACTTGGTGGTCACAACAACAACCACAAACAACTTCTTCTTCCCACACAAATATCCTATAGATATAGATAGTAGATTTTTGCTCAAGTGTGGAAAAATCAAGGGATTTGAAACCAGCAATACAAAGAAAAACCTTTGGGAATAAGTGAAACAAATATAGAGAAGTTCAATTCAAAAAGCTTTTCCCAAAACCTTTTCTTTGATTTTTCAAACCCTAAATCAAAACTCAAAAAGATTGTTCAAATGGATTCAAAAACCTATTTTGAATGCTGTAAAAACACCTGAGAGAGTGGAAAAATTCGCACAAAAATTCTTAGAGAAAACTTCTTTCAAATGGGCTATTTATAGGCAATTTCAGAAAATAGCCGTTAAACAAAACATTGCCAGTTTTACCCTGCCGGTCGACCAGTCCGGTCGACCGCCCAACGTTCGAATTTTCGAACGTTACAGCTGCCGGTCGACCGCCTCGGTCGACCGAAATTTCCAGAGAGCAAATAGCTCTCCGTCGGTCGACCGCTTCGGTCGACCGGCCCATTGGGCTGCAGACGTGCACAGGTCTGTGCACGTCGGTCGACCGAACCGGTCGACCGGCCCTTGGTGCGGTCGACCGCTTCGGTCGACCGACCAGGCCTGTCAGCCTATAAATGGGTCAGAAAAACAGTGGTAAAAAATATTCCAATAAATCCTACAAAATCTCTAAAATTTCACAAAAATAGTTTTATCATTTTATATTGAAATACAAACTTGTGTTAAAAATCCTAACACAAATTTCAAACATATTTGACTATTTTTGTGTCATAGAAATTTTGCCAAAAACCAAAAACCGTATTTTCTAAAACCTTGTATTTTGAATAGAAAATACACATTGTCTAAAACTCATTCAAGATACAAAAATATGATATTTAAACACTTTGAAGCAAGTTGTATATGAATAGAAGTTCAATATACAAGAAACATATAGATATCATGATTTTTGTCATTAAGTCCAAAATAATGTTTTGATAAAAATACCAAAACATAAAACACATGAAATAGAATATCAAACTAAGTTTGTTTAAGCAATAGAAGCATGCATGTATATAGAACAAATCATATATACACTAAACCATGTAAACTTGTTTTGATATAAAATCTATTCATGAAACCAAGATCGGTTAAACAAAAACCGAAAACCAATATTCAAAACGTTAAACAAGTGTGTTGTGAACTTGAGCTTATCATACTATACTAATCTTTACAATTAAGATCTAAACCCAAACTAAAACTATGGATACCTAAGTCTTCTTGTAGAGCGCAATCTCCAAGTCGACTCGATCCAAAAACTTGATTCGCCGAGCTCGACTCCAATGAGTGCTAGATGTCATCTTTGATGCTTAAGCTCTTGAATCAACATGTGCAAGCTTCCAAATCATCTTGTTGAAGCTAAACACCAACTAATATCTTGATTAATGATCTGAGACTGAAACACAAGATTATTAGTACACATAACTACATGAGTTAGTCATCATCAAAACTAGAGTGGAAAGCCTTTGGGCCAACAATCTCCCCCTTTTTGATGATGACAAAACTCATGGAGTTATATATGCATGGATTAAAGTAAAGCTTCAAAGAAGCTCCCCTTAACTCATGCATCACAATAAAATATATAAGATATGCAATGAATGTTCTCAAACACATAATAAACATACCAAAACAAAACAAAACATATTATTATTATTGCTCTTGATACCAATAATCAAACAATAATCAATACCAATGAAAACTAACAAAACCATATGAACCAACAAAACCATATGCATAAATCAACCATGCATATAAACTACAAATTCCTCTCCCCCTTTTGTCACTCATCAACAAAGGTGTAAAAACAAATTTTTGATACCAATTAAATACCAATTAAACTAAAAACATGCATTATATACCAATTGAAAATTAATTAAACAAGACAAACATTATTGCTAAATCTCTTGATACCAAAAACAAATCAAACATAGCTAAAGCTTTTTAAATGTACCAAACAAGCAACCAAACTCTTGATATCCAATTGAAACAATATCAATAACACTAATGCATAAATCAAATCATGCATATAATGAAAAACTCATTACTATACCAATAAGTGATACCAATTGAAATTATCAATAATTGAGGAATGCCAATACCAAAATTATACAAGGCATTGAAACAAGAATTTTATATCAAAATGAAAACATGCAATGTAAACTATAAAACAAATTGATACAAATTTAAGTAGACCAATAGCTTCTAGATACCAATTGAAAAAAAAATTTAACACAAATGGCATCTAGATACCAATTGAAGAAATTTTTAACACAAATGGCTTCTAGATACCAATTGAAGAAATTTTTAACACAAATGGCTTCTAGATACCAATAACACAACAATGTAAATTTTCCAATCATTTTTCATCATAAAGTTAGGGAGTGGAAAGCAAAACAAATACTAATTGAAATACAAAATACGAATTTTCTCCCCCTTTATGAAATACCAAAGAAACTTATGCATAGGCTTGAAATAAGATACCAATTGAAGATTAACTTAATTGAAACATGATATACATTGAAAACTCAAGCTTAACATAGTCAAAATTTGTGCTCTAAAACATAGGAATGTAGTAGGCACAAAAGAATCATCTATATAAGTATGCAAGAAATAGATACCAATTGAAATTGATACTATATGAAGTGCAAGCATACATATATGAAACAAAGACATATGAGTATACATAAAGAAGTCATGTTGATACCAATTGAAAGAACTCAATGATACCAATTGAAATAACAAAAGTAAGGTCAAGTGTATAACTCATATCAACTACCACCCACCAAGATAAGTCTTAAATGATTTTCAAGAAGAAACATACTTGTTCATGGTCTCCCATCCAACGCCCATAGATGGTAGGGGTTTTCAAAAATAAATTTGAAATCAAGGTTTGTTTGAAAATCTCTACCAAAATGAAGAATATCGCAACTAGTTAAATGAAAAACTTGTTAACTAGTATGAAATCCTTCAAGTGAGGAATAACACAAAAATATTTTTCATGAAACATGAAAATCACATGATCACTAAACACTCAAAGTCCATAAAGCTCATTCAAGTTCACATGAAAACAAGTCATGACTAAACTAATAAAGTGAGTGAACAAGTGTTATGTGATACATACAATCATGAAAATATTCAATTAAGCTTAAATGAAATTCCTTGAAAACACGAAAAACTAGATTTTCATTACTAATAGGAATTACCAAAAAAAACATGAAAATCATCAAAACGATTTAAACTTCAAGGCATATGTATGTCATGTATAAACTAAAGTATACATACATATCCTAAACACAATGAGTCCACAAGAGTATATGCATGAAGGCACGTGGCTCAAGGATGTATATGTATAAATGATAGTTTGGACAAGATGGACATATACATGAAGTTAAAATGAAATAGGTAAAATGATGAATACAAGTCAAATGCAAGAATCATCAAAACTAGACTATACTAGTACATCAAGTGAATACAAATGAGCGTTTAAGCACAAACATATATAAAGGTCTATTTGTAGCTCACTAGTTGTACAAGTATAAATCCTAGTCTTAATGAAAACTATCATTCAAGCAAGTAATCAAAACAAGAAGCATAAAACGGGAATCATAATCCATTATGATAATCAAAACATGAATTATAAAACAAAGTCATAGTCAACCATATGATTTGCATGACAAAGACATGTGCATTAGATCTATGATAAACATGATAGCTAAAACATAAAGAGAACACAAAATATGGGTGATCTCATAAGCTAAACATGCATGTCAAGGGTCTAACAAACATGGCATATGTCATACTAAAACATGAGTCATCAAAACAAATCATCATATAATCATAAGCATCCAAATGGTCATAATGCAAATGTATGTGCATTAGATCTAGGGCATACATGTTAGTTCTAAAACAAGGTGAGGCACTAAATATAAATCCATATGAAGCCTGGGTGCTCAAGTAACTAAACATGTATAACACTAATCTAACTAACATAGCATAAGCATAATGAACATTGAAATAAAACATGCTATGAATAGATGAGCATGTAAAAGCATGCAAAAAAAAAATGGAGTTAGAGAATGATACCAAAACCGATGAAGGTGTATCTCTAGTACTCCAAACCACGGTGGTCCTCCCACCAAATCTCCTTGAGAGTGAAGCATCCAAATGATTTTCTTTCAGGCTTAGAACGCGTCCACCTCAAGGCACCAAATCTCTCACGTAATGCGAGAGCCTCCACCTACATCAAACATCAAAGAGGTGGATCTTGGTACCCATTTTCTTGTGGGTCCACGGGGGTTAATATCTTTCTCACCCAAACATAATTAGTTGCTAAATTTTCATTATAAATGCGATCATAACAAAATCTAGCAAGGTGGCCTTTACGACCACAATGTGTACATGTGTACACGTGAGCATACATATGATAATGGTGATCATGAAAAGCATGTGTATGCCTAGATGAGTGTGCATGCAAGGTTGGAGCTTGTTTCTTGCGAACCAAGGTCTCCAAACGTGTGTGGTTCATGGCACAAAGGCTCAAAGTGGAGCCCAAACTATCAACACTTTTCTTCAAAACATTTAAATCATTTTCTATGCTAGAAGATAAAGTGGAACATGCAATAGGTGTGCTAGAACATGAAGCAACATTAGCATGGCAAACATCAATCTCTTTTGCAAAGAATTATTTTTAATCAAAACCAAATCCAATTCTTTTGTAATTGAATCAATTTTATTTTTCAAAGTAAGGTTTTCTTTGAAAACACAATCCAATCTTGAGGATAAAATCTCATTGTGCTCCAAAATATCATCACAATCATTTTTGCCTTTTAAAACTTCAATTTCTTTTAAAGCAATGTCGAGTTGAGATTTAAGTGAGTCACATTCACTAGTAATCTCTTCCTTCTCTTGCAAAACGGTTTCAAAAGTAGAGCATAAATCCTTCATTTCTTTTTGTAAATCAAAATGTTTTTCTTTCAAAGAGTTATATTTTTCCAAGAATTTTTCAAGCTTAGAAGCAAGTTCAACATTTAAATTTTGAACTCAAAACATCCATGGCAATAAGAGCTAGAGCTATCATCTAGAGGGGAATCCGATTGTACCTCAAGGGAGTTCTTCCCTGGACCATGAGGCATTTATCTTTGGACATGTCTCTCTTGGATCTCCTCAAATTGTTGATGATCCTTGGAAGCTCGGAAGACGTTAAGATGCTCCAAACTGCAAAAGCCGAATCATAGCGATCAAAAATAGGTAAAAGATGTTCATTTAGAGATGCTAGAAGTGTCCTAAGGGCTAATGCATTGGCCTTCTTATGCTTGCTACTATTAGGGAGGGATTCTATAGTGATGGCTTGATAAACTAAATGTCCTAGTCCTTTTAAATGTCTAATCATGTCAACCTTCCAAGTATCAAGTCTAAAATGGTCAAACATAGGAGGGCTAGCCATGAGTCCAAACTAGTATGAGTGCAAATGAAATTGCAAATGAAGATTAGCAAACCAAGATCACTCCTAGGTGGTTAAACCTAAATATCAGGAGCACTAGCTCTGATACAAATTGAAAAGTCACCTAGAGGGGGGGGGGGGGTGAATAGGTGACAATGCTAATCTATGAACTAAATGCGGAATTTAAAACTTAAAGCAAATACACTCAAGTGTGATCAACAAGTGATGCACACACAACCAAGCCAAGCAATATGAATGAGCAAACTAAGTAGAAATGCAAGGCACAAAGTAAAGAGAGAGAGATAGAGAGCCAATAGATCAAACGCAAACACAAGGATATGTTATCGAGGTTCGAGCACCCAGCTCTACATCCCCGCCTTCGACACACGAAGGATTTCCACTAGCTCGTCCACCTAGGACCCTTTACAAAGAGTACCCAACTCCTCTCTTTACAACCTCCTCCTTGAGGCACAAATCCAAGTCAACCAACACAACCTCCTCCTTGAGGCAAACTCCAACAATCACAACCTCCTCCTTGAGGCTAAATATCAAACCAATACAACAAACTCTCAATCACCAACCAATACAAGGATCACCTCTCAACTAGAGGGATACAACCCAAAGCACAAAGCTAAGAAAGGATTGGGTTACAACTTGGTGGTCACAACAACAACCACAAACAACTTCTTCTTCCCACACAAATATCCTATAGATATAGATAGTAGATTTTTGCTCAAGTGTGGAAAAATCAAGGGATTTGAAACCAGCAATACAAAGAAAAACCTTTGGGAATAAGTGAAACCAATATAGAGAAGTTCAATTCAAAAAGCTTTTCCCAAAACCCTTTTCTTTGATTTTTCAAACCCTAAATCAAAACTCAAAAAGATTGTTCAAATGGATTCAAAAACCTATTTTGAATGCTGTAAAAACACCTGAGAGAGTGGAAAAATTCGCACAAAAATTCTTAGAGAAAACTTCTTTCAAATGGGCTATTTATAGGCAATTTCAGAAAATAGCCGTTAAACAAAACATTGCCAGTTTTACCCTGCCGGTCGACCGGTCCGGTCGACCGCCCAACGTTCGAATTTTCGAACGTTACAGCTGCCGGTCGACCGCCTCGGTCGACCGAAATTTCCAGAGAGCAAACAGCTCAGCGTCGGTCGACCGCTTCGGTCGACCGGCCCATTGGGCTGCAGACGTGCACAGGTCTGTGCACGTCGATCGACCGAACCGGTCGACGGCCCTTGGTGCGGTCGACCGCTTCGGTCGACCGACCAGGCCTGTCAGCCTATAATGGGTCAGAAAAACAGTGGTAAAAAATATTCCAATAAATCCTACAAAATCTCTAAAATTCCACAAAAATAGTTTTACATTTTATATTGAAATACAAACTTGTGTTAAAAATCCTAACACAAATTTCAAACATATTTGACTATTTTTGTGTCATAGAAATTTTGCCAAAACCAAAAACCGTATTTTCTAAAACCTTGTATTTTGAATAGAAAATACACATTGTCTAAAACTCATTCATGATACAAAAATATGATATTTAAACACTTTGAAGCAAGTTGTATATGAATAGAAGTTCAATATACAAGAAACATATAGATATCATGATTTTTGTCATTAAGTCCAAAATAATGTTTTGATAAAAATACCAAAACATAAACACATGAAATAGAATATTAAACTAAGTTTGTTTAAGCAATAGAAGCATGCATGTATATAGAACAAATCATATATACACTAAACCATGTAAACTTGTTTTGATATAAAATCTATTCATGAAAACCAAGATCGGTTAAACCAAAAACCGAAAACCAATATTCAAAACGTGAAACAAGTGTGTTGTGAACTTGAGCTTATCATACTATACTAATCTTTACAATTAAGATCTAAACCCAAACTAAAACTATGGATACCTAAGTCTTCTTGTAGAGCGCAATCTCCAAGTCGACTCGATCCAAAAACTTGATTCGCCGAGCTCGACTCCAATGAGTGCTAGATGTCATCTTTGATGCTTAAGCTCTTGAATCAACATGTGCAAGCTTCCAAATCATCTTGTTGAAGCTAAACACCAACTAATATCTTGATTAATGATCTGAGACTGAAACACAAGATTATTAGTACACATAACTACATGAGTTAGTCATCATCAAAACTAGAGTGGAAAGCCTTTGGGCCAACACTTAGTTTGATAATCTATTTCATGAGTTTGGAGTTTTGGTATTTTAACAAAACATATTTTTGGATTTAAGTCAAAAATATTGATATATATATATTTTCATGTATATTGGATTTTATCCATATACAACATGCTTCAAGTTGTTTAAGTATCATGTTTTCGTGTTTGGATGAGCATTTGAAAAAACAAATTTTCAATTCAAAAACCCAAGTTTTGGAAAAAATACGGAATTTGGTTTTCGACAAAATTTCCATAACACAAAAAGAGTTCAAAATGTTTGTAACTTGGTTTGATTTTTGCTCAAACAAGTTTGTATTTCAAAGATCATGCAAGAACTTTTTTTTGTGAATTTTTAGAGATTTTATGTGATTTAATAGGATAATAAAAACCCTGGTTTTCTAATCCCTAATTGTGCCTGCCAGGCCTGATGCTCGACCGACCGGTCGACCGGACCAGGAGCCGGTCGACTAGAACAGTTGACCGGACGTGCACACAAACGTGCACAAGGCCATATCAGTTGGCCGGTCGACCGAGCGGTCGACCGACTGAAGGCAACCCACTCTCAGGTTGCCCCGGTCGACCGGCCAGAGAGCCGTTGCTCTCTGGTTCAGGGCCCGGTCGACCGGCCGGTCGACCGGTAGGCTCAATGGTCAAAAATTTGACCGTTGGCCGGTCGACCGGAACGCCATTCTGGGCCTAGTCAGCTGCCAACGGGCAGATTCAAAGTAGGGGCTATTTATACCCCATTTGAAATGGGTTTTGGTTAAGATTTTCAAGAGCAAAATTTCTCCAATTCTCTAGTGTTTTAAAAGCAAGTTTTCAAAAGAGTTTATTTGTTTTTAAAGATCATTCTTTATTTGTTTTTAAAAGTTGGAAAAATCAAAGAAAAATATAGATTTGGGATATTTGCCTTGTTCTTCATTTCTATCAAATACTAAGTTGTTTTCTCAAGTATTTTTCCTTATGATTTGTTTTCCAACATCTTGATTTCTCACACTTGAGCCATATCATTCTATCCTATCTATTAGGATCTTTTTGTTTTGTGGGAAAAGAAGTTGTTTGTGGTTGAGATAGACCACCAAGTTGTAACCCACCTTATTTGTGATATCCCTCTTGTGTAGAGGTTGATTTTGGAGTGGTGGTTGGCTCCCTCTAGTGAGAGGTGGAGATTGTTGGTTGGCTCCCTCTAGTGAGAGGTGGAGTTGGTGTTGGAATCCCTCAAGTGTGAGGTGATTGATTTGTATTGGCTAAGTGCCTACCCCTCTTGTGTGAGGTGGTATTTGTGTTGGTTGTGCATTGCCTCTAGTGAGAGGTTGTATTCGGTTGAGAGAGGAATTGTGTACTCCTTGTTGTATTTGCCCCAAATCCTCAGTGGAGGTTCCCTGTGTGGGAGTCCTGTGTGGACAAGTTAGTGGATTGGAAATCCTTTTGTGTGAAGGCGGGGACGTAGAGTTGTGTGCTCGAACCTCGAAACAAATCTCGGTGTTTGCATTTGATCCATTGACTCTTACTCTCTCTCTATTACTTTGAGCATTGCATCATATTGCCATATCATATATATGCTTGTGTTGTTTGTGTGTGCGTCATTTGTGTTTAACCATGAGAGCTTCATATAGCACCTCAACTCTTATTCAAAGGAATCAAGAGGAGTTAGTCTAGAGCCCTTCACCGAGAATTCGGCTACACTCGTTGGTTACATTAAGTGTGTTGCAATTTAGTTTTAATTTTCTCATTTTATTCATTAGATTAGCCATACACCTATTCACCCCCTCTAGATGTACTTTCAGATAGAACCTATCCTCTAGTGATATCGGTTGTATCATGATTTAGTCAGGTTAAAGTGGTGATTTAGTCCTAATTACTCTAGATATAATTAGGTCTCTCTACCATACTTGCATGGGCAATCAATTCAAACCAATTCTCGAATAAAAAAATTAAAAATCAATCAATCTTATTCTAGGGCAAACTTAGATCTAGACGACTCCTAACTTTAGATTACCTATGGGAGATATATTGCAGACCTTAATCACAAGTTAATCGCCCAGGTAGGTGGAAAGATCGGTGGGAGGTATCTACGAAGACGAGCTGAATTAAGCCAAACCACCAACCTTCAAGGTTTCGCTCTCAATCCGCTACCTAGTCACCAATTTGGCAATAGTTAATTTCTAACAACTTTCTCCTTTAGTCAATCTCCTAGTGAGCCTGATTAATCCTAAATCTAACATCTAATTAATTATAAATTAGGGTTAGGTAGTGGGTTCAAGGAAGGTGGTTAGGGTAATGTCATCCCCACCTTATGTTATTTAGGAGTTTTGCCCTTAAGATGTATTAGTGCACGTGTACAAACAAATAGAAAAAAATTCATTCAAAAGTAGTAAATCAGTCAAGGGTGCTTCCTGGTTTATATGCAATGTGAGCGTGCCTGGTCTCAAGCAGTCTTTAACAAAAATTAAAGAATTTAAATGAACGCGTGCCCATGATGCGAGAGTTTAAATTTTTTTTAAGTTAATCAACTGATAGGTTAGAAATATGCAGGGTACTCAAATAGAGAAACTATCAACTGTAGTAAATAATTTATGCAATTTCAAGCAGCCTTGCATAAAAACAAGTTAGTAGTCAACTCAACAGGCTGCGTTTGCGCGACCTTGTAGAGGGTTTAGGGTTTCTGCTAAAAATGTAGAGTCCCACAACTACTTTTATGTCTCTTAGGGAAATTTACTTCCCTATTTTCTAAACGTGTACATAAAAACAAAAAAAAATTAGGGTTCAGTAAAAAAAAGAGTTGTATCTTTCTCTCCCAAGCAACGACACCAAAATTTCGATTGACAGAGAAAAAAGAGTAAAACTAAAAGTTAAGGTTAAAAAATTTCTCTATTTTTAGCAATAATCTACTGTAGCAAGAGCTAAATGGGTAAATCTGCAGGGAGAGATGCGATGCAAGTTTTTTGATACATTCGCTCTGTGTAAAACTAGAAAAGCAAAGATGATGATTATAAAAGAGTTGAGTTAAATAGAAAGAGGGATCATAGCCCAGTAATCATCTATTACAATCAAACACTAGTCTATTAAGAGTAAATATCATATTTAACCTATAAAGATAAACCTAGAGTGTTTCTTCAAACTCAAGCAAGAAAATTAAGATAGAAAGAAAACTTTAATTAAAGTACACTAAATAAATTAAACATAGTCTATCAAAGTCTCAAAGTATAGCATAAGAAAGTTATTTTAAACTTAACTTTAAGCTATCAAAGTATCAAGTATAAACTAAGAATAATCATTAAATAGTATACCCTAAAGCTAGTTTAACTTAATTCATCACTAATCTTCAAGAATTATTACCGATCCTAGAATATCAAATATGCATAGAGTTCAATCATTTTATCTTATAGAACTAGGGTTTAGTTGGTAGAGAGATTAGCAAGCTACGAGAGAATAAGTTACTCATATTCATGGAGGAATTAAGCATGGCATTTAAAAGTAGCATAAAAAATTAAACTAGAATTGAAGAACACAAATAAAAATAGTAAAAAGAGCCATGAAAGAAAATAAGAAGCTTTATTGAATTTGTCACCAATCGAGTACAAAAGCCTTCTTCTCTTCAAAAATCTTCTTCAACGTAAAAAGCTAGAAAATACAATGGAAATTCGGAAAGAAAAGAGATCTAAAGAAAACTCTAAACTATATTCTCTGAGATGCCTCTCCTTTGTTACTCTTCACGAGTATTTATAGGGGTTTCAATAGTAGAGTCCCAGTAGAATACTCTCCCCAAACTGTCACGCACGCGGCCACGAAAATGCGGTGGCATTTTCGCGACAAAAAAGGAGGCGCGGCCTTTTTATGGAGTCTGGGCAAGCGCTTTGGCACGAGGATTCTGTTGGCCCAATCCCATCACTCTAGTTTTGATGATAATTAACTCATATAGTTATAGTACTAATGATCTTGTGTTTATTTAGTCTCAGATTTATGATCAAGATCTTATTTGGTGTTTAGCTTCAACAAAGGATTTAAAGTCAAGTTTTGGAGCTAGCACGGTTTGATTCAAGAGCCTCTGCATCAAGACCACATCTAGTACCCAAGAGGAGTCTAGCTCTTTGGATCAAGTTTGGACCAAGTCAAGAAGATGAGAAGACTTCAAGTGAAGACCTTCAAGATCAAGACTTGTGTCTATGTTTGTTTTAGTTAAGATTTTAATTTTAGTTAAATATAAAGGATAGAATAGTTTGTGGATTGCTCAAGTATACCATATACACTCACACTCTTGATTTAGATGAGTTTTTCATAAAAGGATTTTCATTTTGAAAAATACCGGTTTGTTTTTTTGGAGTTTATTATATATATGTGTTTTTAACCAAAACCGTTTTAGTGCCTATTGTCAAAAACATAGATATTTCATATTTTATGTGCAGTGGATCATATCCATACACACCATGCTTTAAAAGTGTTTAAAATATCTTGTTTTTGTATTTGGAGAAGTTTTAGAAAAACCAATTTGGAAAAATATGGTTTTTGTTTTTAGCCAAAATTTCTAAGTTACAAAAATAGTTCAAAATGTTTGTAACATGTCTTGATTTTACTCAAATATGTTTGTTTATCAAAGTATAATATTGAACCTATTTTTGTAGATTTTTCGTGAATTTATGGGATTTTTATTTAAGATAAAAAGTCAACCTTTTAATCCCTAAAAAGATCTGTCCTAACTTTTGCCGGTCGACCGGACCGGTCGACCGCGCTAAGAGTCGGTCGACCGACGTGCACAGTCGTGCACACCAGTTTTGGCTGGAAGGCCGGTCGACCGCCCCGGTCGACCGCCAGAGAGCTTCTGCTCTCTGGAAAGCCCCGGTCGATCGGGGCCAGTCGACCAGCAGAGAGCTCTGCTCTTTGTTCCAGGCCGCGGTCGACCGGGCTGGTCGATCGAGGCTCCAACGGTCAGAAATCTGACCGTTGGCGATCGATCGGGCCAGTCAACCGACAGCCGTCAGGGCTGCTGATTTGGCCCCAACGGCTAGTTTTTGTGAAGCCTATTTAAAGGGGCTTCCTTCGGCTATTTTGTAGAAGATTTTTGGAGAGTTATTAAGAAAATTTTTCATACTCCATTAAGAGGTTTTCTCCACTTATTTGAGAGCAAATATTTCCAATCAAAAGGGAAGTTTATCAAGAGTGTTTTTCAAAGTGATTCTTGTGTTTTCCTCCACAAATTCCATCCTTGTTTTTCTCACAAACACTTGAGCTATCCATTGATATATTCATCCTATAGGAGTGTTATTGTGATATTGTTTTTAGTGATCAAAGTGTTGTGATCACCAAAGACTTCATCTTGTGCTTTGAGGAGGCGGACGGCTGTGTTCGCATTGTTTCGGGTTCTAGTATGAACTCGGTGTTTGAGGTGCGACCTCAGCGAGCTAGTGGGCTTGCGGTGTGTTTGTTCTTGTGGGAACGTGTGAAGGGACTAGAGAGTCCAAGGAGTTCAAGTGTTAACTCGCCTTGTGGGTGTTGCGGCACCGAGTGATCCGGTGGGATCGATTATAGTGAAAATCCTTCATAATTGTTGAAGGCGGGGACGTAGAGAAAGTGTACTCGAACCTTGAAACAAATATCCCATGTTTGTGATTGCTCTCTCTATCTCTTACTTGTTCATATCTTGCATGCTTATATTGCTCTCATCTTTATATGCTTGATATATATTTGTGTGCTTAATTGTTATATGCTTGGGGTTTATTTGCTAACACTTGTATTCAACCAAGAGAGCCAACGTGGCACCTCAACTCTTATTTGGAGGAATCTTGAGGAGTTAGTCCAGAGCCCTTCACGGAAAATCCGGCTATACTCTTGTGTTATACTTGGCGTTTAGTTTAAGAAGCCTTAGTTTGCATTAAATAAGTTAATTCTGCATTAATTGACCACTAGATTAGCTAGTCACCTATTCACCCCCTCTAGGTGATTACAATTAGTATCAAAGCCACGTGCTCTTGATTTGTGTCTAACAACCTTGAGTTAAAGATCCTCATTTATAACTAATCACAATATTTGTTTACACACACTATGGATTTCATGTCACCTCCTACTTTTGACATTCTTAACATCCAAACTTGGAAGGTTAAGATGTCCTTATACCTCAAAGCCATATGGATTCATGTTTATTTTGCCACTATTAAAGATTCTTGTTGTTTAAATGGCAAAAATATTGAGGCTAATGCAAAAGCCATCCATTCTTGAAGAGTACCGTAAATGATGATTATTTATCTAGGGTTGCTAATCTTGATTCGGCTTTTAAAGTTTGGAACACCATCATCTCCCTTGGCGAAAAAGAACAATATTATGCGGGGAGCGACTCGGATGTTGGAAGTGACGCTTTCAATGTATGCTACATGGTCCAAGGGGTTTACCCCCTTGAGGTAAATACCGAATACGAGCTAGATGAAGATGTTGATATGTCATATGATGAGCTTACATCTTTTTGTCAATAATTACTTGAAAAATATGACATGATTAAAAAGGATAACAAGAATTTGAAAAAGAAATTTGAATGCATGTTAAAAGAAAATAATTCTTTTAAAAATAAAGTTGCATGCATTGAAAAAGAAAATGAAATTTTGAAAATGAAAATGTTTCCTTGCTTTCTAAATTGAATGATCTTTGTGAAGGAAACACTACTTTGAAAAATAAAATTATTTTGGTGGAAAAACAAAAAGAAATTGCTTTGCATGAAAACAACTCTTTAAAAAGAAAAGTTATTTCAAAAGAAAAAGAAAATGTTTCTAAAAAGAAAAAGAATATTCTCAATCTCACCATGCTTTACATGCCACTATTAATCAAAATGAGATTAAATTTTTGAAAAATAAAATAGATTGTTTGAGCTTAACTTTGAGCAAATGTGCTTTTAACTATTCTAGACTGGAGTCCTTGTTTAAAAGAAACAAGTTCCCCATGTTCATGCACATCACCCACATCATGCGTATGCACACTTTGCACGTCATGATCACACTCATACACATATGCATCCTAGAGTGTACAAGTGTACACATTGTGGCCGCATAGGCCATTTAGCAAAGTTTTATTTTGATAAGATACATCATATTAATTTTGCTAAGAAAAATGTTTGGGTTCCATTAGATGCTAACCCCAGTGGACCTAAAGAAAATGGGCACCAAAGTCCCCACCTTGTGTATTCGATGTAGGTGTGGGATCTCACAAGACATGAAAGATTTGGTGCCTTGGTAGTGGATGCACATGGACTTGATGGACACATATATTGATGCACCGCTATCAAGGAGGTTTGGTGGGACAACCACCATATTTTGGAGACTTAGAGCATAGTTCTTTATTTGCTAACTATCTCTAAACTCCTAGTTTGTTTACATGCTTTCATTTGATGATATTTTTTAGCATATTTTAGTGTTTGTTAAAATATTCATGTTTTATGATTATGCTTCATGTGGTAAATACTAGTTTAGATGTAGTTTTTGTCAAAACTTTGATATATACTTGTACAAGTAGTGAGCAACATTTGATTCATATACGTTTGCACTTCATTGTTCATTTGTACTCACTATATGCACATGTATAGCCTAGTTTTGATGATTTCCTCATTTACACTTGTTTTGCCTATTTTCATGTTTTGCTTCATGTATATGAAATTTTTATTCAAATCTAATAAATATACATGTATGCCCCTTGAGTCTCTTACCTTCATGCAAACTATATCATAGACTCTTTTCATGTTTGGGATATGTATGCATATTGTTAGTTTTGGATAAAAACATATATATACCAAGAAGTTTGTTTTTAAATGAATTGATTTTCATGATTTTTATTTGATCAAATGAGATTCATGTTTGTTTTGAGCATAATTGACTATTCTCATGAAAAATGCTAATTACATGATTCTTGTGCACTCACACTTTATTTGTTTATTCATGATTTTGTTTCATGATTATTTTTGAGCCTTATAGATTTCGAGTGTCAAACTTTATGTATTTTGTGTGCTTCATGATATACATATGATCTAGTTTCATATTTTTGAAGGATCTTTAACTAGTTTTTCAAAAATTATTTTAACTAGTTATTTATTCTTCATTTGGTAGTATTTTCACTATAAAAATATTTTTTAAACTCTATTTTTGAAAACCCCTACCTATCCCTTTAAAGAGGACAGATGGGAGAGCATGCCTTGTATGCTTTATTGAAAAACCTTTATCTTGTGCATGAAAAGGGTGGTAATTATGAGTTATATACTTGATTTATATTGTTATTTCAATTGGTATCTCAATTGATATTTATTTTTTATAAACTCATATTCTGTTTTCTATATGTGTAGGCTTCATTTCAAATAATATCAATTTCTATTGGTATTCTCTTTTCATACATATATATGATTTGTTTGCGCTTGATTTTCAAGATATTTACATGTTTAAAGCACAAAGTATGTTTATGCTAAGCTTAATTCAAATCTTAATTTTTAATTGATTTCTCAATTGGTACCTTTTATATAAGGTTATGTATTATCTTCAATTGGTATTTTTTTTTCATTGGCATATTTTTTACAATATATTTCAATTGGTATCTATTGAACTATTTATTTCAATTGGTATCCATGAAAATTTAAATTGATATCAAAATATAAATATTTTCTTTCATTGGTATCAAAATTTCATTGTATTTCAATTGGTAAAATATTTCAATTACAATTAAAATTCCAAATTTATGTTCAAAATTTGTATTGTTTAGTTACAATTGGATTTTTAAAAATGTTTTGATATGTATTGCCTATATGCAAGGGGAACTTAACATCTCTTCTACATATAGATTTATGTTGAGTGTATCTTATATTGAGGAGCTTAACAATTCTTCTTTATGCGATACACGTACGTAGGGGGAGCTTCACATCTCCTGTTATGCATTGCATATTATGTGTTATGTGAATTAGGGCTTGTCATCTCTTCTTCATGTAATGCATATTTGTAGGGAAGTTAACTTAGCGTCTTCCTCTTGATGAATGTATATCGCATATATCTTTTATTGATTGATTTGAGTTCACCTCTTTATTGATTTTTGTTTCTGACAAAAAGGGGGAGAACATTATTTTGTGTTTACTTTAACCCCTTTATTGATGATTGACAAAAAGGGGGAGAAAGATTTTTAGTTTATATATGCATATTTGTGTTTTTTCATATATTGAGTTTATGCATCTTGTGTTTTAGAAAATGAGAAGAATGTTTTTAAAAGTTTACACAAAGGGGGAGAAAAGTTTTTGAAAAAAGGATTTTAGATTTATGTTTTATGTCTCTCACCCTACTGATGCATGTTTAGTTGTTTAGTTTTATGGGCTTTATTGCTATATCTTATTGCTTATTTGTTATGCATGAGTTAAGGGAGAGCTTCTTTGAAGCTTTACTTTAATCCATGCATATATAACTCCTTGTCATCATCAAAAAGGGGGAGATTGTTGGCCCAAAAACCATCACTCTAGTTTTGATGATGATTAACTCATGTAGTTATAGTACTAATGATCTTGAATTTATTTTGTCTCAGATTTATGATCAAGATCTTAGTTGGTGTTTAGCTTCAACAAAGGATTTAAAGTCAAGTTTTGGAGCTAGCACGGTTTGATTCAAGAGCCTATGCATCAAGACCACATCTAGTACTCAAGAGGAGTCTAGCTCTTTGGATCATGTTTGGACCAAGTTAAGAATATGAGAAGACTTCAAGTGAAGACCTTCAAGGTCAAGACTTAAGTCTAGGTTTGTTTTAGTTAAGATTTTATTTCTAGTTAAAATGTAAAGGATAGAATAGTAGGTGGAATGCTCAAGTATACCATATGCACTTACAGTCTTGATTTAGATGAGTTTTTCATAAAAGGATTTTCATTTTGAAAAATACCGGTTTATTTTTTTGGAGTTTATTATATACATGTGTTTTTAACTAAAACCGTTTTAGTGCTTATTGTCAAAAACATAGATATTTCATCTTTTATGTGTAGTGGTTCATATCCATACACACCATGCTTTAAAAGTGTTTAAAATATCTTATTTTTATATTTGGAGATGTTTTAGAAAAACCAATTTGGAAAAATACGGTTTTTGTTTTTAGACAAAATTTTTAAGTTACAAAAATAGTTCAAAATGTTTGTAACATGTCTTGATTTTACTCAAACATATTTGTTTATCAAAGTATAATATTTAACCTGTATAGATTTTTCGTGAATTTATGGGATTTTATTTAAGATAAAAAGTCAACCTTTTAATCCCTAAAAAGATCTGTCCTGGCTTCTGCCGGTCGACCGGACCGGCCGACCGCGCTAGGAGTCGGTCGACCGGTCGACCGCGTCGGTCGACCGACGTGCACAGACGTGCACGCCAGTTTTGGCTGGAGGGCCGGTCGACCGACCCGATCGACCGCTAGAGAGCTTCTGCTCTCTGAAAAGCCCCGGTCGACCAGGCCGGTCGACTGGCGGAGATCTCTGCTCTCTGTTTCAAGTCGCGATCGACCGGGCCGGTCGACCGAGGCTCCAATGGTTAGAAATCTGACCTTTGGCGGTCGACCGGGCCGGTCGACCGACAGCCGTCAGGGCTGCTGATTTGGCCCCAATGGCTAGTTTTTGTGAAGCCTATTTAAAGGAGCTTCCTTGGGCTATTTTGTAGAAGATTTTTGGAGAGTTATTAAGATAGTCTTTCATACTCTATTAAGAGGTTTTCTCCACTTGTTTGAGAGCAATTATTTCCAATCAAAAGGGATGTTTATCAAGAGTGTTTTTCAAAGTGATTCTTTTATTTTCCTCCACAAATTCCATCCTTGTTTTTCTCACAAACACTTGAGCTATCCATTGATATATTCATCATATAGGAGTGTTATTGTGAGATTTTTTTTAGGTGAACAAAGTGTTGTGATCACCAAAGACTTCATCTTGTGCTTTAAGGAGGCGGACGTGTGTGTTCGCATTATTTCGGGTTCTAGTGTGAACTCGGTATTTGAGGTGCGGCCTCGGCGAGTTAGTGGGCTTGCAGTGTGTTTATTCTTATGGGAATGAGTGAAGGGACTAGAGAGTCGAAGGAGTCTAGTGTGAACTCGCCTTGTAGGTGTTGCGGTACCGAGTGATCCGGTGGGATCGGTTTATAGTGAAAATCCTTCATAGTATTGAAGGCGGGGACATAGAGCAAGTGTGCTCGAACCTCGAAACAAATATCCCGTGTTTGCGATTGCTCTCTCTATCTCTTACTTGTTTATATCTTGTATGCTTATATTGCTTTCATCTTTATATGCTTGATATATATTTGTGTGCTTAATTGTTATATGCTTGGGGTTTGTTTGCTAACACTTGTATTCAACTAAGAGAGCCAATGCGGCACCTCAACTCTTATTTAGAGGAATCTCGAGGAGTTAGTCCAGAGCCCTTCACGGGGAATCCGGCTACACTCTTGTGTTATACTTGGTGTTTAGTTTAAGAAGCTTTAGTTTGCATTAAATAAGTTTTAATTCTGCATTAATTGACTACTAGATTAGCTAGTCACCTATTCATCCCCCCTCTAGGTGATTACAGTTTCATCTCGTCCATTCATCTGAAGATCTATCCTTAGAATTCTCGTTTGAATTCTGGAATTTAAAATAATCTTATTTCCTAAATAAATTAGGAAACAAATTATCTATAAATCTGAATTTTAAACTTGAATTCTCACCTTTATCTTTGACTTTGGGATCAAGCAACTTAATTTAAATTGACTTTCTCCTTTATCTCTGATTTAGGATAGGATAATTTCTGAATTAACATGGGCTTGATGGGCTCTTGGGCTTCTCTTTAACTTATGAGCTTCTTTTGGGCTCTTTTCTTTTATCTATTTTATAATAGAGGCATTCACATTAATAAACAATAAAACGATTAAATAGTAATGCTTTATAAAAATAAATATGAAAATGTGACTAAAAATATTCACTTTTGGTGAACAATCAGCTCCTACTTGCTATTACCTCTATTTCATGTTTGTATGTCTTGCTTTATTGCATACCTATGTGGTGGTTGGAGGCAAGGATGGCGGTTGTACGCTTATGCATGGCTTTTCATTTTTCATATCTATACCTATATGCATATGATGACATGTTTTTGAAAATGTCGCATTCTTTAGTCATAAATGATTGAACTTGATAGTTAAGCATAATTATAGGGGGAGCTTTCCAAGACCTGTGTAATTGTCTATCCTCAATAGTCAATAACTTATGTGTTTTGTCATCATCAAAAAGGCGAAGATTGTTGGCCCAAGGGTACACTCTCTGATTTTATTTTGATGATTACAACTATATGATATTATTCGGTACTAATCAAGTTTGTATGTTTCTATGTATTTCAGCTTCTAAGAACATTGTTGGTGTATTCTTCCTCAAAAAGAAGGTATTCTAGTCTCAAGATAAATCAAGGGAAGGATTTGAGTTTGGACAATCATGATTCTTATTTTGGAGTAGCCCTCTTGAAAATTGCTTGAAGACATAGGTACAATTGTAAGATAATAGAATGTTTAAAGTATAGTGTGTAGAGTTGATACTCAAGAAGTCACACGCACAAAATATAAGTTTTCAAAATACGAGTTTGATATCTAGTTTTTTTCTCACTTTGGTATTTTACAAGGATACATGTCCCATGTTTTTTCAAATTTATATATCTTATTTCTATCATGTATCTCGTAGCCTATATGTTGTTAAAATATTACTTTAACTATTATAAAATATTAAAAATAAGTTTAAATTTAAATATAATCTATTATAAGTTTTTAAGTTAGATTGGTCGACCAGGCGGTCGATCGGACCTCGAGGCCATGCATGGCCTTAGCCTGGGATTTTTATCAGTCGACTGATTGTTGTTTGTAAGCAGTAGTTCTACACTGACACCTGTTCAGTATTTTGATTATAACTTTATGATACCATCTTTATTTTCAATGCTTCAAATTTTATTTGAAAAATAACTTTCAGGGCTACAAACTTTATTTTATGACCATTTCATGATTTACTATGTCAAGAATTGGTTTCAATTCAGTCTATATGCTGAAAATAGTTTCTTTCAATCTCTGTGAGGGACCAGTAGACTGACCTTTGGTTCCAGTCGACTGATTCAACTGACCTATGAATTATAAGTCGACTTATACCTCTTATAAATCAACTGATAAAGGCGGCAGAGTTGTGTTTTGATTGGACCTCAGTTTTCACTCACTCTACCCAATATTTATAGGTTTTGGGCTATTTCTTTTCATGTTTTTCAGTTGTAAAACTATACTTTCTGATTCCCTTTCTTCCCCACTTGACCGAACCACTCTAGAGATAGAAAGAGAGAATATCTAAAGAGAAAAAATGATGGTTGGAAGGGATTTTAAAGATGAAGCTCTTAGATCTCTTTTGGGTTGGATGCTATGTTAGGGATGGATTCCCTTTTCCTGTGTTCTTCATCTGAACCATCTTTTTTCGCCTAGCAAGGCATGTTTACCTCCCTTGATTGTTTTCTTCCTATCATCTTGATGCTTAAGAATGGTACCATGTTAAAAATATGATTTTTATGATATTGTCATGGTTAGAGTTATGTAAGTTTAGTATATGTTCACCACTCGATTGATGATGTGTATCCACATGAATATTAAGGGGTTTTGATCCATAAAAATAGGATTTTTATGATATATTTATTATGTGATAGTGAAAATGTGATTTTTATTACATGAACATGTTTGAATTGGATTAAACTTAGTATATATTAATCATATATTTAAATTGTTGGATTATACAAAAGTATTAAGCATTCTAGGTTTATAAAAGAATAATTTTTATGAAACCCAGGATAAGATTCCTTTGAAATGTTAGAAATACTTGTTTGATATAGAAATTGAAATCATGTGTGGTTGTATGAAAATAATGGAGTATCATCATTCGTGATATGTGATATAGGAGTATGTTATGTGATATGTATATGGCGATATGTGTATCCCCATGTATGATATATATGATATATGAAAATATTATGTGATATGAGTATCACATTGTGTGATACACGATATATGAATAAGTTATATGATATTAGTATCAATATGTGTCATATGTGATATATGACCTTGTTATTTGATGTATTTACATGTATTGTCAATACATATGTTATGTATACATATGTTGTGATTTGTATGACATGATGTATCATTGTATACGTATGTGTTGTATGTATTCGTGGATGGAGAATGTGAATGGTTTTTATAGTTTCATTATTACAATCATAGGAGGGGGAGAACGTAAATGATGATATTCGTAAGAGGGGGAGAACGCAAATAATTGCCTTCATAGGAGGGGAAAACGTAAATGCTGTTAGTTATTATTTGTTGACAGTGAATGATTGATCTGTGTATCACAGTTTATATTTTTTCGGCCTATACCAGTTTAGTGCATGTCTTTTTAGACAACGGAATTGATAATTTTCGATGATATGTGTGATTAATTAGTTGTTACTTTAAGTTATTTCGAAATCTAGAGTATCGGAATATAGTAACTCAGTTTGGCGTAGAGCCATGTTATTAGCTTAAAAAATAGCTTATAGAAATCAGTTTGTAGAATAACCATTGAGTTATCCATTTGAGGATATTGATGTAACATTAATTGAGATTATATGCCTTGACATATTTAGATATTTGGCCTGGTATACAGTATCATGTCGTGCATATCCACGTTATTTATCGTTGCATACCATGCGTCTGTCTATTATGCTTCATTTAATGATTATATGATTTTGATGTTATATGCGGACCTCTCTTAGTTGCCTCGGCCTAGCACTGAGTCAGCCTCAAGATCATGATCAGAGAGCAACCTATAGAGGTAGACTTGTTGGCGTTCTAACGCCTGTTGATTTATCATTTTCAGCCTGTTTGTCGGTATCCGTAGAGACGCCGAGTGATGGAGACATTGGTAGTTAATTATTCTGTTCATAGATAGATAGAGTGCTCTGTAGAGAGTCTTTTATTTTGTATTCATGTATTCATGTAGAGGCTTTCCTATATTTGATGTTAGACCTTGTATCCATATTTTTGGGCTAGACTTTGTATCCCTATGTTAGGACCCTTTGTATATGACTTGAGACTCTTGTATATGACATGTATTTCTTTTTCATGTTAGATTTCTATCTATTATATTTGTCCCCTGCCAATTATTTATATTTGAACTGCCTGAGTTATGTAACATATTATAATGTCTCTGAAATTCCTATCCAGACCATGGTCTGATAGATTGTAGCCGATGGGAGAAAAATCAGGATCGTTACAAAGAGCATCAGCAGGCACCGCGCCCCAACGGCCGTCGACTTGCTTTTGAAGTGGCAATGGTGGCGACCTGGCTTGCGCTCTTCCTTGGAGGGGCATTCCTGTTTGTCGAGGTTTTTTGAGGAAGGGTTTGAAAGAGGGAGAAGATCTTGAGTATAGATTCAAGAGCTCTCAATGAAAAAATTAATTTTGTGGAGATTTTCTACCGTAGACGATTAGACGCTCTTGATTGATCCTTACAAAATATAGAAGAGGAAAGAACACCTTTCAGGTCAGCAACACCGGTATAGTACCGGCCGAAGACCCTCAGGCATAAGAGTAAGTATCCTTATTTGAGGAAAGCAAAGAATACTTGTGTATGGTGTTGTTGGTGATAGTCAGAAGCGAACCCCCTTCTTGATGGCGAAGGAACTGTATAAATGCCTTTCTAGCTGTTAATGTACATCAGATATTTTGGATCTCAGCAATTGCACGATCGGTACATTTGTGATTTCCTTGTAACCTTCAGATTGTGCCATTTGATTGTAGGGATTGTCATGCCGAGATATCTGCCACTATATATAATAGCCCACATTGAAGTAGGGGCGTTATAATATTTAAAACATGGGATGATCTGGCAGTGTAACTGAATCCGTGAACCACAGGGTTCATGCCATTGAACTTTAAGCCTTAGGTAGCTCCAGAAAGGATCCTTGTACCAATTATTGAAGTCCACAGAGAGTTGCACAAATCTGATTAAGGATCCGGGTAAGTAACATCTGACAGAAGTGGGCTTGGGGCGAGGCTCGAAGCTCTCTTTTTAAGCCTATGTTAGGCTTGTATGTGAGCTGGGCCTGCTGGCAGAGAAGCCTATGTTAAGCGATGTCTCCAAGTGATGGGACATGTGTCGTGATCTTAATGAGGGTTAAGATTTGATCACTACACTTAGTATTAATAAATTAAAACATTAAGAATGATAAATCCAACCATCAAAAATTACTAGTTAAAACACAGTCATATCATAATAATTTTTGCAAAACTAATTGCTTATAACTTTCATAAATTTTGCAAAACTCATAATAATTTTTTCATTTTAAACTAGTATCGTAAGTTTAATACAAAAGTATAGCTAAAAATAGAGAGACAGAGATTTAAGAGATGTAAAACTTAGTCTTTCTCTTATTCTTTTTTCTAAATTGAGCTCTTCCTCTTCTCTGATCTGAACTGCGAGCACTCCTTGTTGGTCTCGGACCTTGCTGCAGCGATACTCCTCGATACTCCTTAAGGCCTCTTTAATTTATGTGTATTGCTGAGCTCCTCCTTTTCTTTACCTCCATGTCTCATTTATAGGTGTTGATGCTTAGGGATTAGTTGAAGTTGGTTGAAATTCAGTTGGGATTTGATATCATCTCTTTATTTCTTCGAATCTCACAGATTTATTTGGTAAAATCCATCATTATCCTTTCCTTCTTCTGTTATATGAGATCAGCCAAATCCTTTGTGGTTGTTTTGCGGCTGATATCTATGATTTGCTGTTTGTTTGCGATTAAGGTTGTTGAGATTGTTGTTGGCTGATTTTGTAAATCAAGTTAGGTAATATCTTTAAGATATCTGCACAAAATCAACTAATTATGGTCTCAAATAATAATAAATATTAGACTCATCAAATACGCCCAGACCTAATCTTTTCTTGTCCTCAAGCAAACTTTTCAGTTATTTTAAAAAATAAAGCTGCCACTTTTGTAGGGAACATGGTTGCACTGAGCGTATGTAACAAGCCTTTAAACCTCTAGATTACCCTACAGGATGAGTTATACTGTCATGAGAATTTGAAGTGATGCTACCCACAAACATCAGATTATATCATTTATTTAATTTTCAGATTAAATCTTTATGAATCATATTACCTCATATAAATGTTAGTAAAAAACATAGAACACCCAACAGTAATAATATGAATAATTGGTCGCTAATGTTGCATATTTAGTATCATATTTTCATACTTATTATAGAATAAAATCTGCATTGTCCTAATTAATTGTTTATTTATTTGTAGGCCCATTCTTTAAGGGGATGAAGAGAAATGAGCCCAAAGCCCACCAAAATTCTGATTTAAATCAGAATTAATTCGAGCTCACTGAATCAGGAAAAAATCAAGAGGTTGAAAACCGGTTGAGAAGAATCCTCTCAGAATTGATCGGTTGAAGCAAAGATCAACGGCCATTTCTTCAAAATCTCGGAGCTGAACTGAAAATCAAACCCAAGATAAAACCAGAACTCGACCCCGGGGAGACCCACCAATAGGGTGTGGCCACCTGGCCACACCCTGGCCGTGGAAACGCGGCCAAAGCCGCATTTCCGCGGCTTGGTTGGGGAGTTAGGGGCAGCATTTGCTCCCCCGATCTCCCCGGGATCCTGTACGTTGGGGTTTTGCCTATAAAAGGTCAGTATTTGCATGAAAATGGGACGACCATGCAGAGATAGGATTTAGACTAGTTTTTCATTTTGTAGTTTAGGTTTTTCTTTTCTTTTTATGTAATTTGTATGTAAGCTTAGGTTAGATGAAGATTCATGTAAGTAAGAGAGAGAGGCTGATGTTGAGAGTGACACCGATGTACCCTCCTCCTTTCTTCCATTGTTTCTGCAAGTAATAAAGGTAAATTCTTTGTTTTTATGTTCGTATTTTCTTTTGTTTTCTTATTCCTCTTTCTACTTTACCTCGTTTGTTTTTTATGAGAATGCAAGTGAATTCCAAAGCACAGGTATAACGATGCTGTGTGAGGGCCAACGATAGTTCATGAAGACGTTCTCCTCCTCAAAATCCGCATCACTTCATGCTTGCCCTGCTTGATGATATAATGCAAATGGGGACTGAGCTCGAGCCTATAATCTATGCGTTGAATGCCTCCGAAGCAAAGGTAGAACATGCAAAGGTTTCCAGGTAAGTCATCAATCAAACTAGGTAAGTATTTCTTCATCTTCTTTCTCTTCGTTTATTTCTGTAAATTAAACCACCAACACTCATCTTCCAACTCTTTCTTTTCCCTTTCTTTGTAAATAGTCTTTTCTTTCCACCTTCTTCATCTCTCATTTTCTTTCTAACTTTAACATAATTCTTTTTCCTTTTCTCTTAAAATCAAAGAAGAATCTTCGTTTTATCTTCATTAAGATTTCAATAAAGAAACGTAAACGCTTCTATCGCAAAACCCTCCTTGTGGATCACGACCCGCATAGCCACTTGCTATAGCGGTGAGAATTCATCACTTGCACATCTTCATTCTAAATCTAAAATTCTGTATTTTTTGTGCAGGTTGTACCTCAATCAAATTTTGGCGCCGTTGCCGGGGAGGGTAACGGTTTTATTGAAATCTGATTTTTATTTAATTTTTAGAACTAAAACGAATTTTCTTCTCTGTTGCAGTTTATAGGGCAAGCAAAGCAGGAAAAAAAGGATTGCAGAAACATATAAGTGGTCTTTGGCCTCTGTTTCAGAAAACAGAGACCAAGTACCCTCTGAATTGTCGCGTTTGCTCGGCTTTAGCCGTGTTTCCGCGGCAAGGAAGAGTGCACTACTAACTGTCTTTTTGCAGGGCTCTTGCTTTGCAAAATTTTAGTTTTCTGCAACTTTATTTCTTATATGCCATCACCAAAAGCCTGCTAATAAATCAACAGTAAAACATTTGTTGAAAAAGTTAAAAAATTGATTAGACGTTTGCATTTTAGGCACGTGTCTTTTCAATTCATTTATTTTTACTGTTGAAGAGTGCTGGAGCAAGGTACGTTCGCATTGCATGTAGAATAGGACTCACCTCTTGGTTGATTTTATTGCTTTGAGTGAATCTTATTTACATATCTTGTACACTTACACAAACTTATCTTAAGGGCACTAACCCATAACAAGATAAGGTGGGGATTTAATCACCCTTCCTTGACCCAAAAATCAGATTCCAA
Organism: Agave tequilana; assembly: GCA_038442645.1. Taxonomy (NCBI): domain Eukaryota; kingdom Viridiplantae; phylum Streptophyta; class Magnoliopsida; order Asparagales; family Asparagaceae; genus Agave; species Agave tequilana. The sequence continues at coordinate 476,673 of JAVJIF010001240.1, forward strand.
GCACTCCTTAACCCAAGCCTAACTAAAAATGAGTAGACATTGGCCCTAGGGACATCTCGGACTCAATTAGGAGATTATTCTAAGGGGGAAGGTGTTAGAATTTGACTCCTGCCAAATCAGTGTCTAGAAAAGGGATTAAGGGCCGAAAGCCCGAAAGTTGGTGGTTATTTAATTAAGGAACGTCTTTGATGGAAAACCTCCCACCAACCTTGCCCTGACCTGACTGATTAGCTTGTGGTCAAAGTCTGCATTAAACCTCCCGTGGACAGTCTAATCAGTTAGGAGTCGTCTGGGTCATAGGTCTACCTTAACTTAGTTAGAATTTTTCCTTTTATTTGTTTGCTTATTTGTTTGTTTTTTTCTTTCTTTTTGTTTGTATTCTATTGTGTGATATGGCTTATAATAATAATTTTTTCAACTTCAATAATAATCCATATTACACATCAACTTCATTTTCGGATATTACCAACCCAGCATATCATAACTTTCACCAACCTAGTGTGCCGGATTGGTCTTATCCGAATCAATATAACCCATGTCCCCAATCTAATAACTATAATTTCCAGAATGATTTCAACTCTTCACAAAGTCAGTGGGGATTCACCTACCCCGAGCATAATTTTCAACCAACTTGTCCTCCTTCTCCACCCAGTCCACAATATTTTCAAGATTCATACTCAGTTCCACCAGTCCAAAATAGAAAATTATCAATTTTGGAAATGAGTATGCGTGAGTCCAAACAAAAATCCCAAAATCCGATGGACTCACAATTTCACCACCATTCCAAGACAACGCTTCATCTTTTCATCAAAACAATGAACCTATCAACTATGAAAAGATGCTTGACGTCATGACTCAGGCTCAAAACGCTCGTAATCGTAACATAGATATGATGGTCCAATCTCAACGTTCCCACCGTTTGACTAGTTCTGATGTCACTAACCATTCTGTTAGAGCCGATGAGTCAGGTTGTTTTGGAAATCAAGGTTCCATTTCAGAACAATCATTTGAACTTACCCAAACTCCAAATTTTGAAAAGAATATTGACAGTTTGGCAAGTTCTCATTTTTTTGATATTGAACTCAATGAGATATGTGACCTAGATTCTCAAATCTGTGATCCAGTTCAACTTTCTGAATCAATATTGACTCCTGTTTTGTTACCAAACTTGAGTAATATTTTAGAGTCAGTTTTGATTCCCCCACCTATCATTCCTGAACTTGAATCACCAATATTAAGTCGCATTCTATTGTTGAAAAATCAATGTGGACTTGAGTTTCAACTTTTTAACTTGGACACACTTCTTGAACCAATCTCGACTCCTGAACCTTTACTTGACTTAAGTCACCTTCCTGAGTTGGTATTAGTTCCTATACTTCCTGAGTCCAAGTCAACCGTTCTATCATTTCATACTCCATTTTGGGACGAGGTGGTTGACAAATTTGACTCTGAAATCAGTTATGGAATTTGGAAATTAGATGGAGTCAAGTACTTAATAAAAATCCTTTATGGATTTATCATTTTAATGGGTTATATTAGAGATATTTCTTGTGGGTTCCTCCGAACCCAACGAAAAGTCGATTGGGCCGTATTTCGTGGACCAATCAGACCACCACCGGAACCACCACCTTAAGGTAACATTCTCCTTCCCTTTCTTCTTTTTCATGCATCTATGCATTAATTCATACATTGAGGACAATGCATGAGATAGGTGTGGGGGAGGGTCTAACATAACTTAGTTTTTTCTTTTTATTTAAAAAAATATTTAACATTTTCTTTACTTTTAAAACTTTTTGAAAATAGAAACAATATTTTGACATATTTTTTGTAAGAAATTAAGTCAATTTTAAGGAATAGAAAATTCCAAATTAGGATTTCTTATACTTGGTCAAAATACGATTATTTGTTTGATTTTTAGGGTTAGGAAGAAAATTTGTCAAAGTAATTTAGTCTTGATCTTTGCCTTGATGAAATATGCACATTTCATACACTTACACACTTAGGGTTCAAAAACAAAGATTCTTATGCCTTATCAAAAAATGAAAATGAAAAAAATAAACAATTCTAATTATTGATTAGCTAGGTGCTTTGGCCTAAGCAAGCCTTAGTATTTATGCGAAAGATGATTAGATAAGTTTGAATAGAAAAAATATATAGAAAAATCCTCTGATTAAGCTGGGTATTTGTGCCTAACAAAGCATAAGAATTCACGCCTAAAAGGGGTTCATATAATAAAATCCTTAGTTTTGTGGCCTTATTTGCTCGAGTCCTTAAGTCCTTGGGGTGTTTTCTCACCCGGTGCCCTAAGACCATTTGGTTTGGGAGTCATCGATTAAAGGCTCGTTACATGGGCAGATTAGAAAGCCTAATAGAACTAAGTAATAATACCACAAAACATATATATATAAAAAAATAAGGCATAAGAGTTAGAGTTAACGAACCCTTAGTCAAAATTTTCACAATCACAAGGTGCATATGACTTAGGGTAAAGTAATAGACTAGATGAGAAGTACAAGTTAACTCCTTACTTTGATTGATAACAAATTTTTGAATAGAGACTAAGTGTAGGAATGAAAAATTTAGTTTTCCTATAACTTATAGATTACTTAAATCTTACAATTATATTTCAAATATTTTTCTCTTTCAAAATGCTTTTCGAAAATACTAACTCTTTATTTCTCTTTCTTTATGGATTTTGTGGGTGCAATCCGCTAAAAACTCTCACGAGACAAAACTCGTCCTCTAGGGGAAACCTAGAGGTTTAACGGCTTGTTGCACATGCTCAGTGCAATCGCGAGACCTGCGAAAGTGGTCTAATAATCCTTAGTATTGTTTAGTTGTTTTGCTCGAGGACGAGCAAAAGATAGGTATGGGGATGTAATTGGTCGCTAATGTTGCATATTTAGTATCATATTTTCATACTTATTATAGAATAAAATCTGCATTGTCCTAATTAATTGTTTAATTTATTTATAGGCCCATTCTTTAAGGAGATGAAGAGAAATGAGCCCAAGCCCACCAAAATTCTGAATTAATTCAAAATTAATTCGAGCTCACTGAATCAGGAAAAAATCAAGAGGTTGAAAGCTGGTTGAGAAGAATCCTCTCAGAATCGATCGGTTGAAGCAAAGATCAACGGCTATTTCTTCAAAATCTCGGAGCTGAACTGCAAATCCAACCCAAGATAAAACCAGAACTCGATCCCGGGGAGACCCACCAACAGGGTGTGGCCACCTGGCACACCCTGGCCGTGGAAACGCGGCCAAAGCCGCATTTCCGCGACTTGGTTGGGGAGTTAGGGGAGCGTTTGCTCCCCCGATCTCCCCTGGATCCTGCACGTTGGGGTTTTGCCTATAAAAGGCCAGTATTTGCACTGAAATATGACGACCATGCAGAGATAGGATTTAGACTAGTTTTTTATTTTTGTAATTTAGGTTTTTCTTTTCTTTTTATGTAATTTGTATGTAAGCTTAGGTTAGATGAAGATTCATGTAAGTAAGAGAGAGAGGCTGATGTTGAGAGTGACACCGATGTACCCTCCTCCTTTCTTCCATTGTTTCTGCAAGTAATAAAGGTAAATACTTTGTTTTTATGTTCGCATTTTCTTTGTTTTCTTATTCCTCTTTCTACTTTACCTCGTTTGTTTTGTATGAGAATGCAAGTGAATTCCAAAGCACAAGTATAACGATGTTGTGTGAGGGCCAACGATAGTTCATGAAGACGTTCTCCTCCTCAAAATCTGCATCACTTCATGCTTCCCCCGCTTGATGATATAATGCGAACGGGGACTGAGCTCGAGCCTATGATCTATGCGTTGAACGCCTCCGAAGCAAAGGTAGAATATGCAAAGGTTTCCAGGTAAGTCATCAATCAAACTAGGTAAGTATTTCTTCATCTTCTTTCTTTTCGTTTATTTCTGTAAATTAAACCACCAACACTCATCCTCCAACTCTTTCTTTCCCCTTTCTTTGTAAATAGTATTTTTTTTTCACCTTTTTCATCTCTCATTTTCTTTCTAACTTTAACATAATTCTTTTTCCTTTTTTCTTAAAATCAAAGAAGAATCTTCGTTTTATTTTCATTAAGATTTCAATAAAGAAACGTAAACGCTTCTATCGCAAAACTCTCCTTGTAGATCACGACCCGCATAGCCACTTGCTATAGTGGTGAGAATTGAGCACTTGCACATCTTCATTCTAAATCTAAAATTCTGTATTTTTTGTGCAGGTTGTACCTCAATCAATGAATTTCTAGAAATCCAGTATTCCCTTATTTTTGTAAAATTTAAAATAAAAGTAAATATCCAGACCTATGGTACTTTAACTCAATTATTTTATGCACATCATTCATAATTAAGAGATTTTAATTAAACTTATTCCTGCAACAACTTATTCAAGATCATTATTTAATTAAATTACATATTGACTTGGAGGCTATTTTAATTCAGGCATTATCTTTTTTTATTTTTTTTCTTTTTCACAATACCATACTTTTCTGAACCGGTAACTATCGTTGGACCATCGGGACTTTTAACTAATGGTGTTTCTAGTATAAGAGGCCAAGATTACTATCTTTTTTGGAACCGTGAGGACTTTTAACCTCAGGATGACACTTGCTTGGCAAGGATGAAAATAAGAGAGTATCCACATGCAAATGTCCCTTTATAATCTTGAACTCAATTTTTTTTTTAAATTAGAAATTTGTTTTTCATCTTATATCCTCCTTATCAAATGCAATTAATCACACAAATCTTTTAAAGTCGTATATTGTTAAGAAAAAATTAAAATAATCTCTCCTAACAATAAATAATGAAGTAAAATTGGGTTCAAGTGTCCATTAAGTAGAAAGGTAAACTCTAATTTAACTTTCATACTTTGTCGGGTTATACTTTATTTCTTCAATTCGTAAATATGCATCTCATGTTGTTCTAGTTTATACTCGATTTGCACAAGGTAATATTCACAATATAGGATTAACCTACAAATAGACACATTTTGGCATTATTTCAACAATTTTAAATTCTATTCACACCCCCAAACCTAAATTAAACATTGTCCTTAATGTTTTAATAAAAATAAAGGCAAGAAAAGTGGCTCGAGTATACCAGATTTGCAGCACACAGTAATCAAATGTGCTGAGATGTTTCCCCAAACCTAAAATGAACATACATGTTAAATCGCAATGACACACATGCTAGCCCAAAACCTTCAAAAGATTCAACAAAATTGGGTGGCTTCCCAATAAGCGCTAAGTTTAAAGTCTTCAGCCAGACGTAGTCTTGCTCACTGTATCTCTATAGTCTCGATCATCTGCTTATCAACAATATTTTTCACAAAATATTTCAATCTTTGTCCATTCACTTTAAAAGTGTTTTTATTAGATGGTTTTTTAATTTCGATGGCCCCATGAGGAAACACTTGGCTGCCTATGAATGGTTCATCCCAACTAGAATGTAGTTTACCCCGAAACAATCATAACTTGGCATTAAATAATCACACTTTCTGGTTGGGCTCAGAGGTCTTTCGATTAATATGTTTATCATGAAACGCCTTAGTCTTAGTTTTATAGATGTGTACGTTCTCTATGCCTCATTACGAAGTTCTTCCAACTCATTGAGTTGGAGCCTACAAGTGGAACCAGCTTGTGCCATGTCAAAATTGAATTTTTTTAATAACTCAATAAGCACAATGCTCGAGCTCAACTGAATGACGAGAAGTCTTTTCAAATACTAACCAATAAGGGGACATTCCAATGAGAGTCTTGAATGCGATCTTATAAGCCCACAAGGCATCATATAGTCAAGTTGACCAGTCCTTGCGATCGAAGCTAACAATCTTTCGAAGAATGTTCTTGATCTCCCTATTGGACACCTCTACTTGCCCACTGGTTTGTGGGTGATAAGTTGTTGTCACCTTATGTGTGATTTCATATTTGCACAAAAGTGTATCAAACTTCTAAATCCTAAAATGAGAGCCATCGTCACTAATAATAGCACATGGGAATCCAAACCGGCTAAAAATGTTAGTTTGGACAAACTTGATCATAACTTTATGGTCATTAGTGCGAGTGGCTACTGCTTTGATCCATTTTGAAACAATAGTAAACTGCTACTAGAATGTATTCGAATCCGAATGAAGATGGAAAAGGACACATGAAGTCAATCCCCCACACATCAAATATTTCAACTATAAGGATAGGAAAAGAGACATTATGTCCCTTCGAGACATATTTTCTACTGCTTGACAATGTCCATAGGATTGATAAAAGGTGTAAACATCTTTAAAAAGTGAAGGCCAATAAAAAACTACATTGTAACTCTTTTGCTATAGTTTTCTTTCTGAAAAAATGTCCTCCACAAGAAAGTGTGTCACAGAAAGTGAGGATACTATAAAATTCACTTTCGGGGACACATCGTGTAATCACTTGATAAGGGTACACTTTGAATAGTTTCTGGTCTTTTCAAAAGGTAATGTTTCAGTTTGTTAAAAAATCTATCTCTTTCTTATTTAGACCATCCTGTGGGAATATGTCCAATTGCTAGATATTGACAATGTTTGCAAACCAAGGAATGGATACTTGAGACACAGAAAGTAGTTGTTCGTCTGGGAACGATTCCTTGATGGGCTCAGTGATCTCTAGTACATCAATAAGGATTCTAGACAAGTGGTTAGCAACAATATTTTTAGATTCTTTCTTGTCCCTAATCTCAATGAGGAATTCTTGCAGCAACAAGGTCCAACTAGCAAATCGTGGTTTGGGCTTTTTCTTTGAGAGCAAGTGTTTCAAAGCAACATGATCAGAATATTACCACACCTTTGAAACCCAAAAGATATTGCTTAAATCTCTCTAAGACAAATAAAACTGCTAATAATTCCTTCTCTATTCTGGTGTAATTCAGTTGAGTTTCAGAGAGGGTATGACTAGTGTAGTAGATCATGACAGATTTTTTTTATCTATTCTTTGGCCTAAGACTGCCCAAAGTGCAAAGTCTGAGGCATCATGCATGATTTCAAAGGAAAGAGACCAACATAGTGATTGAATGATTCGAGCTTTGGTCAAGGAATCCCTAAGAGTTTGAAAAGTTTCAAGACAAGACTCATCAAAGATAAATGTTGCGTCCTTAACAAGAAGGTTGCACAAGAGACGTGAAATTTTCGAGAAGTTGATGTGTGCGCTATATATACATGTTTTACATCACTTTTGCTGCATGGGTATTTTGTTAGTGTTATTTTACAGATTTTAGGCCATGAGTAAATTAGAAGAAAAAGAGCAAAAATTAGCAATCAAATAAACAAAAGAAATGCAAAACCTGAGAACTGATACAGAGTTGGGATATCTTAATAGTGCCTTCATGCAAAATCAGAAATTTCATAAAAATCTGGGACTGAAATGGACCAAGAGTTCGGCCACCCAGTAGAAAATTTCGGCCAAGCAACCTTGACCAGTCAATGGGAATGCCAACTCAGAGGTCAGCACGAGTCAAAAAGTAGAGCACCAATACAACAAGAAGTTCGGCCAGCTAGCCGAACTTTCGGCCAACTAGGATAACCTAGCAACAGCTTCTATGATTAACAACCATAACCTGAAAAGTTGAGATGTAAGAGTTATGCAGTCAGGTAGGAATATCCATCAGACTCAATGCATTTTCTGACTAGCAATCTACTAGATCGAGAGATTGTAAATTCTAATTTTGAAGAAAGATTTGGTATTATTCAAGAAAAGGTACTAATTAGGATATGAAATTATGATTGTTAGCATGAATCGGATGAATTAGTGCAAGTATAATATTTTATATGATTACAATTATCGAAATCATTATCCTAGTTCTTTTCATAATTAAAGCAAACCTCTTTAGTAGTAGTTTAATCCAAACATATTCCAATTAAATTAATTATTCAAATAGAACTAGGAAAGATTAAGTTGGTACTTGAAATAACAATCCTCATGGGATGATACTCTTTTCACTCTATATTACTTGTTAACGATTGGTACACTTGCAATATGAATCTACACACACCAAGTTTTTGGCGCCGTTATCAGGGATTGTATAATTTTCAATATCAGCAATATCGATTATTGTTCTGCTTTGAATTCTATTTGTAGATCTAATATAAAAATCTTTCTCTCTATAGGTTACAGGAAGTTCAACCTCATCAGAGCACAGAGTTCGGCCAGGTAGTCGAATTCTCGGCCAGGTAGCCAAACTCCTATTCCGAATGGAGATGAGTTTTCTCCAGACTTACTGTTACTAGTAGATAAGACTTTTTAGGAGTGCAGAACTCATAAAACCAGATCCAGAGATTGACAGAACCATCAAATGTTTTCTCAAGGAGAGACGAGATCGCGAAAAATGATGGCTGATCAAAATAAGAGAAAAGCCTTGAGGGATTATGTTGTGCCCTCCCTAGCTAGAGCCAATTCATGCATCATTGTACCAACAATTTAAGCAAACAACTTTGAACTGAAGCTGGGTTAATTCAGATGGTGCAACACACGTGTCAATTCAGGGAATTCCCATATGACGACCCCAGTGAACACATCTCTAGTTTTCTAGAGATATACGACACACAAAGGATTAATGGTGTGTCTCCAGCGGTAATAAAGCTGAAACTTTTTCTTTTTTCTTTGAAGAATAAATAGAAGACATGGTTCAATTCTTTACCTAAGAATACCATAGTAACATGGGATGAGATGACGAATAAGTTCCTTACAAAATACTTTTCTCCATCTAAACCGTAAAAACTATGAGGTGATGTCACAACTTTCACTCAACTTGAATTTGAAAGTATCTATGAAGCTTGGGAAAGGTACAAAGGATTGATCAGGAAAGTCCCACATCACAGACTTCCTGCTTGGTTGGAACCAATTCTTCTACAATGGATTGAATCCAAATACCAACATGGTGATTGAAGCGGCCGTAGGAGGAGCACTCATGGGCAAGGAATGTGATGAGGCATACGAGCTTCTTGAGGAGATGGCCTCAAATAGCTACCAATTCAATTAGATCGAGTGATGCCAAGGAAGATGGCCAGAGTACATGAGATAGATGCAATTTATGCAATACATGCACAATTTGCATTGTTAAAAAAGAAACTTGATGCAACTAATGTAAGCCCCATCCAAACTCAAAACCCTTCATATGATTAATTTGCTGCAGGGCAACCAGCCAATGAAGGACAAGTTGGCAACTTTGGTTTCCCTTCAACCGAGTAGGCAAACTACGTGAACAACCCCTATTCGAACACTTACACACTAGCTTGGAGGAATCATTCTGATCTAGATGGGGTGGAAACAACAACAGCAATGATCCAAAAGCAAATAACTTTTAGCAATAGTAAGCAAGGCCACCACCACCGCAAGATAAGAAGCCAAGCCTGGAGGAGAATACAACTGCTCACCGCCACTATACAAACATTCATGACCACCACAGACACTAACCTGAAGAACCAAGCAGCTGCAATTCATAACTTAGAGGTGCAGATGAGTCAAATTTTTAGCCTACTGTCCAATCGACCATAAGGATCATTACCAAGTAACACGGAGGTAAATCTCAAAGAACATGTCAAAGCATTCACGTCAAGAAGTGGAAAAGTCCTAGCACAGGACCAAGTCTACAGAGAAGAAAACCCTGCTCCAATAGATACTGAAGATAAAAACTCAGAAAAAGAGAAGAAGGCAGGAGATATACAGCGCCAAAATTCGGCCAGCTAGCCGAAATCTCGGCCTAGTAGCCGAACTCTGGGAGATTCTCAAGCTCTGTAAGGTCCTATAGAGAAGTTAGTTATCAAGCCATATGTTCCCCCACTTTCATTCCCCCAGAAACACAAGCAAAGGGCTACAGATAAGTAGTTTGTTCAATTTCTAAATATATTTAAAAAACTGCATATTAACATTCCTTTTGCAGTGGCCCTAGGACAGATGCCCAAGCACACAAAGTTTATGAAGAAGATCCTAAGAAATAAAAGGAAACTAGAGGATAATGAAACAGTAATGGTAAATGAAGAATGCAGTGTTATTCTGCTAAACAAGCTTCCTCGAAAGGTTAAAGATCCAGGGAGTTTCATTATACCTTGTGCCATAAGAAATTCGTATTTTGAAAAAGCCTTATGCAATCTTGGTGCTAATATTAATTTGGTGCCTCTTTCTGTATTCTAGACCCTGGGGCTAGGAGAACTAAAACCAACTAGCGTATCACTTCAGTTGGCAGACAAGTCCATCATATACCCGAGAGGAGTAATTGAAGATGTGCTAGTAAAGATGAAAAAGCTCTACTTTCCTACATACTTTATCATACTCGACATGGAGGAGGATAGGGAAGTATCTCTCATTTTGGGACATCCATTTCTTGCAACTGGCAATACATTAATTGATGTGCAACAGGGAAAATTAACTCTTCGTGTGTAGGATGAAGAAGTCAAATTCAATGTCTTTAAGGCGATGAAATATCCCTCAAACCACGATAAATGTCATTATATTGACATAATTGAGAAGGTGACGACTGAAGTATTTGAGAATGAGACCCCTGCATTACCACTTGACGCATGCCTCATTCAATCAGCAACCATCACTGAGGATTATTTTGAAAAAAGGGAGTGTGCAAACTATTTGGAGGCAACAACATCATTTCCTAAGTGTGGGAGGCAACAGATTGAAGAAATTGAAGCAAGTGCCTCACCAGCTTCACCATCCATTCTGAAGGCACAAAAATTAGAGCTCAAGGAGGCACAAAAATTAGAGTTCAAGGAGTTACCACAACATCTAAGGTATACATTTTTAGGTGAGAATTTTACACTACCAGTAATTTTTCTTCTTCTTTGACAGGAGATGAGGAAGAGAAACTCTTGTGCTACGGGATCACAAAATAGTGATTTGTTGGACAATTATGGATATAACAGGTAGAAGCCCATCAGTGTCTATGCACAGGATCTTGATGGAGGAGAACTACAAATCTGCAATTCAGCCTCAACGCCGTTTGAACCCAGCAATGAAGGAAGTGGTAAGAAAAGAAGTGTTGAAACTTCTTGACGCAGGTATGATCATCCTATTTCTGATAGTAATTGGGTCAATTCGGTTCAAGTTGTTCCAAAGAAAGGAGGCATCACAGTGGTTAAAAATGATAATAATATGCTAATAACAACTAGGACAATTATAAGGTGGTGCATATGGACTATAAAAGAACTTAATATTGCAACCAGTAAGGATCATTTTTTATTACCTTTTATTGACCAAATGTTAAAGAGACCTGAAGACCAAGAATTGTATATTATTATTTTCTAGATAAGTATTTAGGTTATAACCAAATTGCCATAACACCACCTAAAGACCAAGAAAAAATAACTTTCACATGTCCATATGGTACATTCTCTTATAGGAGAATGCCATTTGATTTATTTAATGCACCAGCTATATTTCAAAGGTGTATAATGGATATCTTTCATGATATGGTTGAGCAAATTAAAGAAGTATTCATGGATGATTTTTCAGTTTTTGGCCTTTCTTTTGATACATGTCTACATAACTTAAATATAGTTTTACATACATGCGAAGATACAAATTTGGTCCTCGACTGGGAGAAATATCATTTCATGATGAAGGAAGAAATTGTGCTTGGACATCGCATATCTAAAAAAGAAATTGAGGTGGACCCGTGCAAAGATTGAAATCACTGAAAAGCTACCACCTCCAACAAATGTGAGAGGCGTGAGAAGCTTCCTAGGGCATGCAAGATTTTGTCGATAATTTATCAGGGACTTCTCTAAAATTGTAAAACCTTTATGCAATTTATTAATAAAAGGTGCACCATTTAACTTTTCCAATAATTGTTTGCTGGCGTTTAAGTTATTGAAGGAGAAATTGATCACTGCACCAATCATAGTGGTACCAGATTGGAGTCTACCCTTTGAAGTAATGTGTGATGCTAGTGATTACGCACTAGGATCTGTATTGGGACAACGACAGAACAAGATCTTTCAAGTAGTGTACTACACAAGCAAAACATAAAATGAAGCACAACAGAATTACACAACAATGGAAAAAGAACTGCTTGCTGTGGTATTTGCTTTTGATAAATTCCATTCTTATCTGATTGGATCCAAAGTTGTTGTATTTACAGATTATTCTGCCCTCAGGTAATTGCTTGCAAAGAAAGAGGCCAAACCAAGGTTGATAAGATGGGTCTTGTTCTCCAAGAGTTTGATTTGGAAATTCGAGACAAGAAGGGTGTGAAGAATCTTGTGGCAGACCATCTTTCCCGCATTGAGTAAGAAGAGGAGGACTTTAATGAAATCCCTATTAATGATGCTTTCACTGATGAATATTTGTTGAGTATCACTGCCAATTCACCACCTTGGTATGCTCCTCTCGTGAATTTCATAGCATGTGGCATTTTTCATCTTGATCTTTTTTTTCAAGGCACGAAAAAGTTTCTAGCAGATGTTAAATACTACTAGTGGGATGATACAATTCTCTACAAATACTGTGCGGATCAAATTGTGCGAAGATGTGTGCCCAATGAATTAAATGGAAAACATTCTGCACCATTGCCATGCTAGATAAGTGGAAGGTCATTTTGGTGCAACTAAGACAGCAGTAAAGGTATTACAATTAGGATTTTATTAGCTGCATTGTTTAAGGATGCTTATGCTCATGTTAAAGCATGTGATGCATCTCAAAGGATGGAAAATATTTCTAGGCGTAATGAGATACCTCTCAACAACATCCTCGAAGTTGAGTTGCTTGATGTGTGGGGTATAAATTTCATGGGCCCCTTTCTATTCTCTTTCTCCAATCAATATATCCTAGTGGCAGTTGATTATGTTTCAAAATAGGTAAAAGTTGTTTATTTACCTTCCAATGATACACGTGCGGTGATAAAGTTCCTAAAGAAGAACATCTTTATATGGTTTGAAACACCAAGGGCGATCATTAGTGATGGTGGGAAGCATTTTTGCAATCACCAATTGTCACACCATGTTGCCACACCATACCATATAGAGTAAAGCACCACGTTGCCACACCATACCACCCATAAACAAGTAGCCAAATGGAAGTTTCCAATAGAACTGAACCGCATCTTGGAGAAAATGGTCAACATGTCACGACGTAATTGGATTGTAAAGCTCGATGATGCTTCATGGGCATATCAAACTGCGTTCAAAACTCCAATCGAGATGTCCCCCTACTGGGTGGCCTATGGTAAGGCATGTCACATTCCAGTAGAGTTGGAACACAAGGCTTATTGGGCAATACAATTACTTAATTTTGACATGCAAGTGGCGGGAGAGAAAAAGATATTTCAACTCAATAAGATCGAAGAATTTCACAACAATACTTATGAGAATGCAAAGATTTACAAAGAGCGGACCAAATGTTGGCATGACAAGCATATTACGTTGAGAGATTTTAAAAAGGGGCAGAAAGTAACTAACTTGTGTGGTGATTTAGTTTCAATTGCTTGCTAGTGGTAGATCTTCTACGCTTTCGCTTTCGCTGCCGAGTTTCCAACTCAGTGTTTCTCTGTTATTTGATTAGTGATAGATCATCAATAATTAGTATCAGAGCGGTGGCTAGCAAGACGACCCCAACAACCAAGTTCGAGGTGGAGAAATTCAACGAAAATCTAACTTCCTATTGTGAAAGTGCGAGTAACATTGTTGCTTATGAAGGAGAGCACACATAAGGCCCTACTTTGTATGAGAAGAAGCCATCGAAGATGGAGGATGATAAGTGAAACAACATCAACTTTCCCACAAAGTTGATGATCATATTGTGCCTATCAGATGATGTCATCTGCATCGTGATGAACGGGAGACGACTGCTGGTCTTTGGTGTAGGCTGGAGAGTTTTTACCTGACGAAGAGTTTGTTGAACAAGATATTAGTGAAGAAGCAGTTATACTACCTTCGGATGAAGGAAAGTACACATATTCTACAATATATTAGTGCTTTTAAAAAAATTTTAAGCAACTTGTTAGCGCTGAAGGTTAAGCTAGAAGAAGAAGACAAAGCTCTTATGTTACCCTCGTCTCTTCCATTAGTGCTTACAAGCCTTATGATGGAGGTCTGTCCTGATGGAAAATGACATCGTGTGTAAGATTGTTGGCATCAACAACACCCGTATGAGGATGCTTGATGGACAGGTTCAAACCCTCATGAGCGTCAAACATGTTCCAGATTTTAAAAAAAAAATTTCTCTCATTGGGAGCTTTGGAAGCTCGAGGGTATAAGTTTTCTAGTGCAGATGGAGAAATCAAATTTACTAAAGGCTCCATGATGATTCTCAATGTATAACGGACAACAAACTTGCACAAGTTGATAGGAAGCATTACTATTGGTGATGCTTCAGCAACAACAGAGAAGGAGGATACAACATGACTTTGGCACATGCGTCTTGGACACAAAAGTGAGCGAGATCTTCAAGCCCTACACAAAAGGAGTGCTCTACCAGGTATCAAATAATGCAAACTTGATCTTTATAAATTTTGCATTATGGGTAGGCAACGTAGAGTAACTTTCTCTACATCTCAGCGTAAGAAAAAGGGCATACTAGGCCTCATGCACACGATTGTGTGGGGGCCTTCACCAGTAGTATCCACTGAGGGTGCTATGTAATATGTTACTTTCATAAATGATTTTTCAAGAAAAGCTTTGGTATACTTCTTGAAGCAGAAATCAAAAGCATCTCAGAAGTTCAAGGAGTGGAAAACAATGGTGGAAAATCAGACATTGCGGCAGGTGAAAGTCTTGAGGTCCGTCAATAGAGACGAGTATACCTCTAAAGAATTCAAAAATTACTTAGCAAGTAAGTGCATCAAACACTAGCTAAGTATTCAGGGCGACCAGAACAAAACAGAGTAGCAAAATGCCTGAATCGGATACTTATAGAGCGTGCCTGCAGTGTCAGACTATAGACTGACATGTCAGAAGGATTATAGTTAGAGTCGGTGAATCATGTGAATTATCTAGTAAACATGTCACTATCAATAGCCATTGATCTTCAAATCTGAGAGGAGATATGGCGAGGAGAGTCTGTTGACTATTCAACCTTACGAATTTTTGGTTGCCCGACATATAGTTTGGTTGATAGTCAGAAAAGTAACAAACTATAGTCCAAGTCTAAGAAGTATACCTTCATCAGGTTCACCAGAGGAGTCAAGTGATTTAGACTTTGGGATCTCAAAAAAATAAAGCGCCTTACCAGCAGAGATATGGTCTTTGACGAAGACTCAATAATGCAAGAAAAGTCAGAGATGGAGGATAAAGCGCAAGGTGGAGCTTCAGATAGTTTGACAGACACTCAGTAAAATGAAGTTGAGTTCTCAGATAGCCCTAAAAGGCCTGAAGGGTTAGAAGAGGACTCCTCAGATTCAGATGAAGATGAACAGGAGGCTACTTAAGAGCCACCTAGACTGTGGAGGCAGTCAGTTAGAGTTACGGTGCCACCAATAAGATATGATTGGGAAGATGATCATGTCTATTTCACATTAGTAACAGGAACAGGAGAGCCTGGAAGTTACAGGGAATGGATCGAGGCAGATGACCATGACAAGTGGATTACAGGTATAGAGCAAGAGATGAAGTCTTTGGACAGAAACCAAACATAGATATTAGTCGATCTTCCAAAAGACTCCAAGGCAATAAGTTGCAGATGGCTCTTTCATAAGAAGGACAAAGAGCAGTACAGGGAAAGATTAGTTGCCAAAAGATATGCTCAGAAGGAGGGTGTTTACTAGAATGAGATTTTTTTCTCTTATATTAAAGTGTGCATCTATTCGGATGTTATTGGCGATAATTGTTCAGTTTGAGCTAGAGTTGAGTAGATGGATGTTAAAACAGTATTTCTGCACGGTTAGCAAGATTATAAGATATACATGAAACAACCTGAAGGTTATATTCAAGAAGGTAAATAAAAAAAAGGTGTGTCTTCTAAAGAAGTCCCTCTATGAACTTAAGCAGCCACCCAGATAGTGGTACAAATGGTTTGACTCTTTCATAATCAAGGCCAGATACAACTTATGTGAGTGTGATAGTTGTATCTATTTAAAGCAGAGTGATGATCTGAATATTTGTTGTTATATGTAGATGATATGCTGATTGCTGTGAAAAACAAGATACATGTTCAGAAGCTTGATGCTCAGCTCAAGAAGAAATTTGACATGAAAATTTTGGGAGAAGCCAAGAAGATCGTAGGTATGGATATCACTCGAGATAGAGGCTCAGGGAAACTTTGGTTATCCCAGGAGAACTATATTCTCAAAGTGTTGAAGAGATTCGACATGACGGAAGCAAGACCAGTCACCACTCCTTTGGTAAGTCATTGCAAATTACCCTCCAAGCAGTGTCCACAATCACCGAAAGAGAAGGAGATGTCTCGAGTACCATATGCTAATGCGGTGGGATCACTCATATATGTTATGGTCTGCATTAGGCCTGTTTAGCCTATGCAGTTAGCACAGTAAGTCAGTTAATGTCAAATCCAGAAAAGTAACATTAGAAAGCAGTGAGGTGGGTGCTACGATATCTGCGAGGGACTGGGAGACTAGGCTTGGTATTTCAGAGATTGGAAATAAGGACGCCTAGGGTACTTCAAGGCTATGTCGATGTAGATTATGCGGGAGATCTTGATCAATGAAGATCTATGACGGGCTATGTGTTAACAGTAGCTGAGTGCGTCATTAGTTGGAAGGCAGAGTTGCAAGATACAGTTGCTCTATCAATGACAGAGGCGCAGTATATCGCTGCAGTTGAGGCGTCAAAGAAAGCTTTGTGGTTAAGAGAAATTGGTTGAGATATTTAGTAACATACAAGTTCAGTTCGGGTTCATTGCGATAGCCAGAGTGCGATTTATCTTGCTAAGGGTCACAAGTATCACAAGCGGACAGAGTACATTGATGTGAGGTATCACAAGATACGTCAGTGGGTCATGGATGATAAGGTGATTGATTTGATAAAGATCAGCACGAAGAGGAATCCAGCAGATATGTTGACGAAGACCA
This sequence comes from Agave tequilana, assembly GCA_038442645.1. Lineage (NCBI taxonomy): Eukaryota > Viridiplantae > Streptophyta > Magnoliopsida > Asparagales > Asparagaceae > Agave > Agave tequilana. The sequence continues at coordinate 493,666 of JAVJIF010001240.1, forward strand.
TCCCGATGGAGAAGTTCAGAGTATCTCAGAACTTCATCAAGATTCTCTAAAAGTAAAGTGGCTAACGGGACCTTAGGAGAGAGCCATGTGAAGTCACAAAAGGGGAAGAAAGGAAGGCGAATGAAGCAGAGGCCATTTCTATGGAGGGACTCAATGAACAAGAGTCAAGGTGGAGATTATTAGTATTTGGAGTGTCTTTTATTCATTGGAGAAAAATTCAGGTTCTGAAAGTTTTATAATACGGATCTGTTTTCTATTTTGGTTTGGATACGGGTTTCCTATTTCCCTGAGGCGGTGCTGATTTGGTTATTGGAGTTTGTGTAGGATTAGAATCATCCTAAGTGCCTATATAAACCCCTTGAGGGTGGCCTTTTGAAGGTGTGTCAAGAATTCAAGAGAATTTTAAATTTTCACCATAGAGAGTTGTGAGAGAGAGAAATCTTCTTGTAACTCTTGTATTTTCTTCTTTGTATTCATTAAAGATTTTTTTCCTCCTCCCCGTGGCGTAGGCCATTGCCGAATCACGTTAAATCTGGTATTCTTTAATTGTTTAGTGATTTAGTTTCAATTGCTTGCGAGTAGTAGATCTTCTACGCTTCCGTTTCTGCTGCCGAGTCTTCAACTTAATGTTTCCCTGTTGTTTGATTGGTGACAAATCATCAACAATATATTCATTTAGGACTTAAACTTTATCATATTTTGTTCACTTAATGCATGCATTTAATTTATTTGAGTCTAGAATTTTTTACTGTATCTGCTTGATTGTTAGATTTTGCATTTGAGCCAACATGACTTATCCATGTTATAGGGACCATCTCTTAGACCAGTTACACAATATCCGCCGGGGTCATATGTCTGTTTAGGATTACATAACCATGTTTAAGAACTTAACCCATCATAGTGACGTAAGAGAACACCATTCTGAGCTATCAAGGTTCTAAATATTGGATATTGGGATCGTCTCGGATGGTGTTTTTTCATATTAGATATCAGATATCGAAGAAGATATCAAGGATACAAGCGCATATTGGGTGTTCGTATCGGACACTATATATAAGAAAATATTAATAATTAAAAATTGGTTTTTTGTCATATATATCATCTACCTAATAAAAATGATAAAATATGAATGCAAAGATAGTAAAAAATAATGTATACTTGCACGCAGTCATCAATAAATAAGTTATTTCATATCAGGTGATATAGCGGGTGATTTATCGACCGACATTTCAAATATTGGCTATTTTTTGCTGCAAATGATATGGCGAATGATTTTCTCAAATCTTATGGCAGCAGGGAAAAAAGAGATATTGGACGATATCTCAGCCAACTCGGTCGATATTTAAAACAGGAGAGACTATAACCAGTTTGAGGTTTACAGCCTAAAATAATGTATGCTATGGGTATTGACTCCTATGATTTAGACACCGTTGGAGAGGCCTTTGATGTTGCATTAAAGATAGACTTGACTTTCAAAATGTTAGTCAATGCCAAGGCCTAATGTTTTAAGTGTGAGAGATATGGATATTATAATTACCAGTGCCCCTCGGAGAGTCAACATGATAGAACTGTGCCTAGTGATGATGTTAACGACTCGAAGGTTGTTGAGAATGTCCACATTCCTTCTAAGACTGCTATAATTGAATACATATCAGTTGATTCCGACAGACAAATTATTGATGAGGTCCACATGTCTTCTGTTAGTACCCGTTATGACGTGGCTAAGATATTTGAGCCTCATGCACCCACAGTGCCTAGCAAGTCAATTAAGTTTTCTTATCCTGAATATACTTTTATAGTCATTCCTACCGAGTCATATTCTAGTGGGTCATCTAAGTTCTTTGCTATCATCTAACAGATGATTTCTTGTGCTTCTTCTTTTGTTAGTTGTTTGGAGTTTGTATCTGAGTCGAATATACCTCCATCTATGGGGTTAGATGTGTGCCCTCCTAGGCATCCCAGATACATCATTTTCCTATCTTTAAGTGTTATGTCTAGTATTCCTGCTACATTGCATTTGCCTATTGCACATGAAGATATGACTAGATAGTCAGCAAATTGCGATGACAATTGTAAATTTTCTGTATATCCATATAGTACGTTGCAGAAATTTACAGTTGGCAATAAGGTGATTGTTATGAATCACCCTGAGATTGTGAGGAAGTCATCGCTTGCACAGGTTCTCATAGATTTTTGCGGAGGCTTGCTCTCATGACTGACGAGTTGGACATCACATGAGATCTAGTATAAGCTCCGTCTTCAGTAGGGATAATGCATTTCTATCTACTATCGGTGCCTTAATCAAGCTACTATTTTATACAGCCGATCCGATACAGAGGCCAGCTCCACCTCCACCACCGTAGTCTCAACATGATATATTAGTGATGTTGTCATGACTACCCACTTGGCCCGATTGAGATGCTTCATGAGGGATGTCGTCACTTGACAAGGTCGAGTCCCTCCCACATTAGAGAAATGATCGCATCACAACAGCGTTTTTTGCCTTAATTTATTTGAATAGTTGTTTTTTATGTGAATGTTTAGTACATAGGTTATTCCCTAAAAGTGCTCTTTTGTAGAAACCTATAAATATGCATTAGATTTATTTTATTATTAGAAAGTGATTAAATGAAAATTTTCAGTTAAAATTTTTTCAGTATGCTCTTGAGGTTTGGGTGTGAAGCCCGTGGTGCAAAGGGTGTGAAACCTAAATTTATCTTGCTCTTTTCTCAAACCCTAACTCCTATTTTCTCAAACCCTAGTTTTTCTCTTTTCTTTCAATTGAAGGTGGTTGCGATCCTGTATTACATCACCTAATATGCACGTGACTTTTCTCCCCTTAGCATGCATGTATGGGATGGGCACTCTCAAATAGGTTACTCATTTGTTGTTTAGAAATTCAATCCAGAAATTTTGATAGCTAGTTTTACACTTATTTGTATGCTCATGCTATGTCCAGTCATATTTGTTCCTAAATCTATCATTTTATATGTGAAAGGTGTAATCATTACTAGAGAAGATAAACTTTTATTACATATCATATTGAACAGTTCATTTAGAGATAACCGTATTGGCCCAGAGGCCCTTCACCTTACTTTTGATTATGACTAACTTATGAAGGTTTGTTCACTAATGATCTTGTGTGTTAATAAGTTTCAGATATTGATCAAGATCTTAGTAGATATTTGACTTCAATAAGAGATTCACAGTCAAAGTGTTGAAGCAAAAAAGTGTTAATTCAAGAGCTCAGATCGCAACAATCGCATCTAGCTCATTTGGATCTGTTTGGATCAAGTCGGCTTGGAGAAGGAGTTCTACAAAAAGACTTCAGTTTGTTTTATTTATTTTTCTTTTAGATCTTGTGTAAGGATAGCTTAGTCTTAATATGCTCAAGTTCACACACACAAAAGTTCAATAGTTTTTTGTTTCGATTTACCGATTTTGGATTTTTAAAGAATACATTCATCGTTTTCATGAATAGATAGAATCAAAAGAAGTTTACTTGGTTTATATATATATGAATTCATCCATACACATTGTTTAGTCCATATTGTCTAAAAACTTACTTTGATGTATATCTAGTTCATCGTTTCAAGTTGTAACAAAACTTAATTTTGGATTTATTGTCAAATATATATATATATATATATATATATATATATATATATATATATATATATATATTATATGTATTGGATTCTATCCATACATAATATGCTTCAAAAGTTTTTCTATATCCTGTTTTTATATTTATACAAGTTTTGGAGAAAACGAAATTTCATTTCAAAATCTAAGTTTTGGAAAATAACGTTTTTTGTTTAAAGCTAAAATTCTATGCCTCAAAAATAGTTCAAATTATTTGAAATATGTGTTGAAGTTTAATCACACATATTTGTTCTTCAAATATTTATAAGAACTTATTTTTTTGTGAATTTTATGTGATTTTATCGAATTTTATAGGTATTAAAACACCAAGTTTTCAAACCCTATAACCCTGATTTTTTGGCTACTAACGGTCGACCTACCGGTCAGCCGATGTGCAAAGAAGTGCACAGGCTTTAGCGGTCAATCGCCCGGTCAATCGTTCCTGAGAGTCTGCCCTCTGGAAATAGCCCCGGTCGACCGACCAGAGAGTTAACTCTTTGGTTTTGGCCTCGGTCAACCGAGCGGTCGACCGACAAGCAACTTGCCTTTGGGCAGTCAATCGACCGCTCGACTGATAGCCCCAACGGTCAGAAATCTGACCGTTAGCCAGTCAACTGGACGGTCAACCGACAGGTCAGTTTTGACCAGATCTGGACCCTGACGGCTATATTTTCAGACCCTATATGGGTCCTTTGAGGCCTATTTCTCCCAAGATTTTTGAGAGCAAAATTTTCCTAAACTTCTCAAGTGTTTCAGCAAATTTTATAAAGAAGTTTTTATGCCAAAATCTCTACATCTTATTTGTTTTAAAGTTTTTAGAAAGTCAAAAGAAAACAAGTTTTAGGATTCTAGTTCTTATCCAAAATTCCTATATCTTATCTAAAGTTTTTTCCAAGTATTTTCTTTATTATTTCTTTTCCAAAACACTTTGTTTTCTCACACTTGAGCTATCAATTCTACTCCTAGCTTTAAGATCTTTGTTTTTGTGAGAAAGCTTGTTTGTGGTCTTTTGAGATCACCAAGAGAGATTGTTTGTGATCTTTATGATCACCAAGTGTATTTTCCTTTACTTTCTGCTTTGCTAGGTGCCCACCTCTTGTGTAGATGTTTGTGTATTAAGAGAGGAGTTGTGTACTCTAAGTGTTGAGTTGAAATTCCTCGGTGGAGGTCCCTTTGTGGAAGGTCCTGAGTGGACATAGTGAAAATCCTTCTGTGTGAAGGCGGGGACATAGAGCAGTGGCTCGAACCTCGAAACATATCTCAATATTTGAGTTTGATCCACTATCTCTTAGCGTATCTCTCTTTATATCTTACATTGCTTTACATTGTTCATATTTATATGCTAGATATAGTTTGTGTGTGCCCACACTTCTGTTAACCAAGAAAGCCTATTAAAGCACCTCAACTCTTAGTCTATAGAAATCTAGAGAAGTAGTTCTGGAACCTTTGACGGGAAATTCGGGCTCACTCTTGATTACACATAGTGTGTTTGCAATTATGTTTTAAATTCCGCATCATTTATCCTAGATTAGCTAATACACCTATTCACTTCCCTCTAGGTGTATTTCAATTGGTATCAGTATATATGCTCCTGATATGCGGTTTAACCAACTAAGAGTGAGATCCTTGGATAGCTAATCTAGATTTGCATTTACACACATATTGTTTATACACTCATGGATTTTCTTGCCCCTCCCATGCATGATATTTCCAACATCGATATGTGAAAGTTTAAGATGAGTGCATATCTTAAAGCCTTAGGATTGCATGTTTAGCTTTCCACTACACAGAAATGATATGTTGATAAGGGCAAGCACCTAGAGGCCAATACACAAGTCATGGAGGCACTTAGGCACATACTTAGCAAAGATAATTTTTCTTTAATTTCTCATTGTGATTCCGCTTTTACAGTGTGAAACATTTTGACCTCTCCCGAGCTACAAACAACAAACTTTGTGCAGAAGGAATCTAGTAGAGATGATTCTGACCAAGCTTGCTTCATCCCTTGAGGTAATATCAGACACTCAATTAGATGATTGTGCTAGTTCTTTATGTGATGATAATACTATGAATGACCATGCTTTAAATGAAGAACTTTCCTCATTTTGTAAAAACTTGCTTTCAAAGTACAAAGCTTTGAAAAGTAGGAGTTTTGAATTAAAAGAAGAAAATAAAAATTTATTTTCTAAATTAAACAGGGTTTTGCAAGAGAGAGTTGAAGTTTCAAATGAAAGGGATTCATTAAAAATCCAATTTAACTTCGTTTGAAAAGAAAATGAGTTTTAAGAATAAAAATGATTTTGATCATGTTTTGAAGAAAAATAAGATTTTGTCTTCAAACTTGATTATGTTTTAAAAGAAAATAACTCTTTGAAACATAAAATTGTTATAATGTCAAAAGAACTAGATTTAGTTTCAAAAAAATATTTCTTTGAAAATATTTTTGATTCCCATGCTTGTCATGCTACTATAGATTCATCCTCTATTGATAAACATGTTGTATGCTCCACTTCTTCTTCAATCATTAAAAATGATATTTGTATTTTGAAGAAGAGTGTAGATTGTTTGGGCTCTACTTTGAGCCATTGTGCCATGAACCACACGTGATTGGAATCCATGTTTCGCAAAAAACGTGCACCACATATTCATGCACACCCTTCACGGCATGCACATGCTCATCATGATCACACATATGATTCTATTTATGCTCATGTGTATACTTGTACACATTGTGGACATATGGGCCACCTTGCAAAATTTTGTTATGATAGAATAAATATTTCAAATTTTGTAAATAATTTTGTTTGGGTTAGGAATGGTGCTAACCCCCTTGGACCCAAAAAGATATGAGTACTAAAAGCCACCGCTACCTTATTTGATGTAGATGTGGGCTTTCACTTGATGTGAGGGTATTGGTGCCTTGATGGTGGATGCGATCCGTGCCTAAAGATTATATTTTTGGATGCATCACTTTCAACGGATGTTTGGTGGGAGGACCACCATAGTTTGGAGACCTAGAGATTGGTTCATTGATTTCGGTAACTATCGCTAACTCCCATTTTTATTTACATGCTTTCATATGAATGTTTTTAGCATATTTTGATTTTAATGCTCATTATGTTAAATACAATATTATTAGACGTGTGATATATATAGATAGTCTTTAAGACACACCCATGTTCACATGGACTTATATTTTTGTGTTATCACTATAGTTTAGTTATTGTATATATGCTAGTTCTAAAACACGTGCATTTAACCTGATGATCATATTTGTTTATATTTTTTGCACTTCATGTGTTGATTACTTGTTTGGATATCATTACCATTAAAACTTGTATTTATACTTATACAACTAGTAAGTCATATTTGATTATCATGTGTTTGTGTTTTATTGCTCATTTGTACCTATTAGATGTACTTGTATAACCTTGTTTTGATGATCCTTACATCTTAACTTGTATTCACTATTTTGATATATGTTTTCATAAAACTGTTGTAGAGTATCTAAAAATCACTGAACACAAGTCATCAGAGAGTAGAGTCCAAACTCCAGACGCAAAGAGGCACGCCACTAGCGCAGCATAAAGACATGAAGGTTGAAACCCGCATTTTAATAACCAAGACGCAGAGCTCAAAAGTCGCGTCTCTGCACCACTGTAGTACCAAGACGCAAGGGTCAAAACCCGCGTCTCTGCCTTACTGCAATGGCCAAGATGTAGAGCTTAGAACTTGCATCTCAGACATCCTATCGAAACGCAGAGCCCGAAGTCCGCGTTTCACTTGAAGCTTAATGATTGAGGCTAAACCTGCACGTAAAAATAAAGAAGTTCAGATTTAGAATGAAGATGTGCAAGTGCTCAATTCTTCCGCTATAGCAAGTGGCTATGCGGGTCGTGATTCACAAGGAGGGTTTTGCGATAGAAGCGTTTATAGTTTTATTGAAATCGTTATAAAAACCAAACGAGAGTTCTTCTCTGTTTTTAAGTTAAGAAAAAGAAAATTATGTTAAATTAGAAGAAAATGAAAGATGAAGAAGGTGGAAAAATTCAGAAAAACAATGAAAGCGACTATGTACAAATGGAGTGAGTGGAGAAGAAAGAGTTGGAAGAGGTGGTGATTTAATTTAAAGAAATGAAAGAAAGGAAAGAAAAGGATGGAATACTTACCTAGTTTAATTGATGACTTACCTGGAAACCTTTTGCAAGTTCTACCTTTTTGCTTCGGAGGCGTTCAACGCATAGATCATAAACTCGAGCTCAGTCCCCGTGCACATTATATCGTCAAGCATACAAAGAACGAAGTGATGCGGAGCTTGGAAGAGGAGAACGTCTCCATGAACAATCGCTGGCTCTCACGTAGCTTAGTTATACTCGCTTTAGAATTCACTTGTAAACTCAACAAATACAACCAAGGTAAAGTAGAAAGAGGAAGAGGAAAGCAAAACAAAATACAAACATAACAAGAAGCTTTTACCTTTATTGCTTGCAGAGACAATGGAAGAAAGGAGGAGGGTACATCGGTGTCACTCTCAACATCAGCCTCTCTCTCTTACTTACATGAATCTTCTTCTACCCTAAGTTTACATGCAAGTTACATAAAAAGAAAAGAAAACCTAAACTACAAAGAATTAAAACTAGGCTAAATCCTAATCTGCATGGTCGTCCAATTTCAGCACAGAGAATGCCCTTTTATAGGCCAAAAACCCAACAACCAGGATCCCGGGGAGATCGGGGGAGCAAACGCTCCCCCTAACTCCCCAACCAAGCCGCGAAAACGCGGCTTTGGCCGCGTTCCCACGGCCAGGGTGTGGCCAGATTGCCACACCCTGTTGGTGGGTCATCTTGGGATTATCTTCTAGCTTTATCCTTTGATGGTTTCTTCGTTTGAGCCCCGGATTCGAACGAAATGACCTTGGATTCTTGGCTTTAACCGATCGATTCTGAGAGGATTCTTCTCAACCGGTTTCAACCTCTTGATTTTGCCCTGATTTAGTGTGTGCGAATTAATTCTGATTTAATTCAGAATTCTGGTGGGCTTTTGGGCTCATTTCTTTTCATCTCCTTAAGGATTGGGCCTGCAAATAAATTAAGCAATTAATTAGGACAATGCAGGCTTTTATTCTAAAATAAGTATGGAAATATGATACTAAATATGCAATATTAGCGACCAATCACACCCCCATACCTATCTTTTGCTCATCCTCGAGCAAAACAACTAAACTATACTAAGGATTATTAGACCACTTTCGCAGGTCACGCGATTGCACTGAGCATGTACAACAAGCCGTTAAACATCTAGGTTTCCCCTAGAGGACGAGTTTTGTCTCGTGAGGGTTTTCAGCGGATTACACCCATAAAATCCATAAAGAAAGAGAAATAAAGAGTTAGTATTTTCGAAAAGCATTTTGAAAGAGAAAAATATTTGAAATATAATTGTAAGATCTAAGCAATCTATAAGTTATAGAAAACTGAATTTTTCATTCCTAAACTTAGCCTCTATTCAAAAATTTATTATCAATTAAAGTCAGGAGTCAAATTGTACTACTCATCTAGTCTATTACTTTACCCTAAGTCATATGCACTCGTGACTGTGAAAATTTTGACTAAGGGTTCATTAACTCTAACTCTTATGCCTTATATATATATATATATATATATATATATATATATATATATATATTTGGTGATATTATTCCTTAGTTTAGGCTTTCTAATCTGCCCATGTAACGAGCCTTTAATCGATGACTCCCAAACCAGACGGTCTTAGGGCACCGGGTGAGAAAACACCCCTAGAACTTAAGGACTCGAGCAAACAAGGCCACAAAACTAAGGGTTTTATTATATGGACCCCTTTTAGGCGTGAATACTTATGCTTTATTAGGCACAAATACCAGCTTAATCAGAGGGTTATATATATATATATATATATATATATATATATATATATATATATATATAATATATATATATATATATATTTTTCTTTCAAACTTATCTAATCATCTTTCGCATAAATACTAAGGCTTGCTTAGGCCAAAGCACCTAGCTAATCAATAATTAGATTTGTTTATCTTTTTTTTCTTTTCTTTTTTTTCCAAACTTATCTAATTATCTTTCGCATAAATACTAAGGCTTGCTTAGGCCAAAGCACCTAGCCAATCAATAATTAGATTTGTTTATTTTTTTTTATATTTTTTATAAGGCATAAGAATCTTTGTTTTTGAACCCTAAGTGTGTAAGTGTATGAGGTGTGCATACTTCATTAAGGTAAAGATCAAGACTAAATTACTTTGACAAATTATCTTCCTAACCCTTAAAATCAAACAAATAATCTTATTTTGACCAAGTATAAGAAATCCGAATTTAGATTTTTCTATTCCTTAAAATTAACTTAATTTCTTACAAAAAATATGTCAAAATATTATTTCTATTTTCAAAAAGTTTTTAATCCTAAAGAGAGAAGGTGTTGGAAATTGACCCCTGTCAAATCAGTGTCAAGGAAGGGGATTGAGGGCCGAAATCCCGAAGATTGGTGGTTATTTAATTAAGGAACGTCTTTGACGGAAAACCTCCCACCAATCTTGCCCTGACCTGGCTGATTAGCTTGTGGTCAAAGTCTACATTAAACCTCCCGTAGATAATCTCTTAATTGAGTCCGAGATGTCCCTAGGGCCAACGTCTACTCATTTAATGTTAAGCTTGGGTTAGTGAGTGCTTGGATTCTGATTTTTGGGTTAAGGAAGGGTGATTAAATCCCCACCTTATCTTGTTAATGGGTGGTGCCCTTAAAATCAGTTTTTGTGCAAGTGTACAAGATAAATAAGATGCACTCAAAGCGATATAAATCAACCAAGAGATAGTCCTATTCTAGATGCAATGCGTACGTACCTTGCTCCAGCACTCTTCAACAGTAAAGTAAAGGAATTGAAAAGACACGTGCCTAAGATGCAAACGTCTAATCAATTTTTTTAACTTTTTCAACAAGCTTTTTACTGTTGGTTTATTAGCAGGTTATGGTGATGGCATATAGGAAATAAAGTTGCAGGAAACTATAATTTACAAAGCAAGCAGCCCTGCAAAAAGACAGTTAGTAGTCCACTCCTTTTTGCCGCGTTTTCGCGGCTTTGGCCGCGGATCCGTGGCAAAGCAGAGGGCACTTGGTCTCTGCTTTCTCGAGCAGAGGCCCAAGGCCACTTATATGTTACTGCAACCTTAATTTTCTGCTTTGCTTGCCCTTTACCTGCAACAGAGAAGAAAGTTCGTTTAATTCTAAAAATTTTTAATAAAAATTCAGATTTCAATAAAAACGTTGTTACCCTCCCCGGCAACGGCGCCAAAATTTTGATTGAGGCTAAACCTGCACGTAAAAATAAAGAAGTTCAGATTTAGAATGAAGATGTGCAAGTGCTCAATTCTTCCGCTATAGCAAGTGGCTATGCGGGTCGTGATCCGCAAGGAGGGTTTTGCGATAGAAGCGTTTACAGTTTTATTGAAATCGTCATAAAAACCAAACGAGAGTTCTTCTCTGTTTTTAAGTTAAGAAAAAGAAAATTATGTTAAATTAGAAGAAAATGAAAGATGAAGAAGGTGGAAAAAATCAGAAAAATCATAAAAGCGACTATGTACAAATGGAGTGAGTGGAGAAGAAAGAGTTGGAAGAGGTGGTGATTTAATTTACAGAAATGAAAGAAAGGAAAGAAAGGAAGGAATACTTACCTAGTTTAATTGATGACTTACCTGGAAACCTTTTGCAAGTTCTACCTTTTTGCTTCGCAGGCGTTCAACACATAGATCATAAACTCGAGCTCAGTCCCCGTGCACATTATATCGTCAAGCATACCAAGAACGAAGTGATGCGGAGCTTGGAAGAGGAGAACGTCTTCATGAACTATTGCTGGCTCTCACATAGCTTAGTTATACTCGCTTTAGAATTCACTTGTAAACTCAACAAATACAACCAAGGTAAAGTAGAAAGAGGAAGAGGAAAGCAAAATAAAATACGAACATAAAAAGTAGCTTTTACCTTTATTACTTGCAGAGACAATGGAAGAAAGGAGGAGGGAACATCGGTGTCACTCTCAACATCAGCCTCTCTCTCTTACTTACATGAATCTTCTTCTACCCTAAGTTTACATACAAGTTACATAAAAAGAAAAGAAAAACCTAAACTACAAAGAATTAAAACTAGGCTAAATCTTAATCTGCATGGTCGTCCAATTTCAGCACAGAGAATGCCCTTTTATAGGCCAAAAACCCAACAACCAGGATCCCGGGGAGATCGGGGGAGCAAACGCTCCCCTAACTCCCCAACCAAGCCGCGGAAATGCAGTTTTCGCCGCGTTTTCGCGGCCAGGGTGTGGCCAGATGGCCACACCCTGTTGGTGGGTCATCTTGGGATTATCTTCTAGCTTTATCCTTTGTTCGTTTCTTCGTTTGAGCCCCGGATTCTGACGAAATAACCTTGGATTCTTGGCTTTAACCGATCGATTCTGAGAGGATTCTTCTCAACCGGTTTCAACCTCTTGATTTTGCCCTGATTTAGTATGTGCGAATTAATTCTAATTTAATTCAGAATTCTGGTGGGCTTTTGGGCTCATTTCTCTTTATCTCCTTAAGGATTGGGCCTGCAAATAAATTAAACAATTAATTAGGACAATGCAGGCTTTTATTCTAAAATAAGTATGGAAATATGATACTAAATATGCAATATTAGCGACCAATCACTTAACGCAGAACTAGGAATTCGCGTTTCTCAAGTATCACTTCAGCGACAAAACGCGAGGCTCAAAGTCCGTGTCTTGGTTATAACTGGCCTCATTACTGGGTCAATTACTACCTACGTGAGAGTTAACCCCCATTATGGAGTATTTTTAGGGGACAGTTTTACCCCTGAAACCCCTATAAATACTTCAGTTTGCTACTGAAGAGGGATCGGAGATTTTTGGTTGCAAATCCTGGAGAAATTTTAATCTCTAGCTGAGAAATACAAAAGAGTTTGACTCTTCTAGCAACTTGTTGAGTACAAGTTTTGTTTTGCCTCAAGTCCCTTTGAGATTTTATTGGACAGGAGCTGTGTTACTCCGCCCATAATCTGAAGAGAAGATAGTGACGTTCACTCGGTCAATGAAAAATAAGATTCACTTTCCACCGCCACATCAAGAACCAGGTATTAAACAAAGGGGAGATTTGAGCTGTAATATCTTCCCTCTCTTATAATTGGATTATTGATCAGTTGTAATTTTCTTTACAATCAAATAAAGAATTTAAACATGCCTTCCATTTTCCCACCAAACAAGAGATAAAATTCAGGAAAAATTAGAATCTCTAGCTGAGGAATACAAAAGAGTTTGACTCTTCTAACAGCTTGCTGAGTACAAGTTTTGTTTTGCCTCAAGCCTCTTTGAGATTTTATTGGACAGGAGCTGTGCTACTCCGCCCATAATCCGAAGAGAAGATTTCCTAGAAGATAGTGACGTTCGCCCGGTTAACGAAAAATAAGATTCACTTTTCATCGCCACATCAAGAACCTGACATTAAACAAAGGGAAGATTTGAGCTTGAATATCTTTCCTCTCTTGTAGTCGGATTATTGATCCGTTGTAATTTTCTTTACAATCAAATAAAGAATTTACACACGCCTTCAATTTTCCCACCAAACAAGAGATAAAATCTAGGAGAAATTAGAATCTCTAGCTGAGGAATACAAAAGAGTTTGACTCTTCTAATAGCCTGCTGAGTACAAGTTTTGTTTTGCCTCAAGTCTCTTTGAGATTTTATTAGACAGGAGCTATGCTACTCTGCCCATAATTCGAAGAGAAGATTTTCCATAAGATAGTGACGTTCACCTGATCAACAGAAAATAAGATTCACTTTCCATCACCACATCAAGAACCTGGCATTAAACAAAGGGGCGATTTGAGTTTAAATATCTTCCCTATCTTGTAATCAGATTATTGATCCGTTGTAATTTTCATTACAATCAAATAAAGAATTTACATACGCCTTCAATATTCCCACCAAATAAGAGAAGGCGACTTCACTGGGGACTACTTTCTCGACCGATGAGCAAGTCGTGGCGTAAGGTGACGTCACCTACATGACAAAAATGGTCAAATCACTTGTCGTGGAGTTCGACCAGGTAAAGTATGAAGAGTTCCTCTCATCCGGCTCTAAGAGCCCTAGGGCACAGCGGTACTGCAAGGTCTCCTCGGGGACCCACTCTTAAGTCCACTCTAAGATCCCTTCAGATGCGACTGACAAGAAGAGTGCCATGGCTAACCACATCACACGTAACATCCGCGTCAACATCTCCCATGAGTCTCGCGATGTTAGCGTTGTTGATATTCAGCCAGTTCATGCCCATCCTCTTCCTTAGTTCCAGGTTGTCAGGGGTTCCCAACAACCCGTACGGCGTAACCGGAATGCTGAACATCGACAGAGACGATGCACGCGTCAACTACAGGCGCAAGAAGCGGGAACAACCATCTGTCCAGCAGATACAGAACGTGAGGCTCAAGCCTGCGTCTCTTCTAAGTTACATCTGACGCGTGAATTCTGCATATGGAGACCAAAACGTGAAGCCCAACAGGGTTACATTTCTGAGACTTCACTTCCCAAATGCGAAGTTCAGCAGCGCGAGGTCTGTGCTTCTTCTCAAAGACACGAGACCCGCGTCTCCACAACCAAACGCGAAATTGAAAAAGTCTGCGTGTCTCAATCGTCGCTAACTAAACGCGACAATCAGCAACGTGAGGTCTGCGTCTCTGCTCAGCGGAGGCACGAGACCCACGTTTCAAAGTCAAAACACGAGAGCTGCACCTGTTCTACACAATGTGAGCTCCGTATTTCTGAACCGTGCATCTCAGATTCTTAACGTAAGGGTGGCTCTCAGAAGTTGAAAAGCCCTCGACAACCCGAGGTCAATCTCTTTGATCCCCCTCTGACGGATCTAAGAGATTATTTAACAAAGAAAATGAGTGCTAATCAGATCACTCCATCTTGTTGCTATAAACGACTCATCACGGGAATGCCGCTGCAGCTCACATACAAGCAAACAGTCGGTATTCAGACGATTGACCTCGACCTCCTGATCAGCCAAGAGGTGTCGCTCCCACAGAAGGAAAGCCTTCTATGACATAGAGTACCCTGAAGTCACTGCAAATATGACAAATAGAAGTAGGGGATAACAACCAGCGGTCAGCTCCGACGAGTCTGACACAGAACCAGAAGGAGTGTACCGGCATACTCGCACTTAGACTGGTGCAGTCGCCCCAATCAACTACAATATTCTAGCTTGGGGCATTGAAATAAGTGAATAACATTCCGTCATTACAGAATTGCAGGCCTCGAACTCTTTTACAGAGAAGGAGGCATTTGCATACATGACAAACACTCCCAACGAGACAGCCAGGCGCTTTGAGCAGCAAGCCTAGGTCCAGAGGGAACAATTCGATATAATTTGCGCTCAATAAGAATCTATCGATACCCCCATGAAGATGCATGCATAATTGCTTGAAGACAAGAGGAAGTCAACCGATAAAGCTTCTTCTAAGAAGTCTAAAGGCAAATGGAAAGAAGGAGAAAGCTCATCTTCCATACATATCGAGGAGAAAGGGCAATCGATTCCGAGTCATTTAAATTCTCGTCTAAAGAGGAAGGCAACCCAGAGAATGGGGGTATTCATTCTAAAAGAATGAGTCAATTGGAGCAGCGTCTTGAAGCCCTTACCAACCAGAAAGGCCACCAAGAAGTAGAAGAGTGATTACTCTATAATTTTGCATGATTTATATCACATTCACATACTTATTTGATATAAAATTCTACTAATAAAGTTTTACTTGCTTGATCCTACGTCCATGGTGTGCAAATGAAGAAGAAGACCGTAAATCATCATTTAATGGGCGATTAAAGGCCTACCAAGTAACCATTGACCTTAGGGAGGCGATTTTATCAGCCTAGGGCATCAAATCAAGAATCCAAAAGATCTAGCTGATAGGAGACAGAAGGGACAGCGCGCTGCTCGAAGCCAGGCGCGCGCCGCCCTGGCAAGGCTGCGGAAACGCGGCCTGGCCAGCGTTTCCACCGCCATACGGTGCGGGCGTGCCCGGGCCTTGGGCCAGGGGTTGTCTTCCTGGCCCCCTTTCCCCTGGTGTCTATAAAAACCCCCTGGGGTCTCAAGAGAAGTAGATCCAGAGTTTAGAGCATTGTTATTATCTTGTTTTTAAGATTGTAGTTATTGTTGTTTCTTTCTTCTTCTAGTTTTAGTTTTAGCCATCAGAGAGAGAGAGTAAGAGTTGTATTCGAAGGGTGACAAGCTAATACAAGTAATTACTTCTCTTTCTTCTTTCCATTTACTTGTGTTTTTCATTTGCTTTTACTTTCTTGTTTTAGTGTAACTCCCTTTCCCTTTACTTCTTTTCTTTTGTTTGTTCCTTTACTATCATGTCTAACTAACTCCTTCATTGCATTGCTAACTAACTACTAACCCACTATTCTGTAATAACTTAATTGATAACCCAATTGACTCAATAGTATCAAATAAGCCTTGTGCAAACGAGAGCTATGACATCTTAAGACGAGGGTTCTAACTCTAGCTAACTTACAAGTATTTGCTCTCTTATACTTTTTACTTAACGGTTTTTGATGATCTGTAGAGTTTAAACTTTACTTGTTTTTGTAAGCTAGAGATTTTTCTTTTAACTTCGCTGATACTATTAGTGCACTTGTGTCTTCTCATATTCTCGCCTTCAACTGGATCTTGATAAGGGAATGTCTAAGTTTTTGCCATGTAAAACTAAAGTTAAAGGAAGAACTTTCACTCGATTTTCACGTGAATAGTTCCTATGCATAAGGGTTATGCTTGCCTATGATCCATCGTGAGGGCACATCTTCAAGAAGTTAGAGATTAGTGAGAGCACTTAGTAGAAAGTTAGCCATGCGTTTTTACCATTAAGAAAATACAATTTTACAAACCACCAAATCATTCTAAAACAATTTTTGAAACCAACTTTTTTTCATTTTCTAATTCTTTATTTAAAACAAAGAACTTTCTCTTTTCTTGAACAAAGAAGCCGCATCAAGCTTTCATCACTCTCCCTTCTTGTGGATATGACCCGTAGAGTCACTTTGCTACTATGAAAGAATCACAAAAGCAATAACATCGACTACATTCCTTTACTTATTTTTGTGCTTGCTTTTTGCCGATCAAATTTTGGGTCCGTTGCCAGGGAAGGAACAACTTTATTGTTTATACTAAAGATTTTGCTTTATTCTTGTGTGTACGAGAAGTACCAAGGAGCTCACTATCATGGGAAGCGAAAGTGGTGGCTAAGGACGTTGCATAAAGATTCATTTGCCCTCGAAAAATTCGTGTAAAAGTGAGTTTCTCTGAATGAAGTACTAACGAACTCTTCTGCTGGTTTACCGAAAGCCGCTCAAATTGCTTTCTAAAATTTTTTTAGTTTCCTTGAATGCTTCACCTTATACATATGTAATAAACTCAACAGAAATCCATTTGTTACTTAATTGAAATTTGGATTAGACTCTTGCATTTAGGACATGTGTCTATTTCAATTCATTTCAATTTCTGTGAAGAGTGCTGAAGAAAAGTGATTGTTATTCATTTTTGCATCATTTTTCACTTCCATATCATGCTTTATGTAAATAAAAATAAGGTTTTTATTGCTTTTCTCTCTAATTTTTCAGGTCCACCATTAATGGAGAGGAAGGACCATAATCAAAGGATTTTCAAGGAATTAATGGTATTAAATAAAGAGCCAAATGAAAAGCCCAAAGTCAAGCCCAGATTTGGAGTCGTCCACGCATATTCCCAGCCTTCTGTAAACTGTAACAGAACGGCAACAGAAATCGTTGGCGCAACGGCCAAGATTCTGCCGCGGAAACGCGGCTCTGGCCGCGGAACCGCGGCAGGAATCTGGCCGTTGAGCCAGCGATTTGATCCCACGGTCGAGATTTGAAAGCCTCATCCTCTGGAGCCTATAAATAGACCCCTAGGGCCTCTACGAAAGGGAGAGGAGAGGTAGGAGAGAAGAGCTTGTATTTTTGAGGGAATTATAGGGATTTTCTCTAGCTTCCTTTAGTGCTCTTGTAATCTTCTTCTTCCTTCTAGAATTCTGCAAAGAAAGAGAGAGAGAGTGAGTATGAGATCTTATAATTGAAGTGGTGACAACTTGAATGTAAGGATTGATCCATCTATCTTCTCTTCTTTACTAATTCTAGTGCTTTACTTTCTTGTGCTTTACTTTCTTCAAGCTTTACTTTCCATTGCACTTTCTTCTTCTATGAATTGTTGTGTTTTTCTCATGTCAATGTCTAGCTAACTCTCTAACATGACTAGCTAACCACTAACGTTACTAACTTCTAACTCTTGGGTGATTGCTAATTCATGTGATTCATTGGATGCTTTATTGTGATCTTGTAATTTCAAGTCTCTATTATCCCCAATGAAGATGAGTTATTTTAATTCTTGGCAAAAGCTTATTTTCATTCCATATGATTCATGTGAGCCTTATTTAGAGCCTTGTCTTTAGAACAAGTGCCTTGATGGAACATGGAGATGGAGCGCCTAACTATGCTATTTGTTGTACAATTTTCTTACTTCAACGCTAACTCTTGTATCCTCTTCCTTAGCATTCCCTTGAGTGACACTCCTTGATTCCACCATTGAAAATCTATCTCGGGAGCCGGTGAATCAATGAGGCTACAAGACAAGCCGAGAAGATCACTCATCCTCCAAATGGGAAAGTATTTGACCAAACAAGCAAGACAAACCTTTGCCGATGAATCAACATGAGGCATGCATCACCCTATGAGATTAGTAAGTTAGTAAATTAGAAGGGTTAGCTAGTCATGGTTTCTTATATCTAAAAGTCTTTTCAAGGTTTTTCCTTCTCAAGTTTTCTTTCAAGCTAGTCAAGTTTTCCAAGTTCTTTCCACTTTCCTTCCATCGTTTTCTTTTCATGCAGCAAATTGATTGGTAGTGAAAGTGCATTTTTATCATAACATTTACCATCACATTTTCATATTTATTCATTTAATTCTGCACATTTATTAATATTTTGTGATTTACTGTGTCAGGCCTCGAAATATTAAAATAAAGAATTAAAGCCTAAAAAGAGCCCAAAAGCCCATATTTGAAGCCCAAGTGTAAAAGTGCAAATATCAATTGTCAAAGTGCAAATATACAAGGGCTAAAGTTGCAAATATCAAAGATGAGGGAAGGGATAGACTTCTACTCAACTTTAGTTGCTTGCAAGACAACCCTAAATGCTTGCAGGAAAGAGTTTAAAGATAAATTCGGATTCAGACTGTACATATTTAGTATTCAGATCATAACTTTTGCTACAGATATGCAAATCTGATGATTCAAAATTCTCCAGAAAGAAGACTTGAAGCCCTACAACTCTTATGTTGATCAAACTTTCCAATTCAGTCCGTAGATAAGCCAATTTCGGCGATCAACAGGATAATAAATTGCAGGACAGATTTGATTTGAACTTCTATGGATAAGTGCCACAAGTCTGGAGATAAGATTTTTTGGGAGAGTTGTACTAGGAATCTACATCTTCCAACTCCTATAAATACCCCTGCAGATGCAACACAGAAAGCGTGCAGCGAAGAGCCAAGGGCCAAAAGCTAGGGTTTTTAGGTTTTCTTTCTAGGTTAGATTTTATTTTCGTTTTTCTTTTGTAAATTTTGTAACTGAGAGTGGAGGAAACTTTCATGGAGGATGGAGTCTTCGCTTGTACTGAGGTGACAGCGGTATAAGCCCGCTTATCTTCCATTGTTAATGAAATCCGTTTAAGGTTCGTTTTTGTTATTATTTTATGTTTTTCATCTCTTGTTTATTCTTGTGTTTCTCTGTTTCTATTTTCTTTCTTCTATTTGTTCTCTAATGCCTTGTGAACAATGAGACCCAATTGCATTGAGACTACCTAGCCAAAGAAGAATCCTTGATGGCTTATGGCGATCGACATCCTATACGCCATACTTACAAGTCTTCCAAGAAAAGGTAAATCATCGCACGGATCGAAGGTAAGCAGGTTAAAGAGGTTTGTACGTGTTATAAGTTTTTCTTTATTTTATTTCTTTTCTTTTTAGATCCATATCTTCCCATCTCTCAAATTCTTTTCTCCCCACTTCATTGTAAATACCACTGCTAATAATAAAAATAATAATTTTTTAGAGTAAAACTTACAAACGCTTCCATCGCTAGTCCCTCCCTGAGGATCACGACCCGCATAGCCTTGCTACCCGCGGATTAGTATTGAGAACCTCGCACACCTTTAATTCTCAGATCTAATATTCAAATTTTGTGTGCAGGAAAACTCAATCACAAATCCACAACAAATTTTTCTTCTACTTTTCCATGTTATTTTGTTTCTTTTGAACATAGAAGAACTCTCGTTTTCTTTCTCACAACTTAACCGTAAAGCTTTCATCGCGAGCTCTCCCTGAGGATCGACCCGTAATAGCTCATACTACTACGGTGATTCGGAAGGAGTAAAAAAAAATTGTTAATACATTTTGGAGTTTTTGAGCATCACATTCGAACAAAGAAGGTTGACTCTAAACCCTCTAACTCTGAATATAAGTACACTCATCCTTTCCGAACAAAATTTTTGGCGCCGTTGCCGGGGAGAGCAACGTTTTTCATTTGAGTGAAGAACTAAATGAATTTTCATCTCTGTTGCAGGTTACAGGTTGAAGAAACAGGAAACAAAGCACCGCAGTAACATATAAGTGGTCTTAAGCTTCTGCTCAAGAAAGTAGAGACCAAGTACCCTTTGATTTGCCGCGTTTTCTCGGCCAAAGCCGCGGATCCGCGGCAAAGAGGAGTTGACTAATCACTGGCTTTGTGCAGGGTTGCTTGCTTTGCAAAAATATAGCTGCTGCAAATCTTATTTCTTGTATGCTTTCACCAGGATCCTGCTAATAATCAACAGTAAAACATTTGTTGAAAAGTTTAAAAATTGATTGGACATTTGCATTTTTAGGCGCGTGTCTTCTCAATTCATTTACTTTACTGTTGAAGAGTGCTGAGCAAGGTACGTTCGCATTACATTTCAAATAGGACTCACTTTTTGGTTGATTTACATCGCTTTGAGTGAACCTTGTTTGTATATATTGTACACTTGCACAAAATTGATTTTAAGGGCATTACCCAATAAACAAGATAAGGTGGGAATTTTATCACCCTTTCCTTGGCCCAAAAATCATCATCCAAGCACTCACAATCCCAAGCTTGTTAACAAAATCTGATAGACGTTTGCCTTAGGGACATCCAGACTCAGTAGGAGATCGGTTGAAGTTGGAAATTGTTTTTGATTCATACTCCAGTCAAATCAGTGTCTAAGGTTGGGGATTAAGAGGTTACGCCTCGAAGATACCGTGGTTTGGCGTAATTAAGGCCCGTTGCTTATACACGGATACCTCTCACCGTATTTTGCCCCTACCTGGCTGATTATCTGTGGTCTGATTCAAGCAATAACCTTCTTTGGTTAATCGAACAAGTAGGAGTCGTCTATGTCCAGATATCTTAGATAGCTTGTGATTGATTTTACTTTTCTTGTTTGTTATTTTCATTTTCTTTCGCTTGTGTGATCGGTGAACATTGTCTGTGATTGTGTATGCTAGAATGGTACCGGGATCCAAATTCTACAAGACTTTTAGGATTTCTACACTTGCACAAATACCACCACCTGACACAATCCCAATTATGGCAAACAAAACTTCGCTTCAAGACAAGTTCTACCCGATCCTTACTTCACTTCCATCATGCATTCTTCTCCCAGTGACCAATGGAAATAATTTTGAGCTGAAGCCATAATTTATAAATACACTCCCACGATTTCATGCCCAGAGTCCGAGGATGCATATTTCTTCATTCATGAGTTTGAAGAAGTATGTGTAATGATGAGAATTTCCCAATTAACTGAGGGCGCTGTTAGACTAAGGTTCATACCCATCACGCTGAAAGATATAGCTAAGAAATGGCTTTACAATCTTCCCGCCAGTTTGATTTCTTCATGGGATGATTTTGTAAAAGTATTTCTTAAAAATTTTATCCCATTTACAAAACAGCCCTTATGAGAAAGAACATTATGCAATTCAAGTAGGAATCCAATGAACATTCTGGAAATATTTCGAACGCTTCAAAGACTTACTAGCCCTTTGTCCTCACCACGACGGCATAGAAGTGGCGGCAGTGCCAAATTCTCTATGACGGACTTGATTACCAAACAAAGACACTCCTTGAAACCATGTGCCAAGGGGACTTTTTAAAGAAAGATGAGAATCAGGGGTGGGATCTCTTTGAAGCCTTAGCCGAAAAAACAATTCAGTGGGAGTCATGTCCAGAAAAACCCACTCCCACTACTTCCAGAACTGGTATGCATTCAATAGAATCTTCTATAGCTGCTGAGGCTAAAATAACACAATTGATGAAGAGGATAGAACTGCTTGAATTAAGGGAACCTACTGCTGTAAACTAGGTCAACCCACCACCTGTGGTCAAATCGGGTTGTACCTATTGCCATGATCTCAACCATCTGTTCGAAGTGTATCTTGTTTACCAGTCTCAAATGTATCAGGAGAACACGAATGCTGCTTACACCAGACCCAACCACAATCCATACTCCAAAACGTACAATCCGGGATGGCGGAACCATCCAAATTTTTCTTGGAGTCAGTCTGGTCCTGAGCAACCTAGGCAACCATTTTCACATCAATATCATGCTCTGTCTTATCAACCCAGTTTCAACCAGAATCCACCAAATTTTCACTCATATCAGAGTCCACCACAATTCCAATCTTATCAATGTCCACCACATTTCCAAACAAATTTCCATCCCACATATCAGCAACATCAACCCCAGAATCATTCAGACAAAAGAATATCTGATTTGGACAAAATGATAGAAACCCTATCCAAAACCCAGACTTCAATGATGACCAACCAGCATCAGGATATGAATAAATTACAGGTCCAAATAGGGCAATTGGCTAATTCTTTAAATGAGAGACAAAAAGGAATGCTACCAAGCCAGCCAGTGCCCAATCCAAAAAATCACTTCCCTCTGCAAGAAGTTGAAAACATGGACCCCAGTTAATGCAACACTATTCATATTCTGAGATCCGGGAAGCGGGTAGATAATAAGGTTTCTAATCAACCACCTAAAAAGTGTCAAAATCAACACCTCCTGTTCCAGTGCAACCAACTCAAGACAATCCATCTTCCAGTTCTGAACCATCAACTTCCAAATCTAAAGAAAAAGAAAAGGCAGATGAGCAACCATACAAGCCTATTGCACCATTTCCAAATAGGCTAGCAAACCAAAAGCTGAATGCTCATATGGAGAAGATCAGAGAAATGTTCAATCAGGTCCAAATCAATGTACCTCTTCTTGATGTCATACAACAAGTTCCATCATATGCAAAATTTTTAAAGGAAATGTGCACAAAGAAGAGGAAAGCAAATGTCCCTAAGAAATTTTTCCTAGCTTTAAACATCAGCGAGTTGTTCACTGGGCCAATTCATGTGAAATATAAGGACCCAGGGAGCCCAACCATCTCTTGTATCATAGGACAGACTACTATCAATATGGCATTACTTGATTTGGGAGCCAGTATCAATCTTCTCCCCTTTTCTGTGTATCAACAACTAGGGTTAGGCGACCTCTGTCCGACCAAAGTTACGATACAACTGGCAGATCGCTCTGTGAAGATTCCCAAAGGGGAGATCAATGATGTCCTTGTCAGAGTTGGGGAGTTTATTTACCCTGTTGATTTCATAGTTCTTGAGACACAACCTGTGTCTAACTCCAATCATCGGACTCAAACTCCTGTTATCCTGGGGCGACCATTCCTTACTACTGCAAATGCAATCATAAATTGTAGGAATGGATCCATGAGGTTATCCTTTGGCACATGACTAGAGAAGTGAATGTCTTCAACATAGACAAACAATCTCGTAAGGCAAGAGATCAAATATTTGAGGTAAACATTATTGAAAACAATTGTGAGGAAGAGAGTGAAGAATCAGAAGATGAGCCGCTATTTCTTAATGAATTTTTCAAAATGAATGCAATCATTTTGATGTGGAAGAGCCTAATGTTAGAGTACCCTTTAAAAAGGGGAAATTTGATTTGGATATCTTCACTTTCAATGAGCCAACCAAAAATATATCCCATGAGGATATAATTCAAGACCCTCCGATTGACATACTTTTTGAAGACCTCTTCGAAGAACAACTCATCTGTCTGGATGAACCAACGAGGGATCTTTTGATTAATTGCACATCTCTAGGGGAAAG